>OX377205.1:25977511-26008107 GCA_947396885.1 Heligmosomoides polygyrus polygyrus | reverse complement strand
TTAAGATGTGACATGCCGATTTGTCCCGTGTTATATGTTCTTATCAAAACCCATAAGTTGCCACCGGAGGGTGCTACGACCGATGATCCAAGAACCTTTAAGGTTAGACCAATTATAAGTGGTGTCGGTGGTCCTACCGATCGCATTTCATGGTTGTTAAATCTAGTTCTGGTGCAACTGCTCAGATTTGTACCCTCTCACCTGACCAATACTAATGCTTTCCTCCAGAAACTTCGCGAAAGCAGGTTGGAGGATGGATATGTTATGGAGTCTTTTGACGTCAGCTCGTTGTACACCAATGTGTCTAGGGACGACGCCTTACAAGCCGTGTCTGAAATTCTTTCAGAACACCACGCAAGCGTTAATCTTTACGGCCTGAGCATTGCTCAGATAATGACGTTGGTAAACGAGTGCCTGTCATGTAACATATTCAGGTGGTCAGGTGACTACTATTGTCAAGTTCGAGGGCTTGCTATGGGGCAGAGGCTGGCTCCTGTCCTAGCGGTGGCCTTCATGTCTAAAGTGGAGAGACCTGTGCTTGAACGTATGCCAATTATTTACTGTAGGTATATTGACGACTGCTTTGTGATGTGTTCTACTCAGGCAGAGATGGACACATGCTTCGAACTGCTGAACGAACAGTCCGAGCATATAAAGCTCACACGCGAAACACCTACAGAGAATTGGCTAGCCTTCCTCAACGTTCAGGTGTATTTCTCTCACGGAGAAATGAAGACTAGGTGGTATCGAAAACCCAGCAGCAAGAACATTCTTGTTCATTGTTGCTCTGCCCACCCCTCTAACACTAAAAAGGGCATTATTAAAAACATGTTCCGGACAGCCATTGCCACTTCGTCGGATAACGAGCAAAAGCTGCTGTCATTAAAAATGGCACAAGATATTGCAGAAGTCAACGGGTACCCAGCTAATAACACTTCACGAAGGGGGAGACCACGACCCAGCGTCGTTGTTCGCCGTGAGGAAGAGCGGGGAAAAATACCCTTCTGTGTGCCTTTTATCTCAGACGAAGTGAGCGCAGACATCCGCGCGTGTGTTCGCAAAGCGGATCTCCAAGAAGTGGTGAGGGTTGTCGAGGTCCCTCCCACAAACTTGAAGGGGCAATTGGTCCGGAACCGAATCTACGATCGGATGTGCTCCACTCCATCCTGCGTAGTTTGCCCTAACGGTAAAGGGGGAGACTGCATGACATCAGGGGTAGTATACCTCATGTCATGTAGAATGTGCGGGCAGGAGTACATAGGAGAAACAGGCAGACCGTTGTGTATCAGAGTCAAGGAGCATTTGGATGGCCTTAAAAAGCCCAATGTGTCAACTCCTTGGGGAGAGCACAGGGTCCGATGCCACCATGGCGCCATGTTCCAAGTGTCCGTCTCCATCCTAGTGAGAGAAAGCGACATCTCAGCACGCAGGACACTTGAGGCGCTTTGGATAGCGGCCAAGAACCCACAGGTCAACCGCAAGGATGAATGCATAGCGATAACCCAAGAACTGGCACCCTTTGTCGAGCTCTGTGGGTTTTGATCATTTAGATCTGACCTCCAGGGTACTTAAGTCGGGTGGCATCCGGGGCTAAACTCATTCACCCACATCTATCTCCACCTGCGGGTGACTGGTGGTGCTCGTCGGCACCCACCTGGAAGGTTAGTTGATACGCTGTACCTGTGACACCGGTTCTTTACTCTAGCTGCCTTGAGAATGCTATTCTGTAGGATGAAATGGCGTTTGGGGGAATAGTTTCACTAATGTTCTCGACTTTTCCAGGCTCCGAAGAAGGCGAAGACGCCGAAACGTCAGCCGAAGTAAAGCCTGTTTAACAATCTTGGTAAACAGCTTAAAGAAGAAACACGCTGAAGTATACTCGATATGCCAAGATTTATCGAAAGTCGGACTTGGGCGGTATATTTAGTTTTTAGTAATAAAACTATGTATAGTAGTGTAGGTTTTATGCTGTGCAGTATTGTATAGGTTTTTATCCTAATAAATTTTATTGTTCACCATTGTTCTATACATGCCACAGGAAGAAACCTTGACCGCCTCTAGGTAGCTTTGATCGCCGCGCCGCGCGGCGACCCCTAGATACGGGGTGTGACGTCACAACTCGCGAGTTGCCCCGGCCTTCCTCCCGATCATTTCCCCACTCTGTTCCGAATGCCGCGACATCCGCTTGATCTGGGCGTAGTCTGGAGCGAAGCTTGAACGCAAAGGTGCCAGCTCCACCTAGCCCGCTTTCAATCCACACACCGCACGCCAAAATGCTCTTCACGCGCCGCTGTTCGGGAGCACCAAAACACATGGAGTGGCGCAACTCGCCGAGTTTCCTCAGAGCAATCAGCTGAAAATCTACATTTCTGCTCGTCATTCGCACTTTTCATGTATTTATACCTGTTTACACCATCCACTCCTAGGACTATTTCTTTAAAAAAAAAGAAAGAGAAGAGAAAGAAGTTTAAAAAGAGAAGAGAAATCTTTTACCCATACAAGTTACAGCAGTGTCTATAGCTTTAGGAACATTTTTGGGTACAGCTTCAGAAATCGCCTCTCGAAAAACGATCCGATTACCTTCATAACTTCACGTTTCCACTGTTAGCAGAATAAGCTAAGATAAGAATAAGATCTCGCCACACGCTCAGTGACTGAGTGATGATTCAGTTATGCCGTTCAGTTTCTCATTCCTGCAACAGTTTTTCCTCAGATCCCTTCACCTATTTGTCTTCTATTGATGCCCTACCCATGTTGTTTACTTCGCACATAGTACGTGTTTTGTTTGCTTTTTTAACCGTTCTTTCTCCTGATAGCCACGCTCTCTATCCTGCTCCGTTAGCTACCTATTCACATCATTCTTCTCTTCAGTCTCTTGTTTCCATCCTATCTATATTACTTCTTTCCTGTTTTGCTATTCATGCTCTGTTAATTTAAAACACATTATTCATACATTCGACCGTTCATTCTTTCACAATTTTGTCTGGCTTTTCTCTTGTTTGCTTCTGCTCTTATTGCTCTATGAGTTTATTGCTTATTGCTTTCTACTCCCTCAGTTTTTTTAGAACGATTTGCTTGACTAGCAGTGCCTCAGAGTAAGAGAACGCAGGGCCTTCGATATGTTCGCACTGGTATAAATGAGCGATTAAGGATGCATTTTACATAGGCCTCTTTTCTAGCAGTTTTGGTTATCCTATTTATAATTCTTCGAGGAAGAACAAGTTTCAAGGCGTGTCTATAAACGGGTTTAGGGTTTTTCTGTCCAATTCAACAGTCTTCTTTTAGCGGAGACTGATTCAATATTTTTGCGAAGTTTTGGCCGAAAATTTCGTTGTGATCATATCACCACTGGAGACAAAGTTTTTTAACCTCATTCGTTAGTGTTTGTCACATAATGACTTCTTCTTCGTCAACAGATATAAAACTTTGAGAGCAAAAGTGGGTTGCATCATTGAGAGTACCAACGAATAAGCGATAGGATTGAAGCAAAACTATTCAATAGAGTACATGTGATCATTGTTCCCATGACCCTCATCTACACTAATAAGGAAATTGAATGCGGTGTGATTCTTAAGAACTCTCACCAACCCTAGTGGATGTAACGAAAACTTTACATAATCAAAATGAATGCATTTCAGAGTTAGTATTTTCGCCAAACAAAATAGAGATGTACATATCTTCACAAATTAACCTATGAGGAATTTCAATCTTTGTCGTAGCGTGCAACTCAACAACGAGAAGGAATCCTTGCCGAAATATGGTATTCAGTGGTTTCTACGAGTACTTGTTATGAATCGAGGCGAGCACGGCTGTCATCGACTGTTGACTGCGATCTTTCTCGCTCTTTCATAAAGCTCTACTATTGCTGGCTTCCAAACGACTATATTTAATCTCAAAAGCTTGCACTTGCGTACAGAGTTCGGAAAGTCGTAAGAGAGTTGGTAGCTAACCCTTTCTGCTCTTCAAAAAGTGATAGCTAAACGATAGAAACCAAAATTATTGTAAGTGCACTCAATTACTGCATTCTATTGAAACCGTCCGCTTAGGATGTATGAGCACACCACCCTGCCCTCTAAGCCATTCGATCACCGCCACTAAGGGAGTACTCAATTTCTAGCCGCGAGAAGCTCTCCCTAGCTTTAATCCGCCTCAGATCTAGTCAGTGCATGACCAGGATCGAGACACTCGCATTTTCGGATTTCTGAAGAGACACTTCCTTCCATTCACTCCACTTCGGTCGTTCAGACTTACCGCTGAAATAGTCTTCTTCAAAGATCCAACTTTGGTGTAAACTGATTCGGGGAGGGGCCTCCATAGCATGCCGTGGCGTGCCGTAGCGAGTTACATACACCGAGTATAAGTGCAGTCTTATCTCCTCGTTTCGATTGCGATTCCAGTCTTATTTGCTACCGCATTGGACAATGAAGGGAACTCGAAGATGAAGGCAAATTTAACACGAGCCCACACCCCGGAATCCCTTCCCCAGGCAAATGCTGTGTTCTCCGCGTCACAGAAAATGTTTGCCTGCTCAGACAACTTCACTCCACAAACACGAAATATGGCCTTTCTTGGTAGCAGATTGCGAAGTTCTTTAATAAGATGATGCAGTGTGTAGTCTGTGAAATACTTTACTTTCAGTTTTGCCGGCGTTATCAAAACGATTAAGGGAGGCATCACGATTGAACCGCCACAGATTTGAAGCTATAGAGGTCTGTTATCTAGCATCCACGACACTCTACTCCGATTGGTTCGCTAATCTGACAGGTTTACAGGAGGTAAAAACGCTGAGTGCATAGCCTTCGTGTTCCCTAGTTGCTTCCATCTTGCGTATTTGGAGTCTTCTTTGTTTTCTTTTCAGTTTGGTCTACCTTGCACATGAGCGAATTGTACGAACTCCGTTTCTCAGAGTAAGCGGACGAATCATCCTAGGAAGGTATGCACAGTTCCTTTATTTAAGTATCCACTCGAATTGTTGGCTTGCTAATGAAATAAGTGGGGTTACTATACTATAAGTACTTCACTTTGTTTTCCGCCGTTGTGAGAACGATAAAAGGTAGTGCCCCAACACCATGATTGATCCGCCACAGTTTTGGAGCTAAAGAGGTGCGTTATCTAACACCAACGACATTCTACTTCGTTTGGTTTGCTGACGTGACAGGGGTTAGGGAGGTAAAAACGCTGAGTGCATGGCCTTCGTGTTCCCTGCTGCTCACATCTCGCGTATTTGGAGCGCAACGTAATATAATGAAGAGAGTCGCAATAAAAAAGCAATAACACATGGAAATAAGAAAAGCTCGCCAACCTAGCTACTTCGATGTTACGAGTCCTCAAGTTTCTAGTTGGGACGAGGTGACATTATGCAAAGTGACTTGCTAAGTAACACCAATGTAGGTTGATTTGTGTGTGAACAACATATGAAAATATTAGCTAAGGTGTTCTCTAGCCGCGTATTTGGAAAAACGCGTTTTTCCAAATAATTGTTCCTGAGATTAAGGCGAAAAGGTCTGAAAGCAAACACCATTTTAAGTACGATGTCAGGTTGATAAAGCGGTCAGTACATTATCCGTCACGCTTTTATCATTTTCAAACGCGTGACTCTAGTGTTTAGCCGTTGATTGTATCGTACCTTTTTCACCAACCAGTTTAAATATATTGTGAATAAAGATTATCAAAACATAGGAATGAATGGTAAATATACGCCATAGTGCGTAGCAAGCTTCACAATATCATATTGCAGATGAACACAAATCCGAACTCTTCTCGAATGCAGTTCGCCACAATGCAGTGGGCAGACGAAGGATGCGATGCGGAGGGGCGGTCTAAATTTAAACATCTGAAATTCATAGAGGAGAGTGCACCATAATATGCTGGAGATCGACCAGCTGCTAAAATTGGAAGGACAATCGCATACTGGACAGATGAGAGGAGCCTTTTTCGACGAGGTCTCCTAGAGGCGAAATCCGAGGACGTCAGCTCGGTGAGCTATAAGGATAAGCAGAGAGGCGACATGGATTGGCACGAGGTGAAGAAAGCACTGAGCATACAGTTCACTGTTTCATACGAAGGTAAGAATTCCAGAATCACTCTCACAAAGACATATTGGTGGACACGAGCTCTCATTGCTTCGCTTCAGTTGAACACGTCAAAAAACAGTGGAGGAATCTTCGAGGCTCCTTTCAAAAAAGGCTCAAGGGACAAAAAGAACGGATAACTGGATCCTAGCTACCAACGAAATGGATATTTTTTGACCGAATGCAATTCTTGCTGGAGTTCAACGATGAAGAGTTCGTATTAACACTGCCTAACTCTAATCTGAAACAATAATGCTGTTTTTCCAGGACGCCGTTGTCAAGTGTCGATCGATACGACACGGCAAGTTCTAGTGTGTCGACCTCGTGCTGGTCGCGAAGAAAGCAACTCTCTAGGACTCACATGCTTTGGAATACGAGTAAACACGCAAGGGAGGAAAACATTCGCAAGAAAAACCGACATGAAAAATTAGCAGGAACATTCGTGTCTTGCACACGTTAGCTACCGTATTCGGTGAGGACCTAGTCATAAAACCCTGAAACATGTTTTAGCTATTGTTTCGAATGTCGACAAGTTTATTGAGGGTTTAATTTTAGGTGCGTGTATGGCGACAATGTTGCGAAGAATCGCTGATCGTGATCAAGAATTGGCAGACATCGCGCAGGCGGAGCTGACAAGTCAACTTCACCAGAAGTTTTTCGATTCGCTAAAGAAACAGCCGACTTAAACGATTATGTAGTTGGTTGCTTAAAATGGTTTGGTTATGGTAGTAATGTGGTTATTATGTGATATTATGTTATGGGATTAATATGGTTGTTTAACGATTATCCAACGATTTGGTTGTGGTTTCTGTATCCACGATAAAGTTGATCCAAGGAAAAGAACTTTAAACCATACAAAACAACACACAGTAATTACAATAACAACAACCCATTCAACGGAGACCATCTCTTCTCTCGAAATAGTCTCGCAAAACATCTCGAGCACCCTTCGAGCTTCCAAAGATTCCCGAGTGCTCGTCGTGTTCAAAGGCCTTGGTCAGTCCGAATCGCTGGACAGCGGCCTTCGCGCCCACGCAGTCGACCATCAAATTAAGAATGAAGAGTCTGTAATGCATGTGACACCGTATATTGTACGACAACCATTGCGAGAGTAGGAGACGCACCATAATGGCCATCGTGACGCTCCTCACTACGGCGGGAGGTCCTTCAATAGGTCGCAGCAGGATTCGGAACCTACTAGCGAGAGTGTCGAAATAGTTTTCGACAACTCGTCTAGCCCTGCAAAAGGTGTTACCATATGCATCAGCCATGCAGCGACATTTTGCGAATACTATTAACCTTGAATGCACGACATTGAAGTGTGCACATCTTGCATCACGGGAAGTCTTCACCTGGGGATAGAGCCTGATGAATCGGACCGTCTGACGGAATCCCAGATCCACCAGGAATGGCAGGGCACCTGTGGAATGTAATTGATTGTTTTAAAAATGACTACGAGACGTTTTAGGAAATGCCTCCCATCTTTCCGATATTGTCCTGGTGCTGGGCCCTGGGAGGTCCTCATCGTGCGCTTCAAGGAAGACTTTCATAACACTTCTTGAAAAAAACTTCTGCATTCCAATGACCGACCAGCGGCTTCTGAATGAATGAACTCGAACGCAGTATACTTTGTGTTTTTGTAATGTCTTCTTGCATACCCAGACCGCACGCGATGTATTTGTAGTCTGCATCAACGAGGGCTAGCAGCACGATGCTGTAAAACTCTTTGTAATTGTAGTACATCAAACCGCTTCCCGATGGGAGCTGAACAAACAATGCAGTAGCACTTTATCGGCCAGTGTCATGTTAACCACTTACTACACAGGCAATATGCTAGCCGTCCAGTGCGTCCATGGCAGCCGGATAGCTCGAGGGTCGCATGAATCCGAGCAGAGCTTGCGTCCACGTCTCTTTCGTGGGCTGTGAGAACGCCGTTCCGCAGAGAACTTAAAAGTGCATTTCATATTAGCCAATCGGGTCGGAGTATATACTGCTTCACCATCTATGATCGAACTTCCAGTCGCAAATTCACCGCTCATCTGCGTCCAGGTGCCTCTATGACCAGCATAGCTGAACATAGCTTCGATGAGAATACATTTACAATGTGTGCAACCACAAGCTGATAGGTTCATCGCAAAAACACGGCCAGCTTATGTCGGGTTCTGATCAGTCCCAGGTGCGTCGCTACATGCACCAACTTCGGATAGAGATGCCGGTGGAACTCGTTGAATTCGTCGGAATTCCTCCTGACGAATTCGTGGTACTCGGATTCTGCGGTGCCATGTAGGCATCCAAAATTCGGAACCGGCTCTCCACCAACGGTACATCTAAACGGATTAAGCCATCAGGACTCTGACAATCGTGTCTGGATTTATGGCCAATTACAGTGGCGGTTTCGATAAGCATGGTATAGAGGAGGTGATGAAGGCAGGAGCACTAGCTTTGCCGAAATTTTGTGAATGAGGTTATTCGAGGTGCAGATCTCGAAGTTAGCTTTCTTTTTGAGTTAATTCATGTCGGGATTGAACTTTTATCTTCAGAAGCAACAAGCAATCCACATCTTCATGAAAGGCGGTCATATACACATACAGGATTTTGTCATACGGCCACAAAATCTTTACCGTAACGTTAGGCGTCGGGTGAGGCGTACTTTGTGCAATGGCCGCAGAACCAGGCTATGGAAGGGACTCCAGGGTGTATACCTCCAGGCTGATCGTGTGGAAACTGCTTTCGACGCTCAGTGGAGTCCGCAGAAGGGTTATGCGCTCTTGGAGCGCAGAACCAGACTAGGGATGGGCCCTTGTGTGTGCCATCCAAGCTGCATGTGTGGAAACTGCTTTCGGCACTCACACAAAGTCCGCAGCTGGGTTCTGCGCTCTTCGAGCGGCGAATCACACACGGCTGGAAAATGCGCAAAAAATGCATTGGAAAGCGTACGCGTCAAGGCCCTCAAACTCTGGGCGGTCACCTGAAACGCAAGTATGCCACAATGCACGAGAACCGAACCCCCGATCTCCCTCGCATGAAGCGAGCCCCTATCTATTGCACCACGACCCCCTTGCCTGTGGTGCCACCTTTCCCGATCCAGCGCTAGATAAGAGTGGAAACCAGCAACCGTCAAGTCCTTATGTAACGTATCAGACCAGCGCTGCTTCGGGCGCCCTCTAGGCCGCTTTCCTATTACCTTGAAGTTAAAGCCTATCTTGCGGACGCTGTCTTCTTCTCCACGCAGAACATCGTAAGCGAGCTTCACGAATCTTGTCGGCGACACCGAACTGGTGCCGAATGACAACGTTTCGGATGCGGTCCATGCGCGTGACTCCAGTCGTCCAGCGCAGCATCTTCGTTTCCATGACTCTGAGGCCTCATTTCATCTTCCTTGGTTGCTGGCGAACACACAGCGCCGTGCATTGTTACTGGAAGGATGACTGCTACTGTAGATCTTCGACTTAAAGCGCTCTGGTACCTTCTTGTCGCAGAGCATGCCAGTCAACGAGCGCCGCTTGGTCCAACCTGCACTCATGCGTGAGTTCACGTCAACCATCAATTTGCCGTCAGTCGCGACTGCTGATCCCAGCTAATTAAAGATCGCAGTGCGTGGAAGCTCGATGCCGTTAACCTGCACAAACGAAACTCATATACCGTTGGTGGAGAGCCGGTTCCGAATATTCGATGCCTACCTGGCACCGCAGAAATCTGAGTACCACGAATTCGTCAGGAGGAAACCCGACGAATTCAACGAGTTCCACCGACATCTCTATCCGAAGTTGGTGACGCACCTGGGATCGGAATCCGACATAGGCTGGCCGTGTTTTTGCGGTGAGCCTATCAACTTGTGGTTGCACACATTGTAAATGTATTCTCATCGAGGCTATGTTCAGCTATGCTGGTCATAGAGGCACCTGGACGCAGATGAGCGGTGAATTTGCGATTGGAAGTTCGACGGCTTCCAAGATAGTCCGCGAAGTGACTGCTCCGATCATAGATGGTGAAGCAGTATGTACTCTGACACGATTGGGGAATACGAAATGGACGTTTAAGTACTCCACAGAACGGTGTTTCCACAGCCCACGAGAGAGACGTGGTCGGAAGCTCTGCTCGGATTTAACATGACACTGATCGATAAAGTGCTACTTCATCGTTTGTTCAGCGCCCGTCGGTTAGCGGCTCGATGTATTACAGAGGGCACCTCTGACTATCTGCAAATCGCAAGGTCGAAAGTGAGGTCAAGTTTCCTTCATTTAGTTTCCCTCTGTATCAGGGAGTTCAACAACCTTCTCTGCGAGAATGAGAACATGGTTAACATGTCTCTGTCTTCTTTCAAACGTCTAACTACACAAAAGATTCGTTAGCCTTGATTCGTTTTATTTTTTCGTTGCTCAGTCACCCTGCCCCTTATATCTAATTTTAATGTGTTACTTTTATCTTGCCGCATGTGATTATGACCCGTGCCTTGTAATGAATAAACAAATAAACAGTAAATTGGTTACTAATACCAGATTGCAGTGACTAGGTAACTGATTGAAAATGTGCTATTTAAGATGGGATAGCAAAGAACTGTCGAAAGAATGGTATACTATTAAAACCGGCAACCTTATCTTGCTCAGACGATCGTGCTTTTTCAGCAGCCGAAATCTTTACTAAAAGCGTCATCGGGTCCAATGAAGAGCATCGTCATAAGCGAAGAGGTCTTCTCGCACATCATCGCGTCTGATGACGAGGGTCGACAGCGGAGACGGTATTCCGCTAGCTTGTCAATAAATACCATCTCTTACCTTCCTTGTATAATAACTCCGAGCGCCCACTGTGTTCAACAGTGTAGCGGGCGAACGTCCGGTGTTATTACTTGTTATTTATTTTAGTTTATGCTATGTAAGTTTACGGACAAAACGCTTAGTCCTCGCATTAGTTTATTATAATTCCATACATAAATATTATGTGCAAGGACAACAAAAGTAAAGAGGGCAGGTGTCAGCCTGACGGTCGAGCACCACCGAGCCCACACACCACTGTCAACCCGGGAGGGCGTTTTCTTGTACTCCATGGGTTGCGGGGGCTCTAAGTGGTGGCTTAATGGGGGTCCCGATAGCCAGTTTGCAAACTCCCGCACGGGTAGTTTTAATGGGGCCCAATGGCGTCGGGTAAGACAAGGCTAGGCGTTACTGGGTGACCTAATCAATCTCCCGTGGATTGGCTATGCTTCTCTTTTACCGTAGCCTACGTCCCATCTCCCTACAGGATTTCATCCCCTTACAATTTCCTTACACTTGTGTCACAGATTTTCATGAATGACCTGCTTTCAATTAGCAGTTATGCGTCCATCAAGGTCAAATCTATCATGATCTGACCAACTGCTCAGCGAAGGTTTTCACAGTGGAGATATAAGCCTACGTTGACTACGGATTTTATTTCGAATGGATGGTGAACGAACGGCCGCGTAATAAAAACCATTACGTCCTATCCAAAGCTTTGCGTGAGGATTTGAACATGCTGTGCACTATGCTTTTTCGTTGTCTCACATTCGACTCAATTTGAGTTGTTTTTGCCCTGTTTCATATTCTCCTTCTGCCACCTAGCGCAGTGTAGATTATCACTTGAGTCAGTTCTTCAAGTTTGTTAAATCCTGTTGTCGCAGTTGAGGTTTTTGCTGATTTCTTCTTTTTCCTGCCGGTTAGGGGTTCTTCGATCCGTTCTTTTTTATCTGTGATTCGCATCGAATATTATATGTCGCAGTCAAACAGGCGCCCTAACAGTAGGAAAAAGGAAATCGTTGCCAATTCTAAGAGTTGCAATGCATCTAAGCAGGCCGTGGCTGAGATATCTCATCTTGATACCGTCACATCACAACATGCTGATCTCGACTATGCTACAATGTCTACGGCCGATATAATGAATTTGATTTTAGAAAAAAAACAGAGATCCAGAGATCGATAGAATGGTAAGAGTTGTTTTGAGTCGAATACCTCAGGAACTTAGAGACGCCGTAGAAGCCGATAAAAGAAGCCGAAGCTTAGTGATATCCGGGTTGCCAGAGGCCGATCCCAGCCTACCACCATCGGAGAAGCAAAGAGACTTAGGTAAGTGAAGTCTTAGATGTGGTGGATGTTGAATGTAGGCCGATAGAAGTGTACAGGATGGGTACGCGGAGCAATAGTTCTCCGCGCCTGGTCAAGCTTGTTTTACCCTCTAAATCGCATTGGATCACAGCACTTGCAAACGCGCATCGGTTATGTCGCGAAGGCTTTGCCAATGTATACGTCCGCAAAAGTATGACCTTGGAGGAGAGGAAACGTGAGTTTGAGCCTAGACAAGAGCGTAGAGCGAGGAACAGAGACCTAAAGACTCGCGACTGGGTGGTTTACAGGGGGGAGCTGAGGCAGGTTCAGGACCTTCCCAACGTACAGGTCAAGGGAAACTCCTCACCCCGCCAGGAACACACCCAGGCCTGACTTGTTTCTTGCTAAATTTTCGGAGTCTCGTCAATAAGATTCTACATTTACAATATTTCCTCAGAATGCATGATCCTGATTTTCTCTTTATTACCGAAACCTGGCTATCTGCAAAAATTTTAAGTTCTGAAATCACAGGCAACCTTCCCTACAGAATTTACCGAAGTGACAGAAAAGGCCGTAGAGGAGGAGGTGTTTGTTGCTTGGTGAAGGATGTGATCAATGTTTTCCCTGTTCCTCTCGACTCTTGTCTAAGGTCGGACCTACTTTGCCTCGAAGGTTCAAATGAGGATGGCACTATTCTGTTTAAAATCGTTTTAATATATCGTCCACCAAATTCATCTTGTAGCGACGATAATTGTCTTTTGGACAGCCTGACTGAACTGTGTCTTTCTTCCAAACACCTAATAGTTTTGGGCGATTTAAATATCGACTTCAATTATACTGAAAATGGATATCGTACTTCGAACATCAAGAAATTCGAAGAATTTTTCAATCTTCTTGGTCCTAGCCAACAGGTAGCGGCAGCTACTCGTGGAAAGTCCGTTTTGGACGTTATTTTAACTTCGGCGCCGATTTTGAAGAACGTCTTCATTCTACCACCATTGGCTTCCTCAGACCATAACATAATATCTTTTGAGATTATGTGTTCCTATGCTAAGCCACACAGAATGCCTTCCCCTGATTTCAACAGAGCCAATTATGTAGGTCTTTCAGAATTTTTCTGCTCGGTGAACTGGTGGAGAGCTTTTCACAACTATACTTGTCTTGATGATATGTATAAGCGATTCTGTCACATTGTTTATGTAGGCATGTCTAAATACGTACCTTTTCATACGGTTGAAACTCAAAGGCAAGGCTTTCCTAAACATATTACTAACTTGATTAATGTCACATTCTGAATATAAGAAGGTCAATCTTGCTTTAGATTTCCATTTGAAGAAATTCTTAGCCAACAGAGAAAGACGGGTGCTCTCTTCAAGAAATAGGAATGCAATTTTCTCTCTGGTTAGGAAAAAAATCAAGGGTGTTGGCAAACTTCCGGTGCTTCTGGATGATTCTGGCAACCGATTCTTAAGTGACAACCAAAAGGCAGACGCGTTAGCAGGTTATTTTGCTTCCGTCTTCGCCTTTGACTATAGCATTGGTGTTTTCCCTCCTGAGAATCAATGTTCACCGAACTCCCTTTCAAAAATTTGTGTAGAAAAATCTGCGGTGTTGAGAGCAATGAAAACACTCAGCACCTCAAATGCTTTCTCGTGTGATGGTATTCCCCAGATTGTCTATAAAAAGTGTGCCCTTGCTTTATATAGACCGTTATCTATGATTCTTAACATTCATTGTGGTTTTGCGAGGTTCCCATTACATGGAAAAAGTCAATAGTTACTGCAATACCTAAATCTCCGAATGCTTCTTTACTGTCACTATATCGTCCGGTGAGCATCATTCCCACTCCAGATAAAATTTTGGAGAAGCTTGTTCGTGATAAAATTGCTGATTGGCTTGATAAGAAGAACCTGATTCCACTCGAACAGCATGGGTTCATGAGTGGCGCCTCAACCGTTACCCAACTTGCTGATTGTATGTTTGACTGGAATCGCAAGTTAAATGAGGGAAAATCAATCGATGTAATTTACTTCGATCTGTCTAAAGCCTTCGACAGAGTCAATCATAGGAAGCTTTTATGTAAATTAAATGATGTTGGTATTGGAGAAGGATTACTACGATGGTTCTCTTCTTACCTATCGGACAGGTGTATGTGTGTCAAAGTCGGGAACTCGATTTCTAGGTGCTATTCCTGCTCCAGTGGCGTCCCTCAGGGTGGCGTCCTGTCTCCGTTACTCTTTCTCATCTACACATATGATCTGCCACGAAGAATTAAAAGACATCCGGCCGTAAAAATGCTGATTTTTGCTGACGACATCAAGATATACGGGGCATACAACGACCACAATCAGGAGGAGGTTTGCCAGACTCTTTCACAATCTATTTCAATTATGATGGAGTGGGCTGCAGCCTGGCATCTTCCGGTAAATATCTCGAAGTCGTGTGTTCTACATTTTGGCAGGGACAATAAGTCTGAATATAGTTATCATGATTTGACCTTTAGAAGTGTAACCGAAGTGTGCGATCTAGGGATTTCTCTTAACTCTCGTCTAGACTTTAAGTCCCACATGGGCAGTCGTTAAAAAAGCTCTCTCTACGCTCTTCTCTATTCTTAGAAGCATTCAGTGCAACGACGGGCCCACCCTAATAAGATTATACAACACTTACGTTTTACCGATCCGAGAGTACGGCTCGCAAATCTGGAGTCCGTCCTCTAGGAAGATGCAACTGAAACTGGAAAAGGTCCAAAAGATTTTCACCAAAACGCTACTGTGGAGATGCGCACCAATAATTGCACATCGAATGCCAAGTTATAAAAGACTGAAATATTTCAATCTGAACAGCCTCCTTTATAGTCGTACTGTCAATGACATTAGCTTTTGCTATAAAGTCCTTAATGGAAAATTTATAATAAAGCCCTCGAAATACTGGACTTTCTTTCAGGCCATGTAATAAGCGTACAGGTAAACTTTCTTTGCAACTTGCCCCAGTAAACAGAAACCGTCGGACACAGGTACATAACTCCTTGTTTTACAGGGGAGCTCGTTGGCTTCAAATGCTACCAAGCAGTATTTTGGAGTCAACAAGTTTCCCTGTCTTTAAGAAAAAACTAAGGCAAGTTAAGCATCTCTTTTTAGATCTGCAGATCCAAGAAGTCTAAGCGGTCGGGTCCTGTTTTCAAGCAGAGTTACCACATTCCCTCGTTGCAGTGCCGCTCGTTGAATAGTGCAAGGGTCCCTGATCGTCGATACCAGTTGCATAGTGCAGAATGATACTAATGATACGGGACTAAGACTTGAGACCCAATGTATGTTGTGTTGTTCGCGCTTAGTGTATCATTATGCCTGCTTCCATTTAATCGATTCCATGACTGAACTTACAGGCTATTCAGAGCTTAGGTACAGAGGAGCCCGCCAGGGATTTTTCTCTCATGTTTTATATTTTCTTTATATAATATATACACATACATAGTGCGTAGAGGCATGCTTCACATTGACTCAATTTACGTCTGCAAGTTCGATTTGACTGGCTCAGTCCTATGGAAGTAGCATCGAATGGAAGCGTAATGAAGGCCTAGGTATGACCGGACTAAGACCGTACTCCTAGGTGCTTCTGTTTGACTAAGCTGCTCGAGAGTGATTTCTCCACTTCATCGGAATCACACCATAGGTTTACTGAGCGTCAAGCCGACCTCTGCGACAATATCGTAATGAAATTATCTGCGTTCTAATTCCTATTCATTTAAATTCACATTTTATTTTTTTCAATCTCTTTAGATCTTTGATTCTTTTCTACAGCTTCTCGTATTTAGGCATCTGAATCGCTGCAAAACACTATACTTTATCAGTTGCGGTGCATATTGATATCATATCCTTATTTGTTTCACCAGTGTTTAGTTTATTGTGTTGAGTTTGTTGAGTTTGTGTGAAATGTGTTCTTATTCTTGGTTTGAGCGCACTTATTGTGCATCGATAAAATAAATAAAATAAATAAATAAAGCTCACAGTAGTCCCAGACTGAAAGCTAAATGTCGACTACAATTCCTAAGTCACGTATACTTGTAATATCGTGCTGCATTCCATACAATTACATCTCGCAGAAAAAGAAACGACACGGTTGAAAAAATGGTAAATGGTATGATAGATCATTCCCTTGGGGATTTTACACTCTTGTGGCGGACTGTGGAAGGTACATGTTCCTAGACCAAAATGTAATGCACGAGCAGCATTTCACACTAATCGTGCTAGCATTGAATTCTTGAAGTCCTTCAAGAAAAACTTCTTACTTAGCGAAATAAGACAATTCAAAACACTAGTTGAGCGGTATCTTCAAAAAGAATCTTGACACTTTGTTGCGTTTTTAGACTTGTTGATTTATGAGTGTCGTCTGAAATATTGAATGTTCTGCCATCATTTACTACACTTTTAGTTGGTTTGTAGCTGTTGATGTTTTTTCAACTAGCGTGTTTATCCACTTGCAAAGAAATAGAAATAAAAAGTTGTCAAAATTGCAGATCGTGTACCTCCGGAACGACTTCGACCTACTTGTATTTACCGTGTCGACAGCTTATTGGCTATCTTAGCTAAAAAGCTTCATCTCAACATGAAGGAAGTCATAAATGAGTGTCAAATTAGTCACCCCAAAGCTAACAAAGATACAAGCGAATGGGTATCTCGTTTTTCAAGAATGGTCAGGTAAATCTGAAAACGGAAAAGCTTGGATTGGAAAGCTCGAGGGTAACCCGACTCCAACTGATGGTAGTACCTTATTGGGTTTTCTACAAATCCTTTACTCACTTGATACAAGGCTGCTCTTGTTTCGACCCAAAGGTCGCCCCTTTCCGACCAATGGCCGCCTTATCCGTCTAATTGACGGTCCTTCTATTAATTTCTACATCATACATTCTACTGCTCCCGTGTCTGCATGATACTACTTCTTCAATAGTATAATATTCCCTTTATTGTTACACACTATCCCTATTTATAATAACATTAGTTCCTTATTGCGTTTTCATTTACCTTCACTTTCTTCTTCCATAAGCTTGTTCACCATTCAACAAATTTATTTTCGGGTCACGGTACAACAAAAAGAAACACCTCAAATCCAAAAAAAATCGAAAATAACTGGCTCCTTCTTCCTTTTCTCCTATGCTGAACGTTGCTTATATGATGAAGCTTGACTCGTCTCCTCCTCTATTTCATCATAGCTTCTTTTACGACCTTCCACCTTAAAACATTATATATATTCATATTATAATATTAAACCAATAGTCAACATTCCTTATAACTTCATACAACTACTTTTATACTAACCTGCTCTTTGTTTTCTTCACAATGGATCCTTATTTTCCTTCCAGAGATTGAAATTGTCTCCCAATCCAGGCAGGTTTATATAGAGTTCCTCTCTGCAGTCTTCCGTTCTTAAATTTCTTCTTCTTCTTCAGCGTTTTTCCCACTTCGTGCCGGGGTCCGCTATTCTGTGTCATGACGCCACCTTTCCCGATCCAGCGCTAGATCAGTGTGGAAACCAGCAACCGTAAAGTCCTTATGTAACGTATCAGACCAGCGCTGCATCGGGCGCCCTTTAGGCCGCTTTCCTATTACCTCGAAGTTAAGGCATATCATGCGGACGCTGTCTTCTTCTTCACGCAAAACGTGGCCGTACCATCGTAAGCGTGCGCTCCAAACGCGTGACTCCAGCCGTCCAGCGCAACTTCTTTGTCTCCATGAGGCTGAGGCGCGTGGACTCGGTAGCGTCCGTGGTTAGGTACTCGATCTATTTGACCTTCATTCTGAGTCCGAAACGCTCCAAACGATCACACCAAGCTTGCACCTCTCGTTGGAGTTCACCTTTGTCTTCGCTAGCGAGCATTACGTCATCAGCATAACGCAACGTCCAAGGGACGGCGTTTCTCGTGTGATGGCATCTATGACGACAACAAAGAGGAGTGGGGACACATACACACCTACTTCCTACTCTCACCTATCTTACACAACTTATATCACATATATTTGATATAATAACTTTCTTAAAATAAACCATTTGCTTAAAGCAAATCACAATCAAAACTTTTTCACTCACTTCTAAATCCTCACAGCCGCTCTCCTCCCTCCCCTGTTCTCTTCCTCCATCTCGTACGGCTTCCGCGTCATTTCCTATAAAAAAGTTAAATACCCTACATCCTTTCACCTAAAAAACGATACTAGACGCGAACGCAATACGGCTAACGATACAATATCTATATAACCACAACTAGAACCTCTAATCACAACAAACATACAAAAAATATTAACAAAAGAATTACATGCAATATTAGGTTTGAACTTACCCCTCCCATGGGTCCAAAATTAAAAATTTCACCCCCTGTCGGAAATGGTGTCATCAGTCCTTTAATTAGCTCATTGGAGCAGATTTTCCTCCTCCTCAGCAATTGCTTAGAACTGGTTAGTTAAACAACTTACACCACCTCCCCGAAAACTCCAGTGCTAGATTTCATTCGGCAATACTCTTGCAACGTAGAACTGTTGACTACCAGTTTGTTAAGGGTAACATAGCAACAATAGCAACTAGGTAAAACGGTGCAGCTTTGATTTCTTTTTCCTATGCTTTCTTTACATCGAGAGCGATGCTCGACAGGCAGCGCCGCATACGCTGCAGCATCCATAGGGATGGAGCAGTCCCTCTTGTATTACGGTCTGGCCTATTGCTTCGGCGACTTTGTCGAGACCATGAATTTTGGATGGACTGCCAGAGGTAGCGAGCGGAAGAGAAGTGGTATAGACGTATTGGAAGCAAGGGAACCTTTCCCCTTTCTGACGGCTGTGCGCTGCTACGTATCACATTGTTATTTAGGGCTTCTACCGCCATCGACATGTTGATTCGCCTAAATACTACATTATTCACCTCACATAATTTTCTATTTCCTAATATATAACTCAGCTTTCCATTTACTTCATAGGATTGAATTACCTCTTGATCATGGATGCCTATTCCTTCGCCGATTTAACTCGCCTACTTAGCGGCTTCAACTCTCCTTTTATAATATAGGTCACAACCCTTTTATCCCATTAGTTTTAAACAATACTAAGTCACCGACTAGGTCACTTTTTCTTTATTTGTGAGCTTGTTTGGTCCTCTTATCCATTGCATCAGGAGCACTTTGGCTCTCTATACTCTACCTCTCCCACCTTACCTTTCCTATGCACTTTGTCATCGTTTGTATGTTGTAGTTACTTCTCCCATAACTTCTTCATTACACGTACGTTATTACGTTCTGGATTTTCTGTTTTATCTCAGTTTCTTCAGTTAACTTTATCACTTACAAATAATTTTCCTTTTTAAATACTTCAAGCACAGTTCACAGCTTCATCGAGACACGGCCCAGGATCAGGACGTTCATCTAGGAAGAATACAGGTATGTTGATCAGACCTCTCCTTCGTCCCATCCCTAACTGATGAGCACAGTGGTTTGGTTTGGTTTCTCTGATGAGCAAAACGAAAACCAAACTATCTCTTTTCTTTCTTTACTTATTTGCCTGCCTTAGTTCTGTTCTTTTCTCCTACCTGTCCAACAACTGCATTCCGCATTAACATTCGCTCGCTATTTTCCTCGGCCAGAATTCTCAGTCGTTTTCTCCGTTAAATTGCTGTAAGTCGTTGATGAGTTTGGCCCTAGGTCGACTTCGTTCAGTCGCTGCATATCACGGATCATTTCTTCTGTGGGTACGTTTAGATCTCAAAGGTGCCCTCGGAAGATTCGTCACGGTGGCACCTCGAATCGTCCATATACGCAGTCTGTTAGTGGTCGAGATTTTAGGAAGAGATTTTGCTTGACGGTTCTTAGGTTTTTGTCGTGCGAGGCCATCACGAGGTTTATAGACCAGTGCTCGATGCATATCATCTTCATATCAAACGAGCATATCACATTACTTCGTATCTTCAGAGAGTACCGTGGAATAGCTATGATGCCGCCAAGGATCCGGAAACGTAATGGTCCTACGATTGTAACTACGGTAAAGGTTTGAAAAAGTGGTAGCCCCGTAAGAACATCCAGTAGTTGCAGATGCCCGAACCCATCAATGCTCCGCTATCATGCCCTTAGAGTGAACCATTTAAAGGTTAATGTCCTTTAGCCTTCCCTTCACCTTGTTGGCGTATGAACCCTTCCTCGAGAGTCGATTGGCTACTTTACGTGGTACATTATGCTGCATTAATGCATCAATATGCAGCGACTGAACGAAGTCGACCTGGGGCCAAACTCATCAACGACTTACAGCAATTTAACGGAAAAAAGACTCAGAATTCTGGCCGAGAAAATAGCGAACGATCGTGAATGGCGGAGTGCAGTTGTCAGACAGGTTAATAATAAGAAGTAAGCGAAAAATAATTCTTTTGATCGTTTCAAGAATAACGGAAGGCTGCAAGTCAGATGGCGAAACTGCAAGGTGAGTCCAAAAATAAAAAGTGAAATGTTTCACAATATCGCTTGGTAAGCCGCGCTATCAGGGATTTCGGCAGTATTTTCACCGTTAGATGGCTGTAGGTCGTTGATGAATCTGGCCCCAGGTGTAGGCTCAATTACCTCTTTACAACAACAACAGTCAGTTGGAACATCAGGTGTACTTCACGGAGCTAGAGACATCGCTCCTCTGGGGCAAGAAGTCAAGCTTTTTGATCATCTTCTTAAATGTTCCATCTAAAGCGGTCTTGAACAGTATAGAGCTTTTTCACTCCGTAGCTCCATTATTGGATGCCACGATGCTAGCATAATCACCCAGATCCAGAGTCATGGTGTTCCCGCAGCGACTGCTGTTACGGTAACGATTTGAAAACGTGGTAGCTCAGTAAGGACGTCTTGTCATATCCCGTAGTTCAGTGGTTCCGGTATTGATTGCCGCCTAGTTGGCATGACGCCAGCTAGCACTGATCTGGGTGACATGGTTGTCCCGCGACGACTGCTATTACGGTAGCGATTTGAAAATGTGGTACCACAGTAAAAGCGACACCTCGGAAGGTTAGACGAGAGTGATGAGCTAGAGCAGGGAATTCGCAGCTAAACAGCGACGGGTATCGAAGAGACGAGTTTTTCAAGGCTTACAATCGCATTTGGAATTGCTTTGGAGACCACTGTCAGAGCAGGAGTTCACTTCCTGGGTTTGCCGTTGGTTCGCCAACTACACCTGAAGTGTGGGGTGGAGGCTAGAAGCTAGTGGGCTTCCACAGCGACAGTCTGTGTATGTCAAGAAGAACTCATCCATTTCCGCGGAAACCTTCTCGCTACATTGGTAGGATCAGTCGCGAGTGATAAGCTTGAGCAAGGAGCCCGTCGCTTTTGTCGCTCCAGTTGCTTGTTTTGAAATATTCAACGAGTTTGCTCGTACGTACGTCGTACGTGTTAGCATGAACAACCATCGAATACTCGAAAAACCGTCAGGGGATAAGACAGCAATCAGAGTGGGGACATCTATATTTATAATAATGAGGGAAGAGTACATCAGGTAACAGTGACATTTGGAGGCGAGATGTATAGTTCGAATCTCCTAATAAACACACCCAACATCCCTGAAGTAAATGCCTCGTGTAGCGAAGTGGAATGAGGCGCCGGCTATCACATATATTATATCCCTCTTTGATTCAAAATTGGGGATCCACCTAGGCAAGCCTGTGAGCCCAAAATGCTATGTTTAAGGGCCTCTATAGAGCCTCGCGGTGGCACCCGGAGAACTCGTCCATATCGCTACCGCGCAGTGGGGACCCACGCTGCCACTGAGTGGAAGCAGGGACGCGGTCGAGTTGTCGCGGAGCCTCTGGTCGCAAAGGTCCCGAGGGCTGCCGTAGTTCAAGGCGGCTCTCACCCGCAGTGCGAGGGGCTGCGGGTGAGACCCGCCGGGGGTCGTGATAGATGGGTGTCGATTATGGTTCCTCTATTTGGAAACATTTTTAACGGATCTACATGCTAGGAATATAATAGGTTGGTGCATAATTTCCCTCCATAAAGGAGCTTGACAACCAACAATATATTCATCGTTAGTGTCGACAAATGGAATCCTGCACTCAAAACGTAACGCAAAGAAACCTTAGCACGTTATCAGGTAACCTTAATTGCACTGCAAATCTTCGTGGCCTTCCAGCCACGTTAGCCGTGTGAGGATCAAGAAAACCCCTGGCACAGAAATGCAACAACAAAGCAGGCCGTTCTTTTTAGTATGAGCTATATCTGCATCGGGCAGACCTCCCGGATTGAACAAGGAATCGGAGGGAATGCTGTCATCACAAGGGCTACCACATTATCTTCGAGCTGCTTGTCAACCGAGGAACTTTTAAAGGAGGTAGAACGACAAAAGTTATAAGAACTGTTGAGTTATAAGAACTGCTCTACTAGATTTCGGGGCTTACATTCAAGAATTCCTAACTTGGCTCAAAAAACGCTTCTTCACAAAACAAAAAGCATTTCACTTACTACATCTCTGACGTCCTTAGAGGTCGCGACTGCCGGCAAAAGTACGCAGTATCGCACACAGTAACCCTCGCGGCGCGGCACAACCCGCCGTTGTCATGGCGGGTCGCGCAGGACGCTGCTGCCAGCCTAAGGCTCATAATCATCCAATAATCTAATTATGAAATGTTTTGAAATGAAATTTCCAACGGAAACAACTGTCGATATAGGGATTGAGTTCATCAGCTGTAAGGTGCTGAAGCAAGAATTAAATGACCATCACTCCGGACTGATTTCTACTTGAAAATTTTACCCCCAAACAATTTTAAATTTTAAATTTCAAAACTCTCACCCTCTACAATTAGGCCGTCCACAGTTTGGTGAGGTACTGCTTACACTGTCCAGAAGTCCAAAACACTTGACGTCTGAAGTGGTACCTGCGTTCTGTAACCTGAACCATTTCTGGTGCGGGAAACCAGGTTGCTGAGTAGATCCCGCGGCAGGCACTTGCGCCCGTCTCTGGCAACTATTAACAGGTGACTGGAGTTACGGCAGCGACAAGTGCGAATGAAGCGAAAGCGTCAGCGCTCGAGTATGAACAGATTTGGCGATCATGGCTTGATTTGAGTCGATTTGCTGTTTTGCACTGCGACTAGTTCCTCCTGTCACAGAGTCCCCTTAAATGGCGCAAGTGGAAGTCACGATCGTCACGTACACCTTAAATCGAGGGTTCGGGTTAGGTTCCGCCAAGCACAACCAAGCCCTCGGCATCGGCTGATTAGCACCTCTGTGATTTGTCTATCTGACCATCACAAGTCTTACCACATAATCCAGCTGATCCGATGGTTACGCTGTCCATCACGGGGAGGTGGATCAATGTCAAGGGATGCCTTTGACAGGGCGATGTATGCCAGCTGGTTTTTCTTTTAGCTTAGCCATGGGAGCCAAGGGCGACTGTTTGCAAATTTACAGCCTTGTCTGCCGATCACCCAAGTTTACGGTATGTTGAGAGAGCCACGCGTAAGGGAAAGGATGTGGGCTGTGGGCGAGCGCTGAGATTCATAAGACGTGCCACAGACGTCGTACAACGTGTGTCGGGATTCAGAAGAGGTGTCAGGGACGTCGTTCGTTATACGTGGGTATTTAGAAGACGTGTCGCAGACGCTGTTCGCCATGAAGACCTTTCCACCTCTCCTAAATCCCCATAAGACGGGATTCTGAAGACGCGCAATAGTTGTCGTCCAACGAGTTTCGTTATCTAGAGGACGTGTCTAGATGTTGTCCGACGTGGGCCCACTGAACCCTCACCAATGAAATAAAGGAGAAGGATAAAGGACGGCGTTACTCAATCCTTTTTGGAATGCGCCACGCATTCTACTTCTACGGGATGTCGTGGAGGCGATTTGAATGCGTGTTTGGCCATACAATGACTTGCGGTGGCCAGCCGATGAACAAGTCAGCGCTCTATCCTTCCCAGACGAGTCTGGTACCAATTCACCGACCCCAGAGGGATGGAAGGCTTGGTTGGCCTGGGCGGGAACCAGCAACTTGGCATCGGGTGCAGGCGACAGTAGGCGCCTTCTCCGACTGCGCTACACGCGCCCTCCACGACCAATGAAATAACTCTTCAAAATCTCAAATACTACGCATATGAACCACTAAAAGGCCTCGGCAACTTATCATACTGCTTTCGCCTCTCATAAATCACGGCGAGACCTTTCCACTGAACTCCATCTTGCAAGAGGTAACGTTCACATTCGCTCATCTTGCGCAGATCTCATCTTGCGCAGATCTCTCCATAATCACGTCAGAGCAGAGCGCCCGCCTGGTGAACTCGTCCGCGATGGGCACTTCTCGCACAATTAGCGCCGCCCCCTAAGTGCTGGGGAAGAACACTGCCCGCCAAACGTCATCGACCGACGAATATATAAATATACAAATAAATAAATATATATATATAGTGGCGTGCAAAAATTTGTGAACGCTGGCATTTTTTGTCATAACTTGCCTTATAAAAGTTCAGAGTGAAATTTGGAAGTAGCAAATTAGATCGCAATAACGATTATTTGTTCTACGTTCGTTATTATCGAATTTTTTGCAAGTGCAAAGTCAGACTTGCGCAACGGTCAAAGCTGAGCTGCTAAGGCATCGAGTGTATTTTTCGATACATTTTCTTATGAAGCCATGATAGTAGCGTTCTGACATATTGTGGTCTCAGGGTCAAGCTTGAGGTGGTTCAATGGGATGGGATTCGTACTGTAGCCTCGTAGGAGGGATCGTACTCTTACGGTTTTGGCAGAGGATTCTCTCCTATCAGGATTTTTAGGCGATGTTTTTAATTCTTAATAAGTTGTTTTTTTACAGGAATGTCTACGAAGGCGTGGACTCTCCTTAGTTCCCAAAGTTGTGAAAATTAATGTTAAGAAGTTTTAAATAATGATTGTGTCACTTGTTAAAAACAAAGATTTCCTACCGGCAGATTTGGAGTCAATGAGAGGTTTCTATTTTTCAGATTTTTTCAGGAAGTCATTAACACAACAATTTTCTGCCTGAACGTAAATTTCTATAAAATTTGAAGTATCAGTTGCTAAGGAAAACTAAGTGGCTTCCCTACAAGATTTTTGGAAGCGCTCTTCGAAGCGATGACGGAATGGCGACCGGAGTATGGACTTGAAGTAACTTTCTCTCTTCTGCAGAAAACAGCATCAGAAAGTGGAGTTGTACCCAATAAAATTTTAAGCCACAGTTTGACACACAGTAATAAAACCTGTTTTTCTGAAACGATCCACTGTACGAACAGACTCTGAAACTTCGAAATATCGAAGATTATGTGGAGCCATTAGGTTCTTCGATATCATCGATCACCACTGAAGATGCTCTTCTCGTGGAAAATTTTTCTATTTTTTGAAGGAAAGAACACGCGAGAGTTACATTGTGTTTCGTGGAATTTTAGGTCATATATATTATACAGTAAAGAGCTAAGCTTCTTCGCAGCGATCTCCGGTATGACTTGCGCGGCCCGTATTTGAATTTTTAGTTTTTCAAGAAAAATTTATTAGTTTTTACCTGAAGCAGACCACGCACAAAAAAATTTGAAATCTTGGCACAATAAGTTTTAAGTCTTGTTCAATGCACAGTGAGAAAATCATGGTTTTCTGAAACGAATAGATTGGATCGACCCTGGTCGATATGGCACCGACGTTACAGGAGCGACGAAATTCGACATTCACAAAAATGACTATAACTCGGTAAGTTTTCCAAAATGTGAAAAAGCCAATGGCTTTTTAGAAACCAGAAGAAACGAGATTTCATACAGTATAAAAATCATTTTTCAAAAACTAGGTCTTCATACGGGGCGGAGGCCTTCGATTTTTGTGCGGAAAAATTGAAGTGATTTTCTATAAATAATTATATCTTGATAAGTTTTTTGAAATTTGGAAAAGCCAATGGCTTTCTGAAGACTAGAGCCAAAACGCTTTCTTATAATATAAAAACAATTCTTTAAAAAAGAGATCTTCATAGGGGGCGGTGGGGGTTCGTTTTCTGGTTCATTGTTGCAGAAATACGTGCCAAAAACCGAACTACCCTATGAAGGCCCTTTTTTTGAAGATCGACTTTTATATAATAAGAAAGCGCTTTTCCTCTCGCTTTCAAAAAGCTGTTGGCTTTTTTGAAGTTCAGAAAATGTACTGAGTTATGATCAATTATGTGAAGTCGTGGGTTAAGGAGTTGGTCGAGCCTTCACCGGAGTCACTGGAATGATTTCACACAAAATGTTCAGTACTCGGTTCCTTTTTCGAATTTCAATACCTTTTTGAAAACTGAAAAACCGCTTTCTTACCATGTCATACCATACCATATCAATCTTTAAAAAGGGGGTCTTCATAGGTGGAGGTGTGGTCGATTGTTGCAGAAATACGTGCCAAAAATCGAACCCCCTCCACCTATTAAGACCTTTTTTCCATTTACACATGGTGAGTTCTTCTATTTTTCAAAAAGCCATTGGGATCTTTGAATTTCAGAAAATGAAGCAAGTTATGATCATTTTTGTGAAGAATGACTCCGATCGGTTCTGCACCGTCGACATTGGAGTGATTTCACTCATGGATGCCTTTACGAGAGATCTTCAGAAGCCTGTACCATGGACATTGCTCTATGCTGATGACGTGATGCTCGCTTGCGAAGACAAAGACGATCTCGAGCGGCAGGTGCAAGCTTGGTGCGACCGCCTGGCCATGTTCGGACTCAAATTGAACGTCAAGAAGACCGAGTACTTAACGACTGACGTAAACGAGTCCGGCTCCATTAAGATTGACGGCACTGAGCTTGCACGCACTTCGATGTTTAAATACCTGGGATCAGCAATAGCGTCTGGCCGCGGTCTGATGGTTGAAGTGAACTCACGCGTGACAGCAGTTTGATCCAAGTGGCGTTCGCTGACTGGCGTGCTCTGCGATAGGAAGATACCAGAGCACATGAAGTGGAAGATTTACAGAGCCGTCGTGCGCCCGGTAGCGATGTACGGAGTCTTGACCTGCGACTAAGGAAGTTGAAACGCGCCTCAGTGTCAAGGAGACGAAGATGCTGCGCTGGATGGCTGGAGTCACGCGCATGGACCGCATCCGAAATGATGCTATTAGACTGAAGGTGTCGCGCCGATAGCGGACAAGATGCGCGAAGCTCGCTTGCGATGGTACGGCCACATTCTGCGTGGGAAGGAAGACAGCGTCCGCAAGATAGGCCTTGAGATGTGTCAGGAAAACGGCGTAGAGGACGCCCGAAGCAGCGTTGGTCGGATACGTTACACATGGATATGAAAGTAACTGGCGTCCACCCTGATGAAGCGCAGGATCGAGAAAGGTGGCGTCACGACACCAGAAAAGCGGACCCCGCTACGAAGCGAGACAAACGCTGAAGAAGAAGAAGAAGAAGAAGAAGATCATAACTCTGCTCATTTTTTTTGAAATTGAAAGAAGCCAATAGCTTTCTGAGAACTAAAAAAACGCTTTCTCACTATATAAAAGTCGATCTTTAAAAAAGGGTCTTCATAGGGGAGTTAGATTTTTGGCACGTAATTCTGCAACAATGAATCAGAAAACGAAACCCCACCGTCCCCTATGAAGACCTCTTTTTAAAGATTTGTTTTTATATTCTAAGAAGGCGCTTTTGCTCTAGTCTTCAGAAAGCCATTGGCTTTTCCAAATAAAAAAACCTACCGAGATATAATTATTTATACAAAATCACTTCAATTTTTTCGCACAAAAATTGAAGGCCGCCGCCTCGCATGATGGCCAGTTTTTGAAAACCGATTTCTATACTGTATGAAATGACCGTTTTTCAGAGAAGACGTCCTTATAGGTTAGGGGAGTTCGATTTTTCGCACGTATTTCTGCAACAATGAACCAGAAATCGAACCCCCCTCCGCTCCCTTTGAAGACCTCCCTGTTGAAAACTATATTCTATACGGTTCGGAAGCGATTTTCCTCTAGTTTTCAAAAAGCTATTAGCTTTTTTAAATTCGAAAAACTTACCGGGATATAATTATCCATACAAAACACTTAAATTTTTTCGCACAAAAATCGAAGGCCTCCCCCGTATGAAGGCCTAGTTTTTGAAAACAGGTTTTTATGCAATATGAAAGTACTTTTCTTCTAGTCTCAAAAAAGCCATTGGCTTTTTCAAATCTTGGAAAGCTTACCGACTTATAGCCATTTTTGTGAAGGTCGAATTTCGTCGTTCCTGTGAATATCGACCAGGATCGATCCAATCTATTCGTTTCAGAAAACCATGATTTTCAAAATGTGCATTGAACAGGACTTTTTGTGACAAGATTTAAACTGTGCGCGTGATCTGCTCCAGGTAAAAATTAACAATTTTTTCTTGAAAAACAAAAAAATCAAATACGATCCGCCCTAATCACGACGCAGAACCGCCAGTCCAGCCACGCCAGTCCCACACCAACGCAAACATTCTCTTTGCGTTTGGATGCGAAAGGGCCAATCCATCTTGAGCTCCTGACAGCTGGCAAAATGGTCACCGCTTCCATATACGTTGATCCACCGTAGAAATTGGCCACCTGTTGCACGACAGCGCGCTACCACTCGTTGCATCGACAACCCGTGAAATGATAGCCGAACTTGACTGGCATCCGGTAGTCTATCCACCGTATTCGCCGGATCCTGCGCCATCAGGCTACCATTTATCTGAACCGTAATCCGCTGATTTCTGAACGATGAAAATCAGCAGTTTGCCGAGCAATTGGGAAAGGTTATATCGCTCCAGTGAATATATTGATGATTACAAGTTTGTATTTAGAAAACTATGGTTGAATAAAAAAGATTTTTTGTTTCAAGACTTTTCCTGCTTGCAGTTCAAATAGCAACACTGCGATATGACTTCACAATATTTCTACATGGCACTCTCCTTCGCTGCAGTAGTGTGCTCGTCATGCACTGTTTGCACTGATTCCGACTCTAGTTTTGATTCTGATTCTCCTTGCTAGCACGGAAACCCAAATTTCTGTGCTCGGCATGCCAAGTGAATAAAGCGATGCAATATCGAGACGTTTCATGTGAGCTACTATTTTTCAAACTGATGAAAAAGTCCATGAAAAAGAAAAAATCAAGGAGAAACATGCATGAAGTCCACCGAGCCTGTCGTGTTTCAGAAAATTCTGCAAAAGTATCCGTCTGCAGAAACTCTGAGAGCAATGTCGGCTTAGAAACGGCATTACCTCGCGGCTGCGTCGCCGTCGCTAGCGCGGACTGTAGCATACCAGGCCTTAACATGTTGATGTTTACGTTCTTTCCAGCGATGCAAGTTTCCAAGTATCATTCTACCTCAGTTGGTTTCACTTTTAGCAGTAACTGTTTCATTGCGGCCGACTTATCCCACTAATACAATGGCCGCGGAGGTAGGTTTGCAATCCTATGGCCGTTAACAACAAAACAAAAGGCCGTCAAGGACCAGTGTTGGTGCGTCGATTCAGTTTAGCGAAATCTGCATTTGTTTCAGAAGTTGAAGAGCTTAGGTGTAAAAGCGCAAATAGTGCTTGGCACACCGCGAGATACTAGCACAGCGTGCAAACAATAATTAGCGGCGCAGTGCAAGGAAGAGGGGGGAAGCTCATCAGTACTCAAACACAAGTACGAGGTGACACGGGATTTCCCACGTGTGAACATGTTTTTACCCGTTTGGATGGGCCTTTGACAATTACGTTTTGACAATTACCGTAATAATACACACCGACCAGTGATCCGATTAATGTGTGGTCTGCACCTTCCCCCCCCCCCCCCATTAATCAGCACCCTCTTCTGACGTTGCTGCTGTTGCGCAACCGATGACGTGATGATGAAGCATAGCACAGGGACACAGAGGAGCAGCAACCGCAACGAGTGTGCTTGCACACTGTTTTGCCGCAACTCCGCAGCAGCAACACCGGCATCGGTTGCGCAACAGTTGCGAGACCTCTAAAACAAACAATGGTGGCGATCAGCAATAAGAAATGATCGCCACCATTGCTTGTTTCTGATGCTCGTCAATGGATGCGGGGGGTGGGTTACAGGGCAAAGGACAAGCATGACTCATGTTTTCGTCGTTCGTCGCACCGTCGGTCCCCTCCTGATCTCGCCCGTGTTAGGGGTCTGACAGTGGAACCCTCGACGCTGGGGCGCTTGACGCGCCGTGGCTTGCTATACTCGAAACTAGAGAATAAGGACACTGAAGTGTGTTATCATGTCCTGCCCATGTCTTAGAACCGATTACTCTGCAGAAAGGCTCATCTGGTCCTAGTTTGGCTGTTTCTTCCTCTAAAAGATGAAGGATTGCAACGACCACTGACCCTGCTGTTTGCGACCTTTTTGCTTAGAGATCGCGCCCGGCGAAGAGCGCGGAAACGTGGTGTCGGACATGCCTCTTGGAGCGTCACACATCAATTATCTCTCCAATTCGAGTTTCTAGGTGGAGTATTGTTAGGATCTGACCCCAGATGTATTGAAATAAGGCACTACACATAAATAGTCTTCATTGACGCAT
>OX377205.1:25741385-25977311 GCA_947396885.1 Heligmosomoides polygyrus polygyrus | reverse complement strand
CACACTGCCATTGCTGCTGATGCAGCAACGGAAAAGGTGCGGAGTTTGATGCTTGTTTTGCATCAGCAGCAATGGCAGTGTGAATGCCGGTTAAGCCACTCACGCTTCCTCACTTGTTACCTGGCTCGTGAAGCATCATACATTGTTTGCAAGACCAGGCAAGGTAAGGGACTCCAAGGTGTGGTGGATCCAAGCTGCTCGTGTGAAACTGCTCTCGTCGCTCAGGGAGAGTCCGCAGCTGGGTTCTGCGTCATTCGAGCACAGAACCATGGAAGAGATGGGACTCCAGGGAGTAGTGCAATCAAGCTGCTCATGTGGAAACTGTGCTGTTGTGGGCTTCAAATATGCTTCGACATAAATATTCGAATTCAAAGACAATCTATTTTTTATTGCGCATTTCCTAATGCTTGAAGCGATGACGGTTCGTGGGATGAATTTTTACTCCTTTTACTTTTATTTTTTAGCAGCAATTGACTTGTTCCAATATGCCAATGCGTCAATGAAGACTATTTATGTGTAGTGCCTTATTTCAATACATCTGGGGTCAGATCCTAACAATACTCCACCTAGAAACTCGAATTGGAGAGATAATTGATGTGTGACGCTCCAAGAGGCATGTCCGACACCACGTTTCCGCGCTCTTCGCCGGGCGCGATCTCTAAGCAAAAAGGTCGCAAACAGCAGGGTCAGTGGTCGGTTGTGTACTGCAACGTTTTTATGTTCTGACCAAAGCAAGTGTTAAGAACATAAGAACCTGTCCTTCTAGTGTCCTTCGAGTGAATAATGTAATGTGCCTAATGTTTTCGCTTTTAAAGCTTTTCGAAAAGTTCTCTTCACATCTAGAAGAATAAACAGTTAGTCCAATCTACACTATCGCCATGTGACCTCGGTTGAATCTCATGGACACCTCTGAGATGGACTGTTATGTACAGAACAAAGGAAACACCCCATCATCCGAGCTTATTGTCAACTAACTTTTCAACGTTCTCATCAACGTCTTCACCCAGCGTTTGTTGTCATCCCTAGGACGAGGGATCACGTATGTGACGCGAATGATGGCTTCTACCTCTCCATCACCACTCTTGAACTTGATCGAGATCCAGCGTTCTGAGACGGCTCTGTATGATATGCCCTATTGTGTAATCTGTATGTACTTATCTTCGCATACACACGAGGACTTCTTTACACTTATCATACCTCTCATGCACCATGGGAGGTTGAAACCCTTTCCAGGTAAAAGAATCTTAGGAATTTATATGGAGCCTGGAACGCTGAATACAAAAATACAGAGGTTAAAATTCAGAAACGCGTCTTCACAACAAGTTCTGATCTATTATCGTTTGTCCTTTCCACAGTTGGTTGACTAAAAAACCTATGTCATCATTAAAGAAGTTAAAAATGAATGTCAGAATTGGTGAATGTGGTTATTTAGGGCTAACCGCCCTAAATAACCACATTCACCAATTTGAGGGGAAGTCGTGGTTCTATCCTAGCACAACCATGCTTACCGTAACCACTACCGTAAACGACTAAAAATTGATGTTGATGCCAGGCTTGTCATCACGATCGAAAACAACACCCACGCAAAAAACTGGTGAAGTAAGTGGTCGTGACCCTATCACCTCCATCTTTGTTCTCATGTAACCCACATACGATAGCGGCTTTCATGACCGCGGGAGTTGAGAAAGTAAATTCAATAATGTCTTCGAAAATATCGTCTGCCCTCACGATGGCCATCGAGTTGCTGGTGCGAGAAGGTCTCCCTGACGCATGATGGAGTGCTCCAATAGCCCCTTTCACTCGAGCGGCATGAAGGGTGTCATATCGCTCGTTCAGAGCTTTCACGAATTCGTGTTTGTCTGCAGTGAGCATTCTAAACTCCATTCGGCCACTAAGGTCATAGTTCAAAGCTCCACCGGAGACTGAATTTCTTTCCTCGTTAGGGAGCATTCCTAGTACTTCAGAGACAGTCGTCGCCAATCAGTGGAAAAATATAAGGTGGCCTTCTCTCTAGTAATGTGTAAAAGCGCGAGGACTGGGGTGACTTTGTGCCCATTTATATTGCTATGGCAGTTTCCCAGATTCATACATGTCCCAACTTCTGTGGGTACGTATCCCACATTATATTGGGTAACATAGTACTGAACTGCCTAAGGTTTACAAGCTCTAAATCTTTCAGAAGCTCTAAATTCTTTGACTCTAGGGCGAAAAGCAGATGGATATCGATATCCCTATGGAGGAGGGAGAGCCATTAGGAGCAACACCTAATGACAAGCTTGTCATTACTAAAATACAAGGCGGTACAATTGCTGATGGCAAGTTGAAGGTAAGCTTGGTCATTTAGAAGATGAGAAGCTGTAGATGACGTTGCTTTACAGATTGGCGATCAAATTATCAAAGTGAACGGCCAGCCGATTTCCGATCAGAACAACTTCTTCAAAGCGCTGCGCTTTGCTCCACCACTCGCACGCCTTACTATAATAAGGCGAGTTGCTGAACTCTCATTGTTGGGAAGTTTCAGTTCCATAGAGATTCAGACTCATCTGCACCACCTCTCGTTTTATGCGCCTCCTTTATCAAGTCTTCTTTTTGAGAGTACATAGATCCTTGTTGCAGTATTACCGTCCTAAGCGGCAGTTTCTATTCCAGAGACCAGAAGAAGGCAGAAGAACTCGAATCTCGCATGCGCATTCCAGAAGCTCGTGCAAAGCTGATTCAACGCCGCGATGGATACATGTACTTCGTTAGTGAGAGATATGCCTTAAGGATGTCTGGGATCTGCATTTTTGATAGATTTTAAACCTTGCCTAAAGCAAAGATATCCTTCTGTCAGATGGCGAAACTGGTATGGGTACCCCATGGTCCAAAACTCGGTCTTGGCATCAAGCACTTCCAAAATCGTGTGCTTGTTTCGCGCTGCGATCCAGGTTCATTATCAGCCACTCAGTTAGCGGTGCGTTTCTTTTACTATTTCCTGTAGGACAGGTAGTAACTCAGCTCTGATTTTCGTTCAAGATCGGAGACCACATTATCGACATTGATGGGGTGCCAGTGACGGACAAGGACGTTGCCAGAGATTTGCTAATCAAAGCGCTTCAAGTGAGTTTCATTACTCGACGTTACAAAAGTTACAACGTGAGAGCATTCATGTTATAACATTGAACTCGATCATCGAATTGTAGCCCGACCGATTTAGGAGAAAAAGGAAGTATCATCGGTCATCGAACGCCCGGAGACTATGGAGGCGAAGCACTGGACCCAACAGGCTCTCACTACACAGGCAATTATCTAGAAGAGACTCTGATTTGAGGACAACACTTCACGGGGATTTATTTAAGATCAATCAGCCGCCGTCTGTGCAGATGAACTCAGATGTCCGTGCTATCGCGGCACGTGAACGCGCCAGGTTAAAGCAACCAAAACAGGTACCGGGATCCTTCAAAATGGTTTGAGTTATTAACAAGAGAGGAATTTTAAGTTGAAGTGGCACTTCGAGATTAGATGTCAATCGCGGGATGCGATTTCAAACGCTGATTCCGAATGTGTTCCTTATTTACAATGATATATCTATGAACGGAGTTGTGTAACAATTCGTCTGCCATTCATGATGGATAAACAAAAGTAGGCTAAATGCGCTAACATTATGGAGTTAGTTACTACGTTAACAGCGCAGTGGCAGGAAAACTGATTAAAAAGTGAGACAAATAAGGGTGGGATAGTGAGCAGAAGTAGAATGGCATACGTCTCAAATCGACAACCTTCTGTTGCTAAGAAAATCGTGTTTTTTCAGCCGCCGAAATCCATACTAAAATCGTCATCGGGCACATCGGGCACCACGAAGAACATCGTCATAAGCGATGAAGTCTTCTCACACATTATCGCGTCTGATAACGAAGGTCGACAGCTTAGACCAGTCCGAAAGTGAAACGCTAGCTTGCCAATAAACACCGCCTCTTATCTCTCTTTTCTAAACACCGGCCAGGGGTCGGTTTCATCAACGACTTACAGCAGTTTAACGGAGAAAATATAGCCGAAATTCCTGATAGCGTTGCTTATCATCAAATGATATGGTGAAATGTTCACCGTATCGCTTGGTAAGCCGGTATTCAAGGATTTCGGCTGTGCTTTCTCTGCTAAATTGATATAAGTTGTTGGTAAATCTGGCCCCAGGTTTCAAACAACAGTTATGCCAATTGCATTTTGAAGAAGACTGAAAGCGACAAAGGCATTTTCATGAGAAAAACAACATGAAAATCTGGGAGAGCTATCATAATTTGACTCGATGACCAGAGATGGAACCTTTCACGGAACTTAAATTAGAGACACAGATTGCCGGCTGTTTGCAGTTCGAGGAGCTAAATACGAAAATACAGGTCGAAATTGCAAAATGCACTCCCGGAACAACTTTACGCTTGCTATGGTATATCCAGTTGATCCCCAATCCTCGAATAGCCTGATATGGGCCAGTCCACAGCGCTGGTGCATATCACTTCGTGATCCAGCGGAGTTTGCACGTTCCCCAGATTGGCAAAGCATCAGGATTGAGCATAATTACGACTTACGATTTACGATTTACGATTTTTGCCACCAACGGTGATTCTTGGCAATATTTGCAATTTACGGTTTACGACACTTTGGATCGTAAACCGCTAATTTTCGAAGGTGTGATCTTAGATCTAACCCCAGATGAGGAGATGCCAAAAAGAGCAATGCATAATTAAAAGAAAGTTTACTAGGTGATTGGACTTTTCCATTTCCAGCAGGGCATGTATTTATTTTTTCGAAGAACGTTCCAACTTAGCCCACAGAAAGATTTTGCAGGCTATTTTGTAGGTAAAAAAGATGGCTGTACACATTTGATTCACATCCAATTAGGCAACCACCATCTGGTCAGTCTGTTCATGAATGATTCACGCTAACCTCTCCAATCACTACTGATGCAGACCATGAAGAAATAGCATTCGTGATTGGCGTCGACATTGGTAACTCGCCCTCTGATTCCGGTCTCTTGTTGCGCAACAATTACGACACGTCTTACGAAACCCGAACGTGTTGCAGTATATGCCAACTATCGAATTTGCGCCTCTTTCGAGGTACACGGTGATTCAGTGGATGAATATTTATTCGAGGACATGCCGTCCGAGTCGAGGTGTTGTGGAAGGCTGAGGTTTGGGTCGGCCGTGGGCCAATCGCTTACTCGCGGACCGCCGATCATGATTTACGGGGGTCGTGACCTTTGTCCACAACACTTTCGGCACAGCAGCGAAACACAATACAAACATAATTCAGCAGATTTATTTTAGCTCATTATGAAAGGCCTTCCCATGAGGCGTAGACGAGACATTGACTTTGACGAACGTCGATATAGGCAAGTGACGCTGTTCGGCGGCGTTGATATGGCCTCGGCATTTGACGGAATGGGTGATCGTGTGCTAGAGAGTAGGCGAGAGTCGACGTCCGGACGAGAAGAATAGCTTGAGACAATTCAGGGTCGCCGTTTCTGACGAATAAATGCAGACGAGAAAGTCGAAGATAAAGATGAACTGTAGTGGTAGCTGACGAAGTGATGACGGTCAAAATTTATTTTTCCTAGAGTTTGGTCCCATTCGTTCCGGGCACGGGAGGGTGTTATGTGACTGACGACAGACACTACATTTCACCATGCATTCCTCTTCATGTGCCGGCTTCAGGCACTGCCCGCAGAGTCCCATCTTTGAGACTTGGAGCAATACCGGCATACGTTCCGGAAAACTGCAGACACTGTCCGCTGGTATGGGAGTCGAAGCTGTCCTCCAGCGTGCAGAATATGCAGGCTTGCTTCGGTCTCGTTCGCTCTATAAGAGCAAAGATCGCTCGTTTTAGCATGCTCAACTCTTGCAGAGCATCCGGTATAGACGACAGCTTCTTTAGAGACTTGTCGATCTTATCCAGACGACTGACGATGACAGAGATGAAGTCGACGAGCTTCAGGCAGATATGATCGCTCTTCTTGTCGATCGTTTTGATGAGCTCCATGTGCAGGAGATCAGCATATAGGAGAAGCTCGTAGTTGATAATTTTCAATGTTCCTAAGCTATCGACGGCTTTTATAAGAGATTGGCTTTAACAGTCGTTCGTGTAACGGTGGACCGCCCACACTCTGACTATGCCCAATTAGAGTGAATAGGTGATTAAGGAAACTTATTTGCTTACATACAACATGAACAAAAGTTTAAATATGTTGTCTCATAATTCGATATTAATCGAATCAGTGGCTCATGTGAGCACTAATACGTCGTGTTAGGGCACCGACGGTAGTGATAATTGTCCAAGTGATCCTCGCATTGTTTGAGGCGCATTTCGTAGTGCAATGCACGATGAGCTTGATTGACTTTATTAGAGTACAACCATCAACGGCCCAAATAAGTAGGTTACACCCATTAATATTCCTAACGCGGTCTCTGCTATGGTCGTGACTCGCCAATTTTCTTTCATTAATAGTATTTAATATTGGTATGTTGTGTAGCTTTATATAATTTAAAACGTTGACGACCAAGCAATTTTCGCGCGTCGGGTCCGCGGGGCCGCGCGTATTGCGCGCGTGTGACACGATATTCCATCATCTTAACTTAGAATAAATTGAATTTTCAAAACCCACACCACGAATCTGATATCCGTTCTCAGGACTTTGGTTTCGTTTCTGCAACATCCCCTAAATCTTTTCTTTTAAGCAATGAGCTTCTCTCCTTTCTGCTCCGCCTGACTGATGCTCGGTGTTATGAGAACAATGTCGTCAGCGAAGCGCAGATGGTGCAGCTGCCGGCCGTCGAGCTTCACTCCCATGTCTTCCCATTCTAGTTCGCGCATGACGTTTTCGAGGGTGGCGCTGAAGAGCTTCGGGGATATGGTATCCCCTTGCCGAACCCCTTTCTTTACGTCGATGACAACGTCTTTGTAGAATAGTGAGATCTTGGTCGTGGATCCACTGTACAGATCTCGAAGGACTCTGATGTACTGAGTAGGAACACCCTGAGTGAGCAGGGTGTCGATGACCGCTTCAGTTTTGACAGTGTCGAATGCCTTCTTCACGTCGATGAACGAAAGGCACAGCGGCAGCTTGTACTCTCGCGACACTTCGATAAGCTTCGTAATGGTGTGTATGTGGTCGATCGTGCTGAATCCTCTCCGAAATCCTGCTTGTTCGCATGGCTGTCCTTGGTTCAGCGTTCTGCTGATCCTATTCAGAAGGACTCGAGTGAACAGCATGTAGACTACGGACAGCAGGCAGATCGGGCGACAGTTGCCATTGTTGTGCCTTCTTGTACAGCAAAACGGCCTTGCTGGTCTACCACTGAGATGGAACCTTGCACTCCGACAGGTAGCGTGTGAAGAGCCGCGCCAAGGTGTTGATGAGCGTTGGCAGGAGATTCTTCAGGTGTTCAGGTCTGATCCTGTCGGGACCGGGTGCTGTACGCTTCTTCACCGACGAGATGGCGTGTCGGATCTCGGAAGGGAGAACAGAGGGAACGACGAATCCATCCTGCGGAAGATGGCATGGGGGCAGGTGGATGTGGCTGTCGAAGAGATCGGAGTAGAAGTCGTGGATGACTTTCTCCATGGTCCTTCTGGAAGAGGTGACAGTTCCGTGAGGAGAACGTCGGTGAGCGGTCATCTTGGTCTTGAAGTTGGCGAAGTTTCGGCGGGCATAGGGGATGCTCAACCCTGCTTCAGCCAACACTTCCGCCCTTCACTCCTTGAGATCTTACTTTATCGAAGCTCTGCAAGCTTCGCAAGCTCGGACGTCAGCTGATGGTTGCCTGACGCTCGTACTGCTCCACGCTGGCGTATCAGCTCGCGAGTTTCCGGAGACAGACGTCTTTTGGTGGTCTTCAAGCTCTCGGCTCCCGTAACACTATCGTGGAGATGGTGCACGAAGCGGTCCTATTCCTCATCTACGTTCATGACGGCATCTTCCCAAAGGCCGGCAAAAGAGGTGTAGAGGTCCCAGTTGATGGTCATTCTGGAACTCCTCTTCTTGAACTTCGCGGCCTTCTCTCCTTGACGCGAAAAGCGAAACCTCGCGCGAAGGAGGCTGTGGTCCGATCTCGTGTAGAATTTGGGGACAACGGAGACGTCAGGCAATACTTGCGATTGAAGATGATGTGGTCAATTTCGTTGTGGAACTCGCCACCGGGGGATTCCCAGGTCCGCCGTAGGGAGGGAGACTTCTGAAACTGTGAATTTCCATGGATGGTCTTGGTCGACATAACAAACTCAGACAGCCTTTCACCTTGCTCGCGCCACTCCAAACCGTGGATTCCGAAGTGAAGTTCTTTCGGCGACCTTCTTGGCGCGATCTTGGCGTTGAAGTCGCCGACGATCACATTGTAGGTGCGGTCTTCCTTATAGCACTTCTCCAGTCCTAGCCGGATGTTGGGGCATACGCAGCGAATGCAGTCAAAGCTGGCACGGAGTCACATCGCTTCAGTCGCAGAAGCCTGATTCGGCTTGTCAGAGACTCGAACGAATCGATGTTCATGGCCATGTGCGTGTTGACGAGGACACCAACGCCGCCTACTCCCCTGATGTCGCATGTTCCGAGGAACAGTTCTTCTCCGGAGTCGTAGGCGGCGTGTAGGTATGGTGTCTTCTCGTCTCGGCCAGTCCGATGACGTTGTACTTGATCTTCCTGGCTTGCATCATCAGGTCCTCGACGGATGCTTCCGATGCGAGCGTGCGGGCGTTGTAAGTACAGATCGTCATCCTAGTCCTTCTCAATTTGCGCAGCCTGGTTAGGCCCTGAGATTTTAGCAGCCTCTCCGTACTCGTCCTTCCCATCGCTGCGGAAATGGGGGCTCTTTTGGGGTCAGGGGAATGAGGACCTTTAGTGCTGCAGTGTTTGACTGCAATACAACACATAGCTAGTCAGGCTCTGTCGTGCTGGCGAAGAACTCCGGGCAGCTAGCCAGACTGCCCAAAGGGACGGGGCGAGACTTTTGAGGTCGAATCGCCTTACGATGTACTCCCAATCTACCGAGTGCAAGCCTTTAGCCGGGCCGATACAGTTACAATCAGCCCAGGCGCGAACACATCCATGCACGCTGTGCATCGACATGCCGCTCCCACGCACAAGAAACGCGTCGACCCGACACAGCAGGAGCAAGGAGTCTATCCCCTGCATCCCACCTGCATCTCTAGGCAGTACACAGTTTGGTTCGCGTTTTCGTTCTCCTATCCACCACTCGGGGACGCGCCGCGTGGCCCTGCATCAAGCGGTCCGAAACCCCTTTTAAGAAGACAGCCCGAAGGCTCCCTATCGAGGAAGATCCGTGGTATGAGAAACTTGGACTGAAAAATTATAGAATTGCCATCGGAAATCGGACCGCAAGAAATCTAGCTGAGACGATTAAGACAAAATGCAGTGAATGCAACAAATTCTGTTGTTTAGATTGCTTCCAAACAACTAATAGCTGTTGATTGTCGATGTTTTCTGTCTGGACTTTATTTCTGAAGTTGATCTCTTTAGTGACGTTCGATAACATCCAAGCAGTTGTACTTTGTAATCATGCCTGTTTGTTACCTTTATTGGATGAAGTCTCAAAAATAACTCTGAAGTTCAATGGATAAGCTGGTCGATGGCACTCGTAACTTATCGTAATCGAGAGAGATTCGAGAAGCGGGTATCATATTCGCGACCAGCACCTCAAATAACATTCAGGGAGTTTGAACAAAGGTGGTGACAACAATAGATATCGATATGGGTGGTAAACGGTCGTAATCTACTAAACAGACATCGCTACTGTGTTCACCATCTTAAATAACCTCCAGGAAAGTTAGGACAAAAGTAATGTCACTCTGATCGATATAAGGCTGTCGCGCACCATTGCGTGACATGGTTCCATGAGATAGACTGGCTGTCGCGCACCAATGCGCGCATTATCGTCAACGTGTTAAAGCAATGCATAGGTTGTGATACATACATATTACTGCTTATCATGGAATACGCTGTCGTTTTTCTTTCCTCGCGGAATAAAACTGTGCCCTTCAAGAGGAATATTTCTGATTGGCTACCGCAATTATCTTCGCATTGTTGTGTACGACAGCGTTCTTGAAGTCAAGGTTCACTACATTAGTTATACGGACTGGATTCTACTGAGAATGTTTGATCACCGCATTGGATTATGACCCTAGTAGCGTTTTCGGTTTCACACGAAATCTTCACTTGTGCACCTTCAGCACAGTCATAACACCCGATCAGATCTTGTGATTGAATTTCGCAGGGCTGTTCAACAGCAAACCGATTTAAAAGCACTCAAGACTGCATAACAAGGAGTACTTCTGCTTCCATGGAGTGTAATATTACGTCCCCATTTTTGGAATAAAGCGTCATGACCCAAGTATTGATCGGTAGTGAGTTGATTACACCCGACATAATTTCAAATATTTCAGATAATTTCATATATCGACTCTTGAAGGCAATTGCAGCCTGCTTTTGATTGGTTATCGTGGGAAATGTAATCAAAGTGTGTCGAGCTTTGACAAAGGTTTTTAGTTCCCACTTCTTCCGATGCACATTCGATCGGTAATGCTAGTGCTCAGGGATTATTATGGAATCCTGTGCGATTTTAGCAAATTTCTTCCCTAAAACTGTGATTTCTGTATGGAACTGATCGTCACACTGAGGTCACCCATGTTATGCCTTACATAGGCCTATGTTATACTCCTGCGGGAGCATCCGCGGATGGGCGGAAATCGCGCCGGGCCACTCGTCGCGGCCCGCCACACCCGCTGTTCGCGGATCACCGCCGACAGACGACGACTCAGAAAATTTTGAGCAAGTTACTTGCGCCTTATCAGCTCCAAAACAAGTTACTTGCGCCTTTAGACCTCCAAAACAAGTTACTTGCGACTTATCGCTCGCGGTTAACTAACTTGCAAGCTTGCACCTAGGAATTTTAAACTTGCACGCAACTAACTGTATTGCAAGCTTGCAAGAAGCTTTCGTGCAAGCTTGCGTTGCAATAAGTTGCACGCGCGCACGCGGTCATTCGATAGCGTCCTCACACGCGTACGCGGTCGTACGGTATATGTTTCGAAATCGGAGCTGCTCTACCGGACAGTCTTGCCATTCCTTCTTTCATCTTCCTTGTTTCAGCTGATTACAGCTGAGTCGCGAATGTCACCGAGGTCACAGCATTCAAATGACGAGTTCAATAACAAGGCTCGGAGAGCGAGACTAAGTAAGCGAGGCTGTGGCAACACGACAAGTGGAGACGGGACACAGAGCACTTCCGGACACAAATAATCGTCGCCGGTTATCCAAATCCACTAATCGATGCGAATTTTGAAAAATTATCCACTGCATCACGCAAGCATTTTCATATAAATCCCAGCTCCAAGACCTTTCAGTTCTTCTCTTTTTCCATATAAACTACCTAGACATTCCGTATATTAACCTATCGTTGTCATTGGCGTTGTCATTGAACACATCATTTGAATGCTGTGACCTTGACGAGGTGTCTGATCCAGTTGTAATCAAGTACCTATTTCCTTTAACATCATTGGTTCTCTAGACTTTAAATCGTAGATTTTACAGAGAAGGCTCATTTAGGTATTTGACATCTCGAATCATTGGAGTAAAAATAGGAGCAGAAGACCTCAAGATCATCATCTGTGTCTATTATACGCTGAGATTTTGGCCTAAGTCTGTAACTCTCGAAGTTCGCCATAGTTCTACCAACATCGCCTTTGCCTTCGATATGTTCCAAAAGCCGTAAAGCTGTAACTTACTTGCGACATTTCTGCTAGCTTGCAGCAACTTACAAATGACTAGTTTGAGGCAATCTATGATCCGCATGCAGCTTGCAAGCAACTTGTTCAAAATTTTCTGAGGAGGGGGCTGTTATTTCCCGCCCGCGGGACGTCGGAAGGCTGTCGTCCCATGGAGTTCGGCGCGAGAAACGCGCTCCAATGCTACGCTAGCCGTCCCGGGACAACGACGACCGTCCGCGGTGCACCTTTCGTCCGCGGACGTCCTGCGGATGCTCCCGCGGGAGTATAACATAGGCCATACGGTTGCAGTGTAACGAAATTTGCTGACTTTATTATAGATGGTAGTCTCTATTTCTACCCTAATCGTTGGTTTCCTTTCTAGACGCTCCACAATTTGTACACAATTTGTGTTACAGGTACGTGTACAAACTTGTAAAATGAGCACGGTGTAGGTAGGAGACATCCGCAAGCAATTCCCAAACATGATGAGGCACAGGCGGCGTACCCTGGATACCCTGCAGTTTCATTTAACTCAGGAATTATTCCAATCTTTTGGATAATGCTGCACCTGTCATCATGACATGATCTCATTTGTGGGCAGCGACGGATATGGAAGATTATCGGTACCGAATTTTTTTATGAGAAGTGTGAAACTTTAAAACATATCAGCTTCAGTGGGTTGTAGTTGAACTTTACGAATCGAGCGGTTTCGTTGTTTTGCTTAATTTATGTACACAAATTAGAATGTAGTCTATTGAAATTGACTTCCTCGTTGTACTCGTATGTGCAATTGCCCTTCTGAGAGCATTTTAGGCCTACCGTATGGCGCATGTAGCCGTGTTGACACCCCGTTGAAGTTTGCATGATGAAAGCTATAACATAGCGCACCGTGAGCATTGACCCCTTGCTAAGGGATGTAGGATTGAACGATTGAAGTGGAACACTTGAATACTAGGAGGTTCTCGGACCACAATTTGTTGAATGTGCTGACCTGAAAGGCATCTGTTTGCTTCAGCTTCATATTTATTGACGTGGCTATTAGTCGGTTAGTCGCCAAGACAAGGAAGATTACTAGGAACACTGGCATTATTGCTCCTAGTGGCCAGCAATGAGGTTTTCCAAGCAAACCTTTTGACATGAAATTTTGCGCATATGAGCAAAATTTTGGCGGAGCACATACTTCATTTTGTGGTGTCACTTTATTGGCACGTAGCGTTTTCAAGGTGGCGTTTGTACACTTGTTCAATTGTGACACACCAAGTAGAATAGTTTTTCACTAGTTTGATTAGTGTATTTCCTGCAAGTCATTTGGAAACATATCTCATGGCTCGCTGCCTGAAGGAGGATCGCTTTTTATAATGCCGCCTATGCACTGCATACGTCCATTGGCGTGCGCATACTTTCGTTAAGTTGAATTGCGCAAGCAAAGATGAGCAGCACAGTGTATATAGCTACTGCTTCAGTGTCGGGTGATTGCCCCCGTTCTTCCTGTCGTTTTGCGATTATCACCTTCTTCGACATGTACTCTTTGCACCGTGTTATCTTCTAAGCTATTTTCGAAGTTTTGTATGACTTCGGATTCTAAGGTTTCTGACCTACGACCTAAGAGCTGTTAGGTAGTCGAAACGCCATTTTTCCAGAACTTTGGCGACAAAATTCAAGCGCTTCTTTTGCTTGAGTCACTCTTGAATAAGCTCCGGATCATACAACGGATCAGACATGTCCAGAACTACATTAATATCTGGGACTAACAAACTGATGTTTCGCCTATAAAATCGGTGGGTCGCAAAGGTATTTCATTTAAGTCGCTTGCCTGCATCTTGGTAGTTGGCCGAGTATTCAGAATAGCTTCTATTCTTGCAACTGCAGCGCATAGTTGGGTGAAAGTCAGCTTCTTTCTACCAAACGTTTTTTGGAGAGCTCTTTTTACTGATCGCCTTTCTTTCCCAGACGCCACCCATCCAGAGAGCTCCTGGGTAAAAAATCCATAGGATTCCTTCTGCATAACAGTAGGACATTACCGCCTTTGTGTTTTCTGCCTCGTCTTCAAAAAGACTCTGTATAATCTTTTGACCAAGCTTGAAATTGCTTCCACAGTCGGATCTGACGTAATTTGGAACTCCTCTTCCTGAAATAAATCGTATGAAATAGCGGAGAGACGCTTTGCGGCAAGCGAGTTGATGGCTCACCAAGGTGTGGGGCTGATTCAAAGGTGCTGGGTAAGGTGTTCGACTCCCGCCCTATGCAATATTTTTGCATTTTTTCATAACCGCTCCCTCCTCTACCAATTTGCCTCCTACACAACTCCTACTCAATTATTTCACTCTAAATTGTCAAAAGGGTCAGATTCGTAATCAACACCCCATGGCGTCGACAGCTCTGGTCACCTGTTCCTCCTGTAACCTACCGTAATCAGCATAAATTTCAAAAACGCATGTCGGATTCGTGATCAGCACCCCAAATAACCCCCCCCCTTGGCGTGGTTTGGGTTTGGGCGAAAATTCTTTTTTCGACCTCTCCACGACCTCTGGACTCGTGAAGGTACAGTGCCTTCTCACGGCGGTTTAAATCAGCTTACTTCCTATGCATCTCCTACACGTTTATTTCACTCTAAATTCTCGAATAAGAATTTACTTTAAGCTGTGCTTCAGTCACTTCTCTCACTTTTTGTATTATACAACGTCTTGTGTTTTTCAGCTAATGTTAAACAGTGACCTCACAGCAGGCACGGGTTACAGCATGTGCAGGTGACAGGTGACTAGGGCTGTTGAGGTCATAATCACCGATTTTGCCCAAGCTTCTCCGGGTGATTTGGGGTGCTGATTACGATCATCCGACCATTTTGACAATTTTGAGTGAAATAAATGTGTAGGAGATGAGCAGGAAGCAAATTGGTGAAGGCGGCAGCGGTTATGAAAAATGCAAGAACACCTCACGGCATGAGAGTCGAACACCTGGCGGAGCACCTTTGAGGAAACCCTCCCCCCACTCCTCACTTTCCCTCAACACACTCCACCAGGACTCCTATACAAACAAACAAGCACAGTGGCAGCCGGATAAAGTCGGTTCTCGTCTAGGATAGGATCTACAATGTAAACCGTTTGCACCCCAGCCTACAAATTTGAAACGCTGTAAACGCAGCCTCAATGTCACATAATATTATGACTTTGTTGGCTCTACTGGCAGTGAGAATGTCGTGAATTTCGTTTATAAACGACTCTCCTTTGGAAATTACGCCGTTCAAGGACAGCCTTCCTATTTCTTCGAAGCATCAAATACGATGTGTATTGGTCTTGGCTACTCAAACCCCACGAATGTGGCATGTAATACTAGGGTAGTATGCCACTGCCATATTTCACTTCTTCGATTACCTCGTTCGTGAGATAGTCGTTTATAATTCGGCAATACCATGATCTCATTTTGTTGTTGTTGACCAACTGATTTTGAAGAGTCGTTTAAAGGCGATTGCATAATTGTCGGCGATTGCATATGTTATCCTTTAGGGAAAACGGTGCTCTTATGTGATCGTTTTTGAACACTATAGTTTTAGCGAAATCCCCAATATAGCAATTGACCTTGTCCTCCTTAACTCCCTCAACTGAAGATATTCCCAATCCTTCTAGTTCGAAAAGATTTTGCGTGATATTGCTTTCGTTGTTGTTGAACACCGCAGTTAATCCGTATTCTACGGAGTGTTCTGGTTTGAATGAATTACTTAATGTGCCCCGACCATGTAGTGTAGGCCCAAAGATTGTTTTTGCAATATGTAACCGGGATGGTGTTGATGTAGTACTTGCATTGTCTAATACTATATCATAATAGTAGCCCAAACCCACAAGTATATGTGGCGTCTGATGTTCTCAGCAAATTCCTGAATTGCAGATAATAATTTCCTTGACGCTGAGATATTCTTTATCGGCTTCAACAAAGCTTCATCGAAGAGAAACCATTAGTAATTATGGGTTTTGTGTGAACCTCAATATTACGTTCCTTCCCATATGCATCACTGATTTTTAGTTTCTCCATGTTGCTTTGAAATTGCTCAATGTGTTCTCCAATTCTAGACATTGTGCAAATTTCGGTTTTGTTGCACGGCAACCCAAACTGCTAAGAGATTTCCTCTCTAACGACCGTTTTCTGAGCACCTGTGTCGAAAAAGAACAACACCTATTCAAACTGTTCTGGTCTGTAGTTTCAGATGCTCCCTAGAGCAGTCATTAGCACGTTTTTTTCGGTGCTCAGCCTCGTGGTTGTAGAGTTCTGCGCCGAGATTACCGACCTTTGGCGTGTGCATATTCGTTTGATTTCAACTATTACGGCGGTCACTATGTTGGTTGCGAGAAGGATTCGGGTCTGCTGTCTGTAGCAGTTGGTCTATTGCCCGTTGACCGCTGCGGGAAAGGTTTATTGCCACCGAATGGTCGATTATTGCAGGACCTCTTTGATGTGAAGTATCAGATATCACAATACATAAACTTCTATTGTTGCTTGGCCACATTGAGGACAATTGACCCAGGAACATTCGAAGCTGGTATGGTTATTTGCAAAACACTTCCAGCACAGTTTCCTTTCCTGCACAATATTTCGCTTGCCTTGACTATCTGTAAGGGCTCTGCAATACGCCGAAGAATGATTATTCTGGTCGCAAAAGACGCATTTTGTGGGCTTTTTAAAGTCGCCTGTAGGATGACTGTCATTCCTTTTGGGCTCTTCTGGCTTAGCCCTAGTTTTGAGCCTTGCATCAATGAATTTCTTCGCTGTTATCTCTTTCTCAATTTCCTTCATGACGTCATCAACAGTGACGTCATCCTGCTTTTGAGTAGAAATTAGGACATTTTTGTTGTATGGAAGCTTTACCCGCATCTTCTCAGTCCTGGATAGCTCTAATATCTTGTCCTGTTGAAACCATTTGGTTGATCAGCATTAGGGTTCTGTTGTAGACTGACCCGCAACTTTCACCATTTTTAGACGCAGGACGCATGTCTGACAGCTTTCGACCAATTTTGCTCGGTATACGGGCTTACTTCCGAATTTCTTCTCTAGCTCTCCAGTCATCCATTTATAGTTCTGGGAGATGAGCTGAATACCCTTGATAGTTATTGCTGCACAACCTTTTAGTCTTCGAGAAGCAGCATTTCTTAGACTGTATTTAGAACCCCATTCTCATGTACAATAATTTCGAAGATCTCCCAATATTATGGGAATTCCACTTAATCTCCGTAAACACGTGGAAGATTCATTTGTTTAAGCTTTATTGTGCGGCATGCCATATCCCCTTGGTCAACTGAGACCTCCGAGATATCTTCAGATAGCCATAGTGCATCTGCGGAGTTGACATCCTTCGTATCCTGGCTGCCAGTGAGATTTTCTCCCCTTTTTCGGGGTTTCCCCTGTGTTTTTTTTTCATTGTAGATTTGGCATATGCTAAATGCTGACCCCACACTCATGACTAATTTTTGGGCCTTGTCGCGATACTCATTTATGCGAGTTTCAAGAACAAAAATTGTGTCATTCGCTTTAGCGCTTTAGCGTCTAGCGTTAACCTTACTTTCCTTATCGACTTTCTCGATTTCCTTTTTCATTCCATCGAAGTTCCAATCTTCGTACAATTTCTCCAACATGTTTATCAGAATTTGTAAACTCTTTTCAATAGACCTTATTATCTTTGTGCATCCTGTGATCAGGTTTATGGCCGTACAGTATTCTTAGCATTTTGCCCTCTCATCGCCTGTTGGGTTTATTTCCTAAGATACTTGGGTATTAGCGTCTCCAAGCTTTGAGCGCTAACGTTGACTGGGATCCTGTGGAAGGTGGGTGCCATTTTTTTCGGTCTCTCAGCGCGTTCTTCACACCAGATTTTTCCAAGCCTCTAACGGGATTACCGCAAAGACGGAATTTGCTTGTTATTAACCAGCTATGTGAGCTTTAGTGCTCAAGTTGAACTTGTCCTGGTCTCTGAGAGAAGAGGCTTTATCAGTATTTTTGGTATTTAACCAATGCACCAAAACGTGGCGGTATATGCCAACTGTAGGGTTTTACCCCCTTCGAGGTTCCCCTTGATTCAGCGGATGAATATTTATTCGAAAGCGTACCGTTCAAGTCGAGGTATTATGGAGGACTGAGTTTTGGGCCCGTCACGTTCCAATCGCTTACTCGCGAACCCCCCGAACATGATTTACGTGGGGTCGTGATCTTTGTCCACGACACAACGCCCGTTGCACGACATCGGTGGCGGCTACGACAGATCAAAGTCGCAAGAGCTCGGTAGAGAAGGTATGAGCACCGTCCGAACTCCTTCTTGAAGAATCCAAAGGATCCAGGACGTCGGCGGCAGGAGATCACGTTTCCACCCCAAGATGTGGTACAAGCCCATGGCGCCCTCGGGGATCCATGGACAAGGGGAACTCCCATTGGACGCGAGAATCATCGCGACGACCATAAGCGAGCCAGTGGATCGGGCTCGATCGTCCAGTAAGGTCACTAGTTTTTGCTACTCAGTACTTCTGTCCCTCAGCCTAGTCTGAAATAGTTTCCCGGATCCAGACGCTAATACGCGACATTGTTGACGCTTCTTCCGAATCTTGGTGCCTCGTTCTTTCCCCATCGTTCCCACGTCTCCCAGATCCGGTCGCCTTTTGCTCGACTTCGGTAACATGTCTTCTGAATCCGGACGCTCATAAAACCGCGAATTCACCGATGTGTTAAGCAGGAGGTGGCCGCGCTTCCTTTGTTCCAGCAGTATCCCACTTGGCGCAATCCTAGTTGGCGGTGGCCGCTAGTAAACAATCTCACGACATAACGGAACCGAATAAATAGCCAACAACATATAGAAATAGGTAAACTATACCAACCTAGCTGCCGAGGTAGGCTCAGTTTCCGAGTTCCTAGTCGGGAGGGGAACCTTAAAGTGCCGTTCTCGGTGCCAGTCTAGTAAGAGTGGACCATATTACTACATTTGTACCGAGAACGGATCATATTCTAGAAGATAAAACAAAGAGCATCATTGTAATAAAAAATAAAATAGGTGAAGACACTACCAATCCATTAAAATTTCTGTACACAGGCAATGCAATGTACTTCACGTCCTAATCTTTTGCGAACGTCCCGACCTAGCCTATAAAAATATATATATATTCTCATGTTCTTTGTGTACTTATTTTGGATTCTTTAATGTAGTCATTTCCTATGGAATGAGTGAATTGAACATATTTCAATACTGAAGACATTTCCAATGAAATCGTTTAAGAGCGGCCACCACCAACTAGGATTGCACCTCCCACTTTAAATGGAAAATTGCAACCAAACCGCGGCTTTAACATGTTGTTGTTTACGTTTTCTCCAGAGATTCGGCTTTCGAGCCTCATTTTGGCTTAGGTGATCTCACTTTTAGCAGTAACTATTTCATAGCAGCCGGCTATCTTTCGTTGCACTAATACCATGGCCGCAAGTGTAGGTTTAAACTCTTATGTTCGGTAACAACAAGGCATCAAGGATCCTTCCCTGGCGTCTTGATCCCGTTTGACGAGCTTGCTTCAATTATTGAATAAATTAGAGCTATTGGCACACTTCTCGCCCGAATGACAGTAGTGTTCAGAGAATTTAGTACCTCTGCGGGAAATTACTGTTAAACGAGATTGGTGGGCGCAATGCGTGGAAGAGGGGGGGGGGGGGTAGCCTATGGGCCCATCTAGCAAAACGTAGTAGTCGGATATGGTGACGTGGAATTTCCTACATTGTACGCAACCTGACGCGTACGTAAGTGCAAAGTAGGTTGCAACACAAAGGGCTTAGCTCAAACGAATTGTTTCGAACTAAATGGAGGAAAACTCGTCCTACACGTGTCAAATGCGGCATCGCTTCGTACTTGTGTCTGAGTACTGGGGCCGGATTCATCAAAGTTACTGCAGTAACTTTAACGGAGAACTGTTAACGAAAGCTCAGATAACGTGGCTTATCGCTCACCATATCGCTTGATAAGCCGCGTTGTCTGAGCTATTTGCTTACAATTCTCCGTTGAAGTTACTGCAGTAACTTTGATGAATCCGGCCCCTGATGGGCTGCCCCCCCCCCTTCTGCGCATTGCGCAAAATCAAGGTAGGAACGAAAAGTCATGCAGCACAAAGTACAAGATTTTGTCCAGTGGTCCTGATAACTGATCAAATTGATGCTTATAACAGGGCCGAAATATTTAGGTGAAGGGCGGCTGTTGGCAACATGCCCAGCGACGCACGCGACGCAGCCGCTCGCAATCCACTTTAGCGACGAAGCGCAGAAGTCGCACGATTTGTGCCTCTTATACGCCCGCGATGGCAACTTCGCTAAGCAGCTCATGGTGCAGTGGGTAGATTGCCTCGCTCTGACGATGGAGGTCGGCGGTTCGGCTCCTATGCACTTTGGCGTTTTAGCATTTCAACTAGCTGGATGAGATCTCAGGAGTTTTAACGTCTACTCATTTTCCAGGCATTTTCTGCCCATTTTTCCAGCTGTATGCGGTTTTCAGAACCCAGCTGTGGACTCCCCTGAGCGAAAAAAGGCAGTTTCCACACGAGCAGCTTGGATGGCACCCACTCTGGAGTCCCTCCCTAGCCTGGTCCTGCGCTAGAAGAGCGCAGAACCCAGCTGCGCTCTTCCCTCGGAGCGATGAAAGCAGTTTCCACACGAACAGCTTGGATAGCACCCACCTGTAGCCATATTCATGACGTGGCGGGAGCGGGAATACAGGCGATGCCTTCCCGCTCCCTCCGCATCCCGCTCCCGGCTTCCTGCAACCCAGAAGGTATTCATAAACCGCCGGGAAGCGGGAGCGACCGCGACGCGCGAGTTAGATTCGCAGCGGAGGCGGGAACTGCAAGATTTCAAAAACCAAATTCTCAAATTGCCTGGGTTTCAACCAGTGATGAGCGAATAACGAAATTTTAAGACCCGGCTAACGGACAATTTTGCCTAGAAATCGCCGGATAACGGAAAAACGAATAACGAACAAGCAACAAAAATTAAAACTGGCTTGAAATTGTTCGAATCTCAACAGAATATCAGAAATTCATGAGCTGTTAAGTTATGTGCCATCTCTTACCATTTTAAAAGTATTTTGAAGAACTTGTCGGGGACAAAAGTGGCACGATCCCCAATAGAGAAACCAAGATTATTTTGTAATGCAATCTCTTGCCACTCCACTCGACTGATGTTCCGGCAGAACCTTCTTCAGTGCCTGGAGAGGACAAGGAGAGCTTAAGAAGCTACTCGTTTATAGATCATTTTAGATTTAGATCAGTTTATAGATTTGCACAAATTGCAATTTAAAACTTCTCCTTTTTTGAAGTTAAAGGGGCCAAACACGAGGATGGATGCGTAAAGCAACCTAAATGACCTTATAGAAGCAATTGAAATGCTGATATTCCACTCTTACAGGTACAAGATTCATTCAATTCCTATTCACCTACATTTGTCTCTACCCTAGGGTATTCTAAGAATAATCTTAGAAAAAGCTCTTTGGATCTGCATGTTTTGCAATACGCGCCATGGGAAGTTAATTGGATGTAATTTATAGCTGCACCATTTAAATTTTTAATAAAGAACACCCAAGCCCTAGCATTACAAACGCACCACCATTATCAGCAGGAATCGCCTTCTCCCTTTATCCTCTCCCCTATGACTGAAATGTACCTTTGCCGCAAGTAATTAAATGGAACACGCTGCAGCCGTGGAACCTCGAAGAGTAGTAGAAAGTCAGCACTATACAGCATGTTAAGATTATTCTTAGGATACCCTACACCCTCCAGCTCTCACGATCAGTAATATCATCGAAGCAGTGTGACATGACATGCGGGACAAGACGATATGCAGTTCATTGTTTAAAAGGTCTCATAAACGCATCGTACAAGCTTTGCCATCCTGGAGGACATCCTCGATGATTTGGCCCATACGTCAGCGTGTCTGGCTTTCGAACGTCTTTAAAGGTCGAAACAGTTGCATATAATATGCGAGATGACATTTTCTTTGGTGTCCACATCTTTTCATAGATCGCCGTTTGGGAATGCCCGTTGTTGGTGTAGTCACCTTCGTGGCTTTCTGTCCTTTCACCCTTTTCTTCGATTTCTACGATATCTCTGCGTGCACGACGCACCCAGGACGCAGCGCACGGCGTTGGAGGTGTGACCATTAGGTTAAAGTGTTCCTCCATATTCTCTAAATATGAGACGAAGACAGACTAAAAGAAAAAATGGCTGAAGGATTGAGGCTGAAAGTTGTGATAACAGTTTGCATACTTTTACTTTTACTTTACTCACTTTTTCATAATTTGGACTACTTTACTATTGAAGAAATAATTCCTAATTTTACACATGCCTTCAGTTATATTTTTATTTTGTTGTTGTTCACTACGAAGTTCAATCCTATTTCGCTGACGATGTCTTCTTTTCCACGCAGAACGTGCTCGTAAAATGTCCACCGACTGACAACGGAAAAGGATAAGAAGTGGTTTCGCAATATCCCGTAGAAATAGAGTGCGTGAGCATCCGACGAAAGAGCCGCTCATTGTCAATGTTTCAGATCAATTATGTGATTTCTTTCCAATTAAGTAAGCGACAGAATCCGGACCTCCCTCCCCCCCCCCTCCCCTCCCCAGAAGATAGCCCAGGAAGACGTTAGGAGACATATGGCGAAGATAACCCTCCGTGAAGACGACTTTCGATAGCAAAATCGCCATCGAAATCCTATTGCTTGCGATTCAACACACCACCTCATTGACGGCTTCCCGACGTTCCCGACCGGTTGAGTGCGGGTAGGCCGGGATCCTCCCGCCATCGGCGCGGGAGGCTCCCGTTGCTTCCGGGCATGTTCGTGAATACGAACTTTTGCCTCCCTGCCCGGTCGCTTCCCGCGGGAAGTCATGAATACGGCCACTGGAGTCCCTACTAGCATGGTCCTGCGCTCGAAGAGCGCAAAACCCAGCTACGGGCTCCCCCTCAGCGACGAAAGCAATTTCCACTCGAGCAGCTTGGAAGGCACCCACCCTGGAGTCTCTTCCCTAGCCTGGAGCGACGAAAGGACCCAACAGCAATGGACGATTTCGCGCTCCATCGCGAACGCATGTGGAGCCGCCGCGCTGCTGGCAAATTGCCAGCAGCGTCCAACTAACGCGGCCCTATAACAGCACTCCTAAAGGGGGGGGGGAAATTGTGAATATAAACGGCAGAATGAAACAAAACTTCAAATAGATCCGAACCGCCGTGCCCACCTCCACAATCAAACATTTGGCAGAAATTCTTCTGCCCAAGAGACGAGCTCTGGCTTGACTTGACACCATTGAGACTTCTGATGCAAAGACATAAGAGGGCTTATTGCATTTCAGGAGAGTGCCTGGTGACCACCAAATAGACTTGCACCAGGATCAGTCTTACGAAGGAGGTCACTGAACTCGGTCCGTAGATTCGAAACGAGACCCATGTAGTCTTGTAGGGCATTGGACAAGGATCACAGAACTATGTTCCGTTTTTGCTAAGTGCCCTGGGTGGTCCAAAAACAGCAAATATTGAATCACTTCAGGGCTGCTGATAAGGCAAAAGTGTCACCTGGAATGGCCCTGTCGTGCTCAGAACTTGACCCACAAATGGTTCGGAGCTCAAATTAAAGTTAGATTTCAGTAATATGATAATTTCCTAACGTTTCCTAGACGAAGCTGCACTGTACGTTCAAGTGATTCATTCAGTGCGATTTGCTCTGTGGCTCCCATTTTTGCAAATAAAGACTACATTTTGGGTGCGGTTGGGTACTGTATTCTCTTTCTAACCCCGCGACTCGCAGCGGGCACGAGAGGAATCGTAACAATAGACCGGGAGTGAGAAGGAATAGCCGTTAGACCTAACCACGCGCTGACGTGGCAAAGTGCCAGCACCTGCTCACGCCATCCGAGCGTGAGCAGGCGCTTGTCGTTGGAACACGTCTTTGCCGCCCAGTGGGAATCAACATCTGGGTTCCGCGCTCTTCGAGCGCAAAATCAGGCTAGGGAAGGGACACCAGGGTGCGCGCGATCCAAGCTGCTCGTGTCGAGACTGCTTTCGTCGCCCAGTGGGATTCGGCAGCTCGGCTAGGGAAGGGACTCCAGGATGTGGTGCAAAAATTCCGCCCCGAAGGAGAACCGAAGCCCGGCCTCTCTTGCATGCAGCACGCTACTATCCGCTCTATAATCCTCTTGCCGTGAGTGCCAACGCCAGCATATAAGGCATCGATCGAACGCCAACGTGGAGGCCGACACGATCCGCGACGCAACGGCAGCAGCCACACGCTACAGTATCGCGGGTTAATGAGCAAACCTGCACATCAACCCCTGACTCTATGGAGTGCATCAGCAGAATTTGGATAGGTCTAAGTAAGACGAGGTGGTGCCCGATTGGATAGTGGTGCGGACTTATGCACGGAAAAAATGATACTTAAAATCTTGCTTGAACTGTGGAGCTGTTCCTCACTGCCACCTCATTTGCTCATACGATCGACAAGTGTTGTTCTGACCCTTCATCATAGGCTCATCATTTTTCGGATTCCTATATAGACTTCTTTCCCTTCAACTCGCAACTCTCACTAATTCTACTTACTGTTACCAAGCACAGCATATTTTATCCACCAATGGTAATAATGAAATGATCACACCAAACAAAGAACGGATGACAGTAACGGTATCAATGGAAATTCAAACCAGCTAACTCGAAGCAGACACATGAGCAGTTACTTGAGGAGATCTGTCACTACATGATCTGCCAATCAATATGCGATCGTGGGAAACATCCGCTGATATCGATATAGAGCACCCAACCAGACATTCTTCTATTAAAAAATGTTTTCTCCATCGCGAGTCGTTGCTCGACTCGCCGGATATTTTCCTCCAGACTTCTCGACTCCCAAGCGCGGGGAAATAGCCATTGCAAACAAGGATTCACGTTCAGGTTCAAGAGGATTCTGCAGGATGCAATTTATGCCGACGTTGATTGTGAGGAAGAAGAGAAGTTGTAGGTAATCGCTTCTTAAAAAACAACGACAGTGAAGCAATAAACCATTGAAGTGTCAACAAGTTCATCACACCGATCATCCGTTGTTTGTTTGGTGTATTGTCATTGGTGGATAAAATATGCCGTGCTTGGTAAAAGTAAGTAGAATTAGTGAGAGTTGCGAGTTGAATAAAAAGAAGTCTATATAGAAATCCGAAAATGATGAGCCCATGATGAGGGGTCAGAACATTACTTGTCGATCGTATGAGCAAATGAGGTGACAGTGAGAAACGCCTCCAGAGTTTAAGCAAGATTTTAAGTATAATTTTTTCCGTTCATACGTCCGCACAAGTATCCAATCAGGCACCTCCTCACACCTGGTCGATTATCCACATTCCTCTCGAGCCCGCTGCGAGTCACGGGATTAGAAAGTGAATACTGTGCCCTATTGCCGCCAAAATGTACTCTTTATTTGCAAAAATAGGAGCACTCCACAGAACAAATCGCACTGAACGAACCACTTGAATGTACAGTGCAGCTTCGTCCAGGAAAAGTAGGAAATTATCATATTACTATAACATAACTTTAATTTGAGCTCCAAGCCATTTGCAGGTCAAGTTATAAGCACGGCAGGGGCCATTCCAGATGTCACTTTTGCCTTATCAGCCCGCCCTGAAGTGATTAAATTTTTTGCCATATTTGAGCCACCCAGGGGCATTTAGCAGCGTAGTTGATCCTCGTACGAGTCCCTACAAGACTATATAGGTCTCGTTCGGAATCTACAGACCGAGTTCAGTGACCTTCCTTGTTAGTAGAAAGGAGGCATCGCCAGAAAAGCAAAAGAAATGTAAACGGTGTCGCCTCTCCGGACCAGGAGCCGCACATGATCATCCTCTGGCAGCCCTGATCATGATGTTGCCTTATTAAAATAGATTGTTTGATTGCATTGTTTTTTTTTTTAGTTTTGACATAATTGCCAAAGAATCAGAGTGGACTGCTCCTCCACCAGGATAGATCCCTTTATCATCTTCACAACGACGGTAACGATTGAACGTAACTCAGAATCTCACCTACTCAAGGCAGCTATAACATTATTCACTAGTGTAGAGTGTTTGTGAATTTGATTTAACGTTGTATGTAGAAATGTGGCAACACGAGAGGTAATTCCTGGGTCAATGATCTTGCCGGCATAAATAATCGCTGTTCAAACTATTCCACTTCATTCTGAGGGCGGATTCACGACTGGAAAGCTAATGGGTTAGTGGTAATGGATAAGCTTGCCAACAATAGTTAGTGTGCAAAGGGCAAGTTTGGTATTTTTGAAATGATATAACTCGTTAATTAATATAATTCTGCTCCACCCTCCACTCACGTCAACGGGCGCAAAGCGGCTCGGAAAGGGTAACCTTATAAGGCAGCCCTGTACGACGTTTCGTGCTGCACGATATCAAAGCATTCATACAGCACTTTTGTGTTCTACCACAGTGGTGAACTGAGCTAGGCCACTTCTGATGTAATTGGACATTCATGTGTCATCTTACCAAAGCGGATTACCACTTAATACAAAGTGACCCCTCCGAGCCGTTTTGCGCCCTCTACGCTCTTGTAAATTCCAGGTAACGCTTCATATTCTACCCTCTGCCCATATAACCCAGGGAAAGTCATTCCTGAGTCTGGCCTCTTGTTCAATGTTGGGGCGCAGAATCTTGTTTATGACATGGATACTGGCCAGGGTGCTGTATCCAGCAGAGCAGCATCTGTATAACGCGAATTGTTGAGACTATCCTCTGATTAAATGTGTTGCGAGAGATGAAGCTGTACTTTAAATACTGACATCTGATGTGGCACAGGTTCAAACAGCTCCCAACATCTGAATATGTTCCCACATCATATTTTTCACTGCCAAAAAGTGGTCCATCGTTCTACAGAAGCGTCAAATTCTTTATGACTCTAGAGCGAAAATGGACAGATGGATATCGAAATCCCCATGGAAGAAGGAGAGCCATTAGGAGCAACACCTAACGATAAGCTTGTCATTACTAAAATACAAGGCGGTACAATTGCGGATGGTAAACTGAAGGTAGGCTCCTGCTCATTTAGAAGGCGACAAACTGGATATGCTGCTTTACAGATAGGTGATCAAATTATCAAAGTGAACGGCCAGCCGATTTCCGATCAGAACAACTTCTTCAAGGCGCTGCGCTTTGCTCCACCACTCGCGCGCCTTACCATCATAAGGCGAGTTGTTCAGCACTCTTCATCGACAAATCCCAACTCCATACGGATTCAAACATTTCTGAACTAGAGCTCGTCTTAAGTGCATCCATTATTCCACCTTCTTTTCGGGAGTACATAGATCCTCGGTTCAGTAGAATCTCGCTGGCCAATTCCAGAGACCAGAAGAAGGCAGAAGAACTCGAGTCGCGGATGCGTATTCCAGAATCTCGTGCGAAGCTTATTCAACGCCGCGATGGATACATGTACTTTGTTAGTGGAAGGCATTGCATGAGGATGCTTAGGATTTGCTTTTTTAAACGCTATCTAAAATAATAACATCTTCTCATTAGATGATGAAATTGGTATGGGTACCCCATGGTCCAAAACTGGGCCTTGGCATCAAGCACTACCAAAATCGTGTGCTTGTTTCACGCAGCGATCCGGGTTCCTTGTCCTCTACTCAGCTAGCGGTTCGTTTCTTGTACTATTCTAGAAAGTTTTTTCCTGTACTATTCAATTTTGATTTTCATTCAAGGTGGGCGACCACATTATTGACATTGACGGCGTGCCAGTGACGGACAAGGACGTTGCTAGAGACCTGCTAATCAAAGCGCTTCAAGTGAGTTCCATTTAGGTACTCTGCAAACTATCATGCTGTGACATTGAACACCAGCTTCGAACTGCAGCCCGACCATTTCAGGAGAAAAAAGAAGTGTCCTCGGTTATAGAACGCCCGGAGACGATGGAGGCGAAGCACTGGACCCAACAGGCTCTCGCTACACAGGTAACAATATAAAAGAGACTCTGATTTGAGGATAGAACTTTACGGCGATTTATTTAAGATCAATCAGCCGCCGTCTGTACAGATGAACTCAGACGTCCGTGCCATAGCAGCACGTGAACGCGCCAGGTTAAAGCAACCGAAACAGGTACCGGGATCCTTCAAGATCGTTTGAGTTGTTAACAAGGGATGGATACCGGATCGAAGCGGCATATTGAGATGAGGTGTCAGTCACGGGATGCGTCTACGAAGGCTGACTCTAAATATGTATCCTTATTTGAACGCAGATCAAGGAACGGATTTGTATATCATTTTCCCTACAATTCATAGTGGACAAGATAAAGCGGCCTCGAAAATGCGCTGAACAACGAGATGTGATGGCACAGTTGATAGAGAAGCAGGAAATGGTTAAGGGCTCGTCTCAAGAGGATAAAAGATTTTTGTGCTTCCTAGAAAAGATCAACCACGATCAATCTGTAAAATCGCTGTGGAAAGGTCCCCATGAAGGTCGGACTTTGTCGTGCTTGTAGCGACAATTTCATACTGGCAGAGAGATCCAGCCCGTTATGAATATTTGCTGTAAGCACAGCGAGGGAACAGACAATACATTCCTTTTTCCTCATCTCCCGCACGGTGGATCTCACAAGATAGATGCGAAACAGCTGGCTGTCTCCATCTTTTGCTTCTTAGGAGTGCGTGAGGCAACGAGAGGGCCGAGATCGGCAGTAGCATCCTTATCCTTTTTCTTGTCCCAAAAAAATTTCGCCGAAGCGGGTTGTTAGCCAAGGCACCGATTAGCGGGTTGTTAGCCAAGGCGAGGTCATGATAATCGATTTCTCCTAAACTTCGCCCAGAGAGATCATTCAATATGTACTTAATATGTTTTGCTATCTGGCGACCTTTCCTTGGATACTACATAGAGTTTGGTTGATCGTGAAGGGTCCCTTTAACTACAAGTACCCCATATCGTAGGACAGCCAAAGCACTAACGTACGTTTCCCTCCTTACTGAGGAGTTCCGGAAAAGCTCTTATGTTCTTGTACTTTTGTTCTTACATCCGCATAAGGGTAAAGAAGAAACAGATGTAGGATTTTTATTCACCTTTGGATTTTTCTTCTGCATACCACGCTCCCCTTCACTGCGACCGCTGCTCGCGGCAAGCACCGTCTACAACCCATTATACTTGAGCACTCCCCTACATGGAGAATCGTCCACTACTCCGTACCTAGATGCCCATAGCAAATGTTGTGGATATATTTGGAATTAGCATTCGAAGCCACATCGCGTAATACACATCTCATTTCATCGCGCTATCACGACTCGGCACCATTTCCTTGAATGTGGATGCTTAATTGATTAAAAACTGGGAAAATGAAAGTGGGACTACTGAGTAGGAAGTTATAATATATGCGTTTCATACCGCCAGCTCTCTCGCGCTAATTAATGGTAAATGATTCTGTTTCTTTTCAGCAACCGAAATCCATACTAAAACCGTCATCGGGCAACACAAGAAACATCACCATAAGCGAAGAAGTCTTCTCACACATTATTGCGTCTGACAATGAAGGACGCCAGCTGAGACCAGTTCGAAAGTGAATTGCCTGCTTGTCCAATAAACACCGCCTCTTAACCTCCACTGTTTTACCGTTTCTCAAAACATTCACCTGCATTAAAATTGCGGTCACGCCGGTTGAATTTCGAAGGGAACTGAAAGCGCTGAAAGCGAAAAGGGCACTCTCCACGCGAACAACTACATAAAGATCAAGAAAAAGCTATCATCATCTGATCCGCTCACCACAGAAGATCTTCAACTTCCCACAGAATTTGATGGAAATATAGGTTGCCGAACGTAGTTCAGGATGCTAGTTACGAAACTTCAGGTCGAAAGCAAGAAATGCACCCACGGAACAACTTATGGCCTTCTAGTATTTACTGTCGAGTGCTTGTTGGCTACGTTGGTTAAAAACATTACCACAGCATGACACAAGGCAAAAACGAAGGCAAAATTAGGAATCACCGCCCGAAAGCACAGAAAGGCATGAGCGGCATTCACGAAGCCAAGCGACCGTGTCGACATAGCAGGGAGGTATTCGTGCTGTAGGCGTATTTTGCAGTTCTGACTGGCACTTTGTAGCTTTGTAGCCACCCGAAGCTCCTCTCAGCCGCCTAGGTTTTCATTAAAAGATCCTTGGTAGGGTAAAATCGGTATATGTCGCGAAGTTGGTCAGCGCACCAATGGGTCGGATCGTATCAAACCAGCATGCCAATCAGAGAGGGCTTGTACGGGCGGCACCCTGATTGGCTGGCGTGTGTCTGTCGGCGCTCTACATGGTTATGATTGAATGGCGCGCCAACACCTCCCAATGCTGCCCATCTTCGCGACGTGAACCCTAAAATCCTTCTATCGGAGTAACGTGGTCTGAACTCCTCGACATCGTTGATGGGACGGAAGTATTCCCACTTTTCAAGAATGGTAAGGTAAATCTGATGACCACTCGAACAGCGGTTACGCTTTTAAAGACACTTCAGAGTAATCGCAATCTCTAGGTTACTGTTGAACTTCCAGCATAGTGCTCTGGCCACCCTACTTTCATTATGGAATCCTCTGATGGGTTATTTTGACTGAGCTCCACATGAAGTTACACAGATCTTTATTGGCTAGCGTTTCGGCGGTATCGCCTTCCTCAGAGCCTGAAAGGAAGGATCAAGTCAAAATGTTGCTACCGCGTCAAACGTTGCCTCAACCTTAGAAATTCAAGACAACCTTCGATCACGTAGTCAATAGAGAGATATCTTGAGGCGGTATACTACCAGGGATGTGCGGAAATTTTTCTGGAAAGAGAGGAAGACGAAAGACGGAACGGAAACACTCAAACATGACCGGAAACCGGAATACGAAACGCAGAAACGGAAATGACACATGTTTGCCATTTTTCAAAAGTGCATTTGAAACGGCGTCAGAAGCGGCTTCTGTTGCACCTTTTTTGGCTTAGAACATTGCGAACAGCAGAATATTCCACAGATTGATGCTCATCCTCATCATAGCATAACATAACAAAGCATGAATTCTTAATGTTGTTATGATATCCTTTTAGCTATGGCTGAGCAATAAACGAAAACAGATTCATGGATTTATTTCACTATTTCTCAATAGTTCAGCATGCAGTCTTTCCATATCTAGTTTCTGCGACGGGTTTTTCACTGACCTTTTTGATGCTGATATTTTTTGAACGGTAGACTTAACCGACTTAATCACTTAAGGTTACTTACGGGCCCACATTTAAAATTGACTCGGGTGAAGTCTAAAACTGGAGTAACCAGCTAGATCATTTTCCGACCAGGAAAGAGATTCCTCTCAACACTTTTAGAAACCAGTGGTATTATGGACGGCGTTGCGACTGCACAGATATCTGCACACTCAACATTAGCAGTTACATTGTAATCACCAAAACTAGTACTCAGAATTCATTCTGGGATCTAAGATGATGACTGGATGACTGAATCATGAATCATGGTGGGTCCACACTTCCACAGGAATATTGAGTCTGTGCCAGCCTAGAAACCCTACGCCCAAGGTGTCGGGTTGCACCCAATCCGCACCATGGACGGCAACGCCCTGCTACAGATAGCGACGCCCTGCTGCCAGATAGCGGCAGCCGGCTACTGGAGTCTCGTCTACGTCGCCCCGACCGGGAGGTCGTCAGCTCCTGCCAGCAGCCTGTCAGAGGGCATGTCTGCCCTCTCCCTTCCTTCCCTTTCTTTCCCCACTTACCGTATTCCATATACTGTATGCCAGTCTATAATAAAGATGACATACCATCCACCGTATAGTAGAACCTAGGAACAGATACTCCGTAGGATTCATCAAGTAGGGAAGAGCTCTCCTTTAACTTGATATGGAGGTCCCGGCGAGATTCTTAGGATCTAGGTTTATTTGAAAATAAAAGTTTTATTGTTTCGTTAAGACGGTGACGAAAATATTTTTTCTTTTGAGTAACTGAATGGAAATTAATTACCCTAATTAATCCTTCCCCCCACTGAACCTCTCCCTGCTGACACCTGATGACCGACGTCGACAGCCGGATGGGTGAGTACTTTAACGTAGTCGCTTGACTCTTTCTAATGTGCGCGCGCGCATGGAAATATTGCTTGTACATATAACATGTATCAGATATATTTATTAAATTTAAAAACAAATAAAATAAAAGCTCAAAAAGCTATAAAACCCTCGCATATACAAACGTCTACTCAATTTCAGCCTGGCTGGACCTATGGGATTTCTGAAGTGTAATCGCGTCGCATGCTCGTTTCAGAGACGACATTGCGGTTCGAATACGCCGGAAATTGCGTAGCAACAAAGTCAGGCCTCTAAATAGAGACACATATCTAGGGTTTTATCTAACGAAAAAAATCTTTACTTAGCAAATTCGATAAAGGTTAGTAAAACCTTTCACTTATAATTAATCTTAATGGTCCTGGCGACGAGATCCCTCATTTCACTGTTTCAAAAAAAATTTATATACATAAATATATATATATATCAATGAGGATTTCGGATGTAATTTTTTTGCCCTCATAATTGACGCAGAACGCCGTGAAGACGTAAACGCCGTGAAACGTAGAACGCCGTGAAGACGTAAACGCCGTGAAACGCAGAACGCCGTGAAGACGTAAACGCCGTGAAACGTAGAACGCCGTGAAGACGTAAACGCCGTGAAACGTAGAACGCCGTGAAGACGTAAACGCCGTGAAACGTAGAACGCCGTGAAGACGTAAACGCCGTGAAACGCAGAACGCCGTGAAGACGTAAACGCCGTGAAACGCAGAACGCCGTGAAATTGTTATTTAAAAAATTATTTTTATGTATCACGACAATTAAAATGTCGACTAAACTAACTTTTAAGCTCATACAGCTTTTTAATCATTTACTAGACTAATCTTCAATTGTGAAATGGGACTCGATCGCCACATAGTCGACTTTAAACAAAAAGCCAAAGGCCTTGGCAAACAAACAAAAAAATAGATACTGCTTTTTCGTGTCTAATAGAACGGACCATCAGTGCACATTCTTTGTTGACGTACACGCACAAAACAGTGTTATCTCGTCTAATAGAACGGACGGATCACATTTCTTCTTGTTGACTCGCTGCACTTCACGGACCCCGCTTCATGAGATAGCGCTGCGCCGACGACTATGGTCAGCAAACACGACCTGCTTGCCATCCACCGCTTAGAGATTGTGGCAGAAGCAGCAGGATCAACACATACAGGTATGACCGCGCGTCCATGAGATAGCGCCGTGCAGACGACTGTCATCAACACACATGACCTGCTTGCCCTTCACCGCTTAGAGATTGCGGCCACAAGCAGCAGAGTCAATACATACAGGTAAAACCGCATCGACATATCAAAAAGCACGGAGATAGCGAACTTTATTTACGGAGGGACTGACGATAAGCAGATGATTCAATGGTTTTGGACGAGGAAGCAACATAGGACTCATACTCATCGCTGCCATCCTCGGGAGGCCCTGTCTTGAGCCAATGGTTTCAGAAACAAAAATGGAAAGAACATTTTTTAATATTTTAAAAATATTTTAAAATGCTTTTTTAATATTTTCAAAATATTTTTAATACTTTTTAAATATTGAGAAAACATTTTTAAATGTTTTGAAGAATATTTTCCAAATATTTCTTTAAAATGTTTTTATATATTAAAAAATATTTTGAAACAAAGCGGAAGACAAACCCGCTCAATATTCGAAAATTCAGCTTCTAATTGTTGAAAGATGCTATAGAAATCAATGCAAAACTTTTGCCGCAATGAGTATCCAAACCCCGACCGAGGAGAGCGCCGCCTACTTGCACTGCACCATAGAGCGCTCAAATCAAGATAGTTAGAAAAAAATCAATATCTGGGTGCCTTTCCACCGCAGATACGACACTGTTGCCTTCCCCTGACAATTCGCTATGTATCCTCCACACCCCATAAGACAAATAACTTTCCTTCATCTTTCAGACACAAGTCACTTCTTTTATCCCAAAATCGACTCTTAAATAAGCCACTTTTCAAATTTATTATTATTAGGCTCAGGATCCAAAATAGACCTATGAAACGAGAGTAATAGAGAGGAAGAGCCAGGGAAAGTTCACAGAGATAGCTGAAGTGATTTTAGACAAATTTAACTAATTAATTTTAAAAAACTTTACAATTCGTAGAAGGATCCTCTCAGAGGAGTAAAGCAACCTCAATAGTGCAGTGCGGAGAGGGGCAGCTGGAGAGCGAGTGGGTTCGAATCCCACTCCGAAATTTTTTGCTCTGTTTCCACTACCGTTGGGAAAAAAATGTCCCTATGGCGCAGCTGAATTCTCCCGTGCTGCGAAACGCAACTGGTAGGTTCGAGTCCAGGCTAAGGCATATTTTTTGCATTACGCCCAGAGATTGCTCCGTCCCATACGCCTCCATAGAACGTCTGTAATCTCTTGTTTGACTAAGGCGGACGCAAAGTAGCGTTAATCAGAGCTGCACCAGCCTCATAAAATAAGGCTCCCGTAAACAAAACAGATAGTAAACCCTAACCGAGAAGCCCTTATCAAGCTCCACCCTTCTCCTGCCCATATATCCTTATCATCCTCCAGCCGGTTGGCTTCATCACTCTATCCAGAGTCGACAGCTTCGACTGGCCGGCCTGCTCCTGCAACTTCCTCGACGTTCAACCTCCCTCATCAACTCTTCAACGATCAATCTTGAGACTACGGTTCGCCAACGCCACATCAACAACTACAGTTGGACAGTAGTCGTGAGTCACATATTTCTGGCTGAAAGAAAGCTATTTTTTCTTTTTAATTATATTTTGAATCCTTCAAAATAAAAGAAAAAGTAAAGTATTTCCTTTCTTCTCGATCTCCATAAGTTCTTTGTTACTCCTCCGCCTACTTTCTTTCTCAGTTTCGCTTGCCTACACTCAAGCGCCTAGTGGCTGATTTACATCAAAAAGTATCTCAATTTTTTTCGAGAGGTTCTAGTGCCACACCGAAAGTTCAACCTGAAACAAGCTTTTCATCTACTGCGCCTCATCAATTTAGACATCTTTCAGTGCCACCAGTTTCCACAGGAGCCATCTAGGAATAAACTTCTGTATCATCCCTAAGATCAACAGATCCACCCGTAAACAAAGCAAGGACTTAAGTGAACTTGGAAGTATGGACCAAGGTAACATGGATTTCGCTGACCGTTTAGACTCAGCTTTTGAAAAGTTAGGCCTTTCCTCCTATGCTGCTCAACTACCAACATTCTCGGGTGAAAATGGTGGCATGGGTCTCATGAATTTTTTTGAAAAATTCAATGAGATCGGGAATATTATGGGTCTAAATGAAGCCAAAAAAGTCCGCCTACTCCCAGCTCATTTAGGAGACGTAGCTAAAGCAATTTTCGACCATTTTGACAACGATACGAAAATGAATTGGAATGAGGCCACCACCAGGCTGAAGGCTCATTTTTCGTCCGACTACTTTTTGGACATTGCCAAGGAGAAGATCACGGACATGAAGATGTTCACAGGAGAGGCGCCCGTAATGTTCTCCAACAGGGTTAGAAGGAACATCCTCGAAGCGTTTCCAGGTACTGACCAAGCTGTCCACCGTCTATTTCTACAGAACATGGTCTTTACCAGCGGTTTACTGGACACAATTAAGCAAAAATTAAAGCTTCTGGGGCCACTGCCAACTAACTATGACCAATTAGTAAAAGATGCGGAACGAATGTGGAATGTCGTTCGCACAGATGGATCTGCTCGTGAAAATGGCACGCTGATTACCAAAATTGACCAGATTCTGGAGACTCTTATCAGCCAACAGCGCACAGTTAATTACGTCCACCCTAGTTATGAAAATCAGGTCAGCCACCTTCCACGTAACTGGCAAGGCCGTTATGAAGAAAAAAAGATGAACTATTTGCGCACACGCTATAGAGGTAGTTCTAATCGCCAGCCAGGTTTTTCCACACTCCAATCATGATCTCGTACACCACCTAATTGGCAGGACCGCTACGAAGATAATTGGAGGAGCTAACCATAGTTTTTGCTTTCAAGCACTTTTACCAGTATATAACAAGCGCAAAGATCACATTAGTAACTGACCACGCACCTATCAAATCTCTGATGCACAGGTCAGATCTGGTAGGCCAAATACCAGATTTCCATACAAGCGTTCGATATTACTATAGAATATCGGGCCGGGAAACACAATACCTTATGTGACTTTCTTAGCTGCTACCCCATTAACAAAGTTTCGGCCATTTATCAATGCTTCGTACCCATTCTGGAAGATATTAGAAAAACAGAGGATGATTCTGAATATGGAATATGGTTATTAAGATTTTTTCAGAGAAAGGTTAATCAACCTCCAAATTCGAACGCAAGTGACAAATTTCATATTTTCCAGGATTGTCTGTACTATACAACGCATAGTACGACTGCACAGTTGATTCTTAACCCAAATGCAAAATGTGGTATTCTCTGCACGCATGACAATCCACTAATTTGATCTCATTTAGGAATGCAAAAAACTTATGCAGCGGTAAAAGCTAAGTATTACTGACCAACTTTGTATTTAGATGTCACAACATATTTGACCACTTGTCCATTATGCCAAAAAGTCAAAACCACTTCAGGCAACACTAAACGCGAAGAACTGGGAATTTCCAGACCGAGGTTTTAATAATACTAGTGAACTCTTTGCTAAAGTCAATTGCATGATTAGCGTTTTGAACAAATTTAAAGTTACAGTCATAAAACTATCGGTAAGGTAGAGCGAATAGTGAGGGTTGTGCATGACTAACTCACTTTATATTGCTACAAAGCCATATACCATTGGTTGGACTTCCTTCCTTAATTTGTGTTCAATTGTACTTACAGTGAATGTTCAACAACAGGACATAGCCCATACTTCGTTATGCATGGAAGAAATCCGATCACATGGTGTGATATCATCCACAACTTGCCGTCCACACTTGTGTTCGCTTCGAAAACCTCGCGGACCAATTTTCTGCTGGTCTAAAGGGCGCACCATAGCAGTAGGACGCAATGTTACAAAGAAGACGAAACACTACAGGTCGGGATATGATCAGCTTCATAAGGTATACACAACGGAGCTTTCTACTGCTGATCTTGTACTTTTGCGTGACGACACAATGCGTCCAAAAGAAACACATCATACAAAAAACCACCAATCATTGGAGAGGCCCGTTCTTTGTCGAAGTAGTAGATCGACCAATGTGACGATTCAAACTCTTGTGGGTCGCCAAAAGCGACAAACAGTGCATGTGAACCGGCTGAAATTATTCTCTCCACATTCCAAGATAGTCAATGCTTTTGCTCTGGCACAAGCTCCTATTTTTGGAGAGCTCTAAAGAAACACCGGACACTGCAGAACAACCGGTTGCGGTGATCACCGCGATTACAGAGTAAATATGATTTAGCAGGACACCACATGGACTATGGAAACTGACCTATACCGAAAAAAGGTAACTAGATCAGTGCATTGTAAGTTTAGTTTAACTCATTTTCGCTGCTCCGCGCAAAAATATATACAAAATTCTTTGAATGGGCAATTCACAGAATTTCCAATTCGCGCTAATAATCAAATTACTTCTCTCTTTCAAAATTTTGCCCCTGTGTCAGCCGAGCGAGTTTTTAAAAAACTAAGGCTGACACTTGACAAAACTGTTTGTATATACGTAGAAAAAAGTGAATAAGTTGATTCCGTAACGTGTAAAACAATTTCTCTCTCAAATGTAGTGAATTATAACAGTATTACAATACAATGTAATTTATTCGCATTTTTATATCCATGACACTTTATCGTCCAAAATTTTCCTTTTGCTCGCACATGTGTGCAAGATATTGAAGACTCCCTCATTTTTTGGAATTTTTGTAGCATCCATGCTTTTTCGTTTTGTATACATTCATAACAAATCTATGATTTACCGTAAAGTATTGTTTCATCAACGTAACAGTAGACATGTTTAAATTATTAAATTGAATGCTGTACCGAATAAGGTACTGAATTAATAACAGTCTTCTTCATCAACCTCACTAGCGAATACGGAAGACATAAACCTCTTCATTTTTTTTCTCATCAACTCTCCACGTGCCTACCCTCGAGACGAAAGACTTGAACGTCGTCTCTGACACTCATTCCTCTTCGCCCACATCCTTCTGCGCAAGCTCGAGGACGAGCTTGTTCTCAATAATTGTGCGGACCCGGATCCTCACGACCACTCCATCGAATCATACTTTCCTGGTCAACCACTCACATCACAACATGCTCAGTCTTTGATCGATAACTCTTTATACAGTTTTAAATTTATAGCGTAACTGCGTTGTAGTTCCTATATTCTCTTATTGTATATCCGATCTTAGTTCCTCTCGGATGATTATTGACTGTCGACATGATGTTGATGTTCTCAAGCTCGAGGACGAGCTTACTGTAGGAATGGAGATGTCGGGTTGCACCCAATCCGCACCATGGACGGCAACGCCCTGCTACAGATAGCGACGCCCTGCTGCCAGATAGCGGCAGCCGGCTACTGGAGTCTCGTCTACGTCGCCCCGACCGGGAGGTCGTCAGCTCCTGCCAGCAGCCTGTCAGAGGGCATGTCTGCCCTCTCCCTTCCTTCCCTTTCTTTCCCCACTTACCGTATTCCATATACTGTATGCCAGTCTATAATAAAGATGACATACCATCCACCGTATAGTAGAACCTAGGAACAGATACTCCGTAGGATTCATCAAGTAGGGAAGAGCTCTCCTTTAACTTGATAAAGGCAACACAGCTGGACAGTTCCTATGTAGATGCTTCTCGAAGCAATACTTTTGTGACAGAATCCAATAAGTCACCATAGTCAATCAAATAACAGCTCATGTTAGATATTCGTGATGCTTCATTAAAAAATGCATCGCATAATTCCATATGGATGAATATCACACCTAACGAAATTTAAAATTGAAATTTGCACCCTTGGTCAGGAACACCTATGTAATTTTGGAGCACAAACCGCATGCCACAACCTTCACTGAACTCTTTGCTTCATGATACTGCACTATATGCTTACTAAGTTTTTAGTTTTTTTTCTATATGCTTACTAAGCTATTTGTAACTAATGGATCAAGAATTTTATGATCATTCACATGTTGAGTGCATTTTCTTAACATACAGTGCATATATAGCCTTTGCGGCACAAAGATTTTGCCCGCACCCAACCGTTGTCATTTTTGAGTGCCCTTTTTTGGTAATGTAATCAATTTCAAGAACATTATTACTAGAATTGTCAAACAGTATTTCTCACACAATTATGTGAAGGAGAAATCTTTTTCACTGATACGCTGATTGTGTTCAATAGAAAACTAGTGTGGAACAGTGCCCATTTCCCTTTCCGCCTTCCGGCGCAAAAACAGGCGGAACACGGAACGGAACGGAAGAGGCCAAAATGGCCGGAAACCGGAATCCGGAACACGTAAACGGAAATTCCGCACATCTCTGCTCCCTACGTGATCGAAAGGTAGTCTTGAATTTCTAAGGTTGAGGCGACGTCTGACGCAGTAGCCACATTTTGACTTGACCTTTCCTTTCAGGCTCTGAAGAAGACGATACCGCCGAAACGTTACCCAATAAGGATCTGTATAACCTCGTGCGGAGATCAGTCGAAACAACGCAACAAGATCTACGATGCCGAGGTTCATAGTCGTTCATGGTGAAATCCTCTGAGTTCAGCCGACTACAGCTGCCAGCTAAGTATTGCCACCAGAGCGCTCTAGTAGTGTTCGTCAGTCCTATCTTTCTCCAAGCCTTTTCTAGTGAGAGCAGTAAACCATTGAAGGCCGTTGCCAACTTCAAATGTCTTCTCAAACCCACGTGTATTGTCTTAATTGTAGCATTACGGGAAAAGAGCTTCGACACTTATTTCAGAACACAAGCATTTCGCAAACTTTATTGTGCTTCGTACACAAAATTGTCTCAAATGATCACTGCTAGCAAGCTGACCAACATTTACGTTATTCCTATAATGAACCTTTTCTTCCAATGAAATACGGCACTTATCAACTTACATTAGATCTAAGAGTACTAGTCGTTAATGTGGCCGAACGCCATCCAATCAATCCAATCAACAACATCGATCTTACAAGCAAAGCAGGGTAGGGAACCCATACCGTACAACCTGACTAGTCTCGTGCGTCCTCTTTTCATATAGGCCATATTAACTACTAGTACCGGAACATGCATAACATACCCAACAGTCGTCCAGAAAACGTGGACAAAAAAAGCAGCTAAAGGAACCAAAAGTTCGCAGTGAACAAGCAGCAAGACAGAAAACAATACATTAGCTCCCCGATAAGAAATCCCTGCGAAGACTAGAAAAGTGATATCAGCAGCTGAATACGCGATACAGCACAACCAATGGGTACACATCCGGGATCAACAGTTAAGAGAATGTGAATACGGAATGGAAATTATCACGTAAAACACCGAAATATGTGGAAAGCAAGACGAACTGTAGCGAGGATTATTACAGCAGGGACTACTGAACACTTCTGGTACGACTTTGCATTGACTTTGTACACTGAGCTGGCTTACTATTAAGGGTTTATTATCCATTTCCGTTTCGTAGCAGCATGAGGCAGAGCAGATTCCACCTATCATACCTCGACATAAGAGTTTGACTGTTGGCAACGCTTGGGAGAAGGCTCTCCGTTTCAGATTACCCTGCGAAGGAAAAAATTTGCCGTCCAACGGATGCTATTGAATTGGACCGTTGAGGATGGGAGTGTAGTCGTTGAGGCCTCCACAACAGAGTGGAATGTCGTGCTCTAGAGCATGACAAGAACGACACGATGGATGACGGCGCTCAGCAGGAGATACTAACAAGGTCACCCAAAGGGCTGGAAAAGATGCCGATGCTGAACACAAAGCCAATTCTTCCTAGATATATCCTGCCAAACCTAACGTAAGGAAAATCTGTTTGGTGCCTGCGTGAGGTGAATAGTCGAGTCTTACCCTTAGTGGCCTGCGAAATCAGGTCTTTTGTTGGTTGTGCTCTCGCGGCAAGTTGTGACGGAAGGAATCCATGTAATTGCGAACCAGCCAGGTGTCAGCCATTGAGAACTAGGGAAGAGAATCAAGGCACAACGAGCGAATATATGTACAGAGCAACGACGAAGTGTTAAACATCAAAGACTCCTAGACCTTCAAGTGCTCATGCGTATACTTCCTTCTTAACAGGATCGAAGTATATCGTCCTCATGGGCGGTACCACCTCGGATTTCCTCGGCTCGGTATTCGGGAAAGAGCTCTGGAAAGACAAGATCTCGCAGTTCTCGTTGGTAGTTCGAAAGGCAAGGCATACCTTGACATGTCCGTAGTTCCATTTGTTTAGAAGGTCAGTAATCATGTCAATCACTGCTCTGTTTGCGAACTGAATGTTGGCACGGCTGAAACGAGTTTACGCTATAGCTCTTACACCTACCTACATATCCTGTTCTGTACAACACACAGGTATACATAGATATCCGAATAGAAATGTCGACCACTAACTTGTTGGCCTCCAGTATACCCTTGCTGATCATTCGTGAGCAAATCGCTTGATTCAGTGCCGAGTTGAAGAGCGGAATACCGAACACACAATCGTGCAGAACAAAGTCGTCGTATGTGAAACCGTTCGGAAGCGAACTAAAAACATCTCAATGAATTTTCCTGAACAGAAACCTTAAAACATATTTCAAACGAAGTAGTTTAACTGTTACGCTCATGGCCAAAAAGCCAGTAAGCAAATCACAAATGTTTTTCGTTAAATTTCGATCGGCCGTGTGATAGCACAGTTGGAGGAGGCGCCGACTATTAGGCGTACCGCGAATCAAGGTTCCTGGCTCCCACCCAGGCCAACAGACCCTCCGGGCCTGTGAGATGATGCAAAACAGTCTGAGAAGGACAAAGTGCTAGCATGTTTATTGGCTTCTCATCGCAATTTATTATACAGGCTAAATACACAATCAAATTGCATAAGTGTAATATAATATTTGATACATCCCGTAAAGGGATTGTATAACGTCCACCTTATCTGTCACACTGATGTCTTGTTGTGATCAAAACTCTAGTGCCAGACGGGACTTGAACAGGCACATCCTGCTGACTGGGCAGGGATGCTCTACGTCATTACACCACCGGCGCCGTTTGATCGGCGTAGCATCCACACCTCGGTGGGCCCATCAACACTCCCATATAGGGATGAGCCGGCCGCTGATATCAGCAGGGAATCTATCGAGCCTTGATAGGTATACGGTTGAGTGATGATGGGGCTTACGAAGGGTGGATGTTGCATTCGATCAAACAGCGCCGTTGATGTAATGGCGTTGAGCATTCCTGCAGGTTCAGCGGGAGGAGCAGGTTCGAATCCGCCTGGCGTTAGAGCTCTGATCGCAATAAGACATCGTTTTAACAGCTAACAACCTCGATACCAACCACTTGAGGCTTATTAAATTAAAAATAATTTTTGTTTTAATAAATGGTGGTACAATAATTATCTAAACACTTTTACGTATAGATTTTCACCTAATTCTATTAAAGAAACTGTCTTGAGCCAGCGTTATCCCTCTCATCTTTACTTGAACCAGGAAGCCTGAACACCCGAAGACTTTCTGAAAATGAACTGAACCCTAAAAACCTAGTGATGACTTAGCAATCCTTTTTTGGCAACGAAAACCTCACTCTCACCGACTTATATGTTCACCTAACGTCAATCCGTTCATAACAACATAACGAACCTCGAAATAGTGTGAGAGCTCCGTTGCACTGAAGTCTCATATGTGCTCATCGTTGAATTGACAGTCAACTTCTTCGACACGCGCTGATTGAGGAGGACCACGTAACCACACAGAGAGTCGAGACCAATACGAGACGATAACGCACAAACAGCTGGATGTTTTGAGAAGGCTCCTGAACGCATACACTTTAGAACGTCTACAATAAAAGATCTACAGAATAGAGGTTGCAGAAAAAACTAGTTGCTACTTCTCCACTAAAACCGAAGCCTCATTTAACATTGATGGTCCATTACTTTGTTAATTTGTTCAACTTGCGAGCATTCAAGATGAGCTGCACGAACACTGCTTATGCCTGATGAATAATGGCGGCTTCGTGAAGAGTAAGAACTCTAAAACGCTAAGCCCTGCTTCTCTCTTCGCAAAACCCCTGCTTTAATTGTTCCTGTAATCAGGCTTGTGTGCCTGCACAAAAACACTGACACTAAGGAAATTAATAAAGGGGCCGGCGATAAACCGTGCAGCCAGCCTCACAATTCCAAAGTTCTTAAAAATCTCTAGGGCTATTCAACTATTGAAGAAGGCAATGAATAACTCAGCAGGTCCTTTAAATATCAATCACAAACATTTTTGTCAATTCAAGCTAAACGCTGCAGGATGGAAAGGAGATCATAAGAGAAATAAACTGCATGTTAAATAAGAGGGAGGAATGAGAAGAAGGATAAGAAACAAAAAGAGGGCAGGAGAAAAAAAGAGGGTAGTTGAGAACGGAGGAGAGTGAAGAAAACAACATGCACACATTACCGGGGGTAGGTGAGGGATTTCTTAGCTTTGAATAGATAAAGAAAGAAAAAAGAAAAGAACATATTGATAGATAAAGCGCATTAGGTGAAAAAGAACATAATGTTAAGCATAGTTTATGATACTATGGTCATATGGAAGCTGTTACGCGCCTTAGTAGATTACTCTGATGAGGTCATAAGCCAAAACCTATACGAAATCGACGAGTTCGAATTTTCACAAAATGAGAGGGAATAGATTGGAGAAGTCTCTGGCACCTCGAAACAAGTTCCTTTCTGCACACAACACTCCGCACATCCTGTCAAGCAATGACTGGTAGAACTGCAAATCCTCAAGATGAGCTCCCGAAGCTCTAAACTGTATTCGTACTACATTGCGAAGGCTAATCCCTTCCCTAAGGATAGACGGCGCTAATAGATTGCAGAAGCCGACAAGGGAGCATGGATGTCGACCAGATCTTCATGAAAAGAACCTCGAAAACCACTTACCATCGCTGTCATTTTCGTCGAATGGAAATGGCACATAAACCAGTTCCTCTTCGTCCGATTCATGTGGATACTCCTGAAAAGAACCAATACTATGTACTATTCACTCAAAAACAATCCCTTCCGAACAACGTAGGAACATGCAACTACATGCGCGCTAGGATACCGGGTTCGATGACATCTCGGCAACCTTTGAGCAAAAATAAGCAAAACGTCCGAAGTTTACCTGCACAAAGATCGCTGTCGTCAGCAGTATATCGTTCAAAGCAATGAGGGCGTTATAAGTGGGCATATGCTGCGGTTCGTGGCTCGCTGACATCACCAGTAGACGTGGGGTGTGACAAACGTTTGAAGGCAGACGGGTGAGCCTAGTGCCCTTCGGGATGTACGCAGACGCCGGTCCGCTTCCAGCTGCCAAATATATTGCCAGTCGTAACCAAGGGGAGCACGCCTGAAATTGAGTGGATGAATTTTCGCTTTAAGAATGGATAATAACTCTAGATATTCTATGCTTACAGGTCTCGTTGGCGTTTCCAAAAGTTCCCAAACTCACCAAGAACTATTTCAACAGTAAGTTTGAATGGCTGAAGCGGTGTAGATGGGCAGAACGAGAAATCCAAGACTACAACTACGACCAGCCGAAGGAAATCCGATATTCTATCTATATCTATATACTTCGCCCGTTCAGAACTATAACTGGAACAGCCTCCAGGCCGGTCATTTTTGAGATTCGCTTGGATAGAGCAATTAAACTCTCGTGAGAATGGGGCATCACCTTGGTTTTCAGAATTACTCCCTTCCCTCTATTGCAACATGCTTGGTTCAGCACACATTCTCAGAATTTAGGAATGCCTGTAATGCTGACCTCTGGTATAGGAGGTCCTATAAACGGCAAGGATGAGGCAGGAACAGTACAGGCGTCACATGATAGAGGAGCCATTGACACGACAATGCTAAACTGTTCAGTTTAAACAAAAGCAAGAAAACATAAGGTTCTATGTAAAATTGATAATGGAATAACGGCTATACCCATAAGACTTGGCAAGAACACGAATACGGCTCTGCTCGTCGAGGCTGAGCAAGCTTTCTCCTCGCACCATGTCTACCTCTCTCCCTTTTCGAAGGCTTCGCAGAATATCCAGCAAAGCCATCGCATGCTCGGAGTACCGCTGCGCTTCTCCTTCAGCGAACCGGTTCACCTTAATAAAAGTCAAACTCGTTACGAAAGGATTATCTTTGCAAAGCCACTGCTGCTTTCAAACTTCAATGTTTGGAGGAAATTGTCTAGATGCAGGTGTAAAACTCACACACTCAAGCTGCTCAAGGAAATCGCGCATCTGTTCGTCAGCCAACTTTCCCACTTCGAACAGCGTCACGGCGTGGCTCTAAATCAACATATAAGCAATCCAACATGAACAAGCCTAACGTTCTACTGAATGACTAACATGCCTTGAGCTGACGACAGGATGTAATAAAAAAAGGTTAAAAAAGTGTAAAAAGTAGATTGAAGAAAATGACATTAGGACACGCCATGCATTTACCTCTGGACTATGCCATCATGAAGGTGTACTACACCGTACGCAAATATTGCTACAGCTACAACTTTGCCTACAACTTGTATGCGAACAAAAACACGACATTCCATCAGAAAAATCTAAAGCCTTCAACGCGACTAATGAATTACAGTCATATCACTTGTTCGCATAAGTAGGGCTTAAAGAAAATACAGGATATAAATTTCTACCAAAATGACTTACTTCTATCCTTACTACATATAACTCTTTTAACTATTCGCTTAGAAAAAGGCTTTCAGAGCTCAGCGACACTCCCAATCATATAACATTCGTTTTTTATTTTTCACTTGGCAACATTCCACCTGACATTTTCCAGACCTTAAGCCTTTTTAAGCGGCAGAAGGCAATGTTCCCTAAATGGTGAAGCGGGAATACGCCAGTCAATTAGGCCGCATCGAGCGGACATGCCAACAAAAGGTGTTTACGATACGTGTCCTGGTCGACTGCACTCATGGTGTTGTTCTTGACTGCGCATTCCCACATTAGCATGTAGGCCACATTAACGACTTGTGTCTTTTTGCTTGTTATCTTTCATTCTCTCAAAGGATATAGATTGACTGCGAACATATCCTCGTTGGACATGTTTACCACATTTCTTAATGCTGCTCGGACGTTGGTGGAGTCATGCAGCGCCAGGACGAGCTGGACCATCAGGGGTCATCCTTGGGTGTCCCTTCTTCTGTAGAACGTCAATGTTGGCAGTAAACGACGTGCCGGTTAAATCGCATACCAAAGACATGAAATAGTGACCGATGTTGCTGATCTTTACCTTGAACATGAGCATGTGCCCAGAGATGTTGTGGACTTGACGATGGAATGCTCATATCGAAAAAATGGCCGTTGATTGCAAACTGACTTTCATTTCAGTTTCAATTTTATGCTTACTTTGTTATTTTTGCAACTGAACAAAAGGCCTGGGATTATAAATAAGCGCAGAATCGAATGAATCATTTTAACAATGAGGATACAGGATAAGGAATAAGGACGGCGTTAGTCAATCCCTTTGGGATGTGCCACGCATTCTGATTCTACGGGATGTCGTAGGAGCAGTTTGAAAGTGGATTTGGCAAGTTGCGGTGGCCGGCCGATGAGCAAGCCAGCGCTGTTTCCTCCCCAAACCAGCCTGCTTCCAATTCACCGACCCGGAGGGATGGAAGGCTTGATTGGCCTGAGCAGGAAATCCGTACAGGAACCTGGAATCGGCTGCACGCGACAGCCGACACCTTATCCAACTGCGCTACTACGTGGTTCTAACAAGGAGGACATTGTTTAAGCGCTCACAGAATCAAAAGGACGTATAAAACAGTCCCTTTGGTGAAAATAATAATACGGCTTACCTTAAGTGAACTGGATAAATTGCCCATCATCAAAAACGCTGCCAACGTTGAATCGAAGAGAAAAGCTGTTCGACAAGAGGACGACGACACGTCGGAAGAGGGCTGTGATGGGACCTAAACAAGGCAACGCGTAAAACTATGCTTTTCAAGGTTTCGGCAGTTCAGCATACAATGTCTTTAACAGTGTAACTACTGATGCTGTTAGTCTGATCATCTTCATCATCGTCGACCAGCGGAGAAGCCAACGATGCTGACAGCTCTCCTAGATCTCCCGAGACCGACGTCACCATATCGTCTCTGGAAATGTGAAAATCACCGACACGGAAATGAAATAGACTTTAAGCATCAGCTACTGCTTCAAAACAGCCCGCTTTTCCAAATTACTGCAGGTCGGGCAATTGCATGAGAGAATAAAAGAGACTCACTGCGTCGGCGAATTCGGTATGGAGACGATCTGAGCCCAGCTGTAATGAAGACGTGCGGTCTCCATCCCTGTGACCCTCTTCTTTGCAAAGCCAAGGCGGCAGAACACAGATATAGCATTGGCGACGAGGTGGAAGTCAATATGAAGCATCTCAGCCATCTGGGATGGGGAAGCAATTAGAGCCACAAAATACAGCTTTAGCAATGATATTTCACTGCGAACCTCTTTAACAGTGGTCTGATCATCAATCGCTACGAATATCTTGTACAGAAGGGTTTCAAAGTAGTCGCCGAGAACACGATTCATAACGAAACCGTCAAGTGGAGCAACTGAAGGAATCACAACTCTTTCCACACGCCCATTTAACCCTTACTGATTTCTACAAACCAGGCTATAGAAAACTTGCCATAAACATAGTCGAATTCTTCCACAGGGACGTCCAAATAAACAAGCCCTCGATTGAGCAGCAGGTGCACCACCGGAATTGGCAGAAAGCCGGCAGCTATTGGTCCTTCATCCAAAATTCTGTCAACAACTCGCCGCTCATCTTCTGTCAATGCCTAAATCGACGTCCTGGATCTGACCGCACAGAGCGACGAGAATCTGTACACACCTTTATATCAGCCTCCAAAATACTTCCTGCACACACAACCCACCAGGGCTCCACTGTCAGCTGGAATCATATCAATTAACAGCATCCCAACAATAGAACTTCTCTCAGAGCAAAACAAGCAAGAGAAGAATTACCTTCGCGGGCGTCTGAGGCAAAAGCTCACGGAGCGGGCGATTTCGTCGAAGGAATTTTCTGTTTGATCTGAAAACGAATAAAGATTCTGGGGCGTCTGAGGCAAAAGCACACGGGGCGGGCGATTTCGTCAAAGGAATTTTCTGTTTGATCTGAAAACGAATAAAGATTCTGGAAAACAAACCATTAAATGTTACAGAATTACACTCAAAAAAGAAAAAGGAACACATCGATTATGATGCATGCTTTAGTGAAACCGAATCAGATAACGAGGTCTGCACCGTTTACGTTGGTAGGCTTCTCTCATGGTACAGGACTGAACATACCCGCATTCGAATAGAGTGAAAAAGGGACTCTAAATGCTGGAACGAACACCTTGGATTCGGCTCCAGAACCGGCTTGCAACCGCTTATACGTTGCCTCACCTTCAGTTTTTGGTGCAGGAATAGCGAGACTGCGCCTTACACACGAGCCAATAAGTACTGAGGGCGGCACCAGTCACTCGCGTGTTTGGGATGCGCCGTGCATCCTACCTCTGAGAGATACGCGCAGGCGAATTAAATGCGCATTTGGCCTATACGATGCAATACAACGCAGCAATGCATAGAATCTAGCCCTCTAGCGCACTCAGCGCTTATACCCCTCAAAAAAATATGAAACCAATTCAGCAACACCGCAGCAAGGGAGCGCCATATGGGTATTGGAAGATCCGAACCAAGAGATTCGAGGTGCATGCTACAGCTGGCGAAGCCTAGGGCTGCGCTACCCTGCGCGTCCACAGGATCTACAGCACAAAGAAAACAAACACTAAGCGAGCCAGTCTCACCTGTTCTGATTCATCAGATCGATGTACTGGTTCCGTCCTATTCCCAGTAATCTGACGGCGTCCGCTGCAGTAAAATTCGGTAGCGAGTCATACGACTTTTCAGACTGTATCATATCCTGAAGAAACGGCAACCTTCAGAACCATTAAAAAACCTTCCTGTAGAAAAAAGCACAATAAGGCTCACGGCGATAATGTTGATGTAGTAGTTGAACGGTGTAATCCTTAGCTCTCGTACTATAATATCGGCCAAGTGATATGGATAAAGCATTAGATGCGATTCGCTGTACTTCACTATCATATCATAGTAAGTCTCCTCACTTTTCTTCACATGGCGCACTAAAACATTGGATAAGTATGCAGCAGTCATTAATTTCAAATCAATTCAAGCGTTCTGACGACAGCGCGAAAATTTGTCTAACAAAAAAGCAATGTGCTAATATTAAAAAAGAGGATCAACACGGGTGAGAATATGAGTGGGAGAATAGCGTTCTTCTTGCAAGCGCAAGAAGAGGTGGGCAAAAATGTCGAAGCTTCCAAGGTTTCACAAGGTGACCACTAGATGCTCGGCTAAACCCGGAAGGTTGGCAGTAGGTTAGGAGAAAAAAGTATGAACAAATGCTTCTGTTTTTTCTATCATTCATGTCTGTGAAATGGTACTTACTCATAAACGGAAGGTTAACAAATTCTGTTTAAAACATATGCTGCAGCTCATCTATGCTATAGTTTATGAAGAGTCACTTTGCAAGTGTACCCATTGCTTTAACCGGTTGTTATGCATCCCGCAAACTTTGATTAATAAAAAAGTGCCAGTGAAATACGGTGCCTGGGAGAACCAGCCATAATTGGCACCACTATTTCCATTTTGCCCCTATATGGGTCAGGCGCGCTCCACCTCTTTCATATCAATAACCCGTTAGCCCTATGTCATACCATCGCTCACTCCGAGCGAAGCCTAAGGGGTCGTTTAGTGTGCCCGGACGCGCGACGCGACGCATCAATTTGGCCACAACATGACGCATCATGTTGTGGCCAAATTGATCGAGCGAAGCGATTGCCTAATGATATGCTCCCATGTCGATCGCGAGACGCGATGAACCGATTTGGGATTTTATCATTAGGCTTCGCTCGGGGTGAGCGGTGATATAACATTGACCTTACGATTACGTATTTTAACCGCTCTTTCGCACACTAGGGGTGAGAAAGCCACTCAGTCAGCATTATAATCGCTCAATTGAAAATCTCCAATCGTCCGCGCACGATAGGACAGGCAGCACTGAGCTGTGGAGCAGATTCAGCGCGATGTGAGGAAGGTGGAGATCATAATGTTTCAAAACACTAGTTCGCCCCCACCCTAACTAGTATTGCATCCAGATATCTTACGAGGAAGGTCAAAGAGGTGACCGTGGAATTTCTCAAAGCGATCTATATAGGGTTGTAGGGTGTTGTCTGGGAAGCATCGTAGCGATTTCCAAATTTCCTGCGGACCTCTGGGTAGGTCAAAAATGGCAGAAAACTGACGCGCTTCGGTCCGTTCGGATAACGGAAAACTGACGCCGCTCACTACAAGGTTACTACGATACACACTTCTGAAACTCATAGAAAACAATAGAAATGGATCACACATTGAACTCCCATCTTACGAGGGACCCAACAAGGCAAGCATGGTTCAGTGGCTATATCTAATCGACGAAGGCTAGCTTGGCTCACATCCCGCAAGAGGTTAAAGGAAGTTGAAACGCTAATACGGAACCCCGCTGAAGCTAAAATGCACTCTACATTGATAAAAGTACAAAAAGCTCCAATAGCAATCCACAGACCCCAACCTCAGAACCGACCCCTTGACCACCCTCCCGCAAGTCCACCGCGCTACCCACTCCACCATCCAGTCGATGGGCGCTGCTGGTAAATGCCTTCCGTGAATGTGTCTTCTCGCTTCTACTAGGAACAAGTGCTGCGACAGGCCTAACGGCGTGTCTCGCACTTGCCCGCTTCGCGGGGTGATACAGTTAGTCTTTTTCTCAGGAACTACTCTTGTACAAAGGAAGATGTGCGCTTCAAAAAAATTTCTTCATAGCGCAACGAAAATGGTTTAATTTTTACTCAAACATCTCGGCGTATACTACGTTTGATATAGTCTTCCGTCCTGGTGGTAGCCAAATTTTCAGATGGGATCTCTGTCGAACACGGGAGCAGGCCACGTACAGTTGACCATGAGAAAAACTGGGCTGGGGAGGTATACACCGACCCTGTCGAATGTTTATCCCTGACTCTTGTTTATTGTCATTGCGTAGGCCAAACGCACAGGAAATTGTCTCCTCTTAAATCTGCACGGTGAGGTGTCATAGGCAGGCGACAGAATATTATTCTAGGAATAAGAACGTACTGTACTCTGTTTGCTCCAGTTGCAATTTTGCAGCCTAGAATGTACCTATCCATATACTCAAGGTGAGTCGCGTACCATTGCATAGACCCTGGTCCGCAGAAGCATTATGACTGCTAATTCTTCAGATGGAGTTCATGTGGCGGGTATCCCTGGGGTGTCAAGCTGTTTAGAAACTCCAATGAATACTCTGTATCGTTGTTAGCTTCAGTTTCGTCAATCATAACCTCATCTATGCTTCTGTAAATCTTCTCCTGCCCAGGTAGTTTCGAAAGCACTTTGTTGTTTATCTCCAAAGAGTCGAAATTCCTAGGCGTCAAAATCGCTCTACCGACTGCAGCGGACATATCTTCTAAGGTCACTATATCACCAAATATCTCATCTGCTATATCTCCACAGCTCAGCATATCGTCGGGCACTTTCACCTCATTGGAATTGTTTTGGAGCTCTCCGTTTCCAAGTTGAATTAGAAAGTTAGACCAACCGATTCCACCGCTGGACACCCTCACATTCTCAGTCAAGCTGTATTCAAATAAATGAGGCCACAGTGGGGAGCTCTTGATAGAAACATTCAGAATTTCGGACCGTCCTGCTTTTGACACAACAGGAGGAATTTGTCTGAAATCACCTCCTAGGATAATCCAGATGCCTCTAGCGCGACGTAGAGGACCTTTTTTCTGAATCGAGACGTTTAGAAATACGTGTAGTTGCCGTTGTGTCAAGCAGGAGGAGGCTATACTTCCTCTGTAGATCAGCATCCCATGTTGAATTCTGAAAGCGCCTGCACGCCGCAGCACGCCGGTGACAAAATTCCTTAATTCAGATGCTTCTAGGGCGGCGTAGAGGACCTGTCCTCTGAAACCAGCACCTCTGAAGACCCACCTTCTGAATGCAGAGGATCATAAGCGCGCACAGTTGCCGCTGTGTCGAGCATGAAGAGGCTGCACATATGGCAGATTCCTTGTTTCGCGTAAAAATTTTCTTACGGCTCCCTTCTTGCTGGTTCCCCGTCCTGGTTCCGCCTCCAGGTCCCTTGTTCCTGGTCGATCTTCCCCCCTAGGAATCCTCGTTAAAACTCTCCCCACTCTTAAGTAGCTCTTCCACGCTCACACACAACGATGGCGAGCGAATGCCCATTGCGTGTCATCGGTGTCACATCTTCTAAATCCGTACTCTCTATTGGCAATGGGTCCCCTTACCGATCTTCCTAACTGCTCCCCCCTCTTGATTACTAACTCCCTACTGGTCCCTCCTTAATGCTTCGTTGATCCCCCTATCGACCCCCTCCCTTCCCGATGCTTCCTCCAAGTCGCTACCTCCTGGTCGCTGTCGATTTTCCACCCTCGAAGTCCCTCCTTATACTCTTCCCTCTTTAGTGGTCTTCTTATGCTAATGGCACGAAGTCGGCGGCACGGCTTCTGGATCTGGACGCTCACGAACGCGCGTAAGTGCTCTTGTGTCAAGCAGTAGAAGGATGCGCTTTCCATGCTGCAGCGATTCCCACGTTCAATGGGAACTTTCGACCGCGCTGTGGATGATACAGCGTACCTCACTTATTAGATTAGATAGATCATTCGACCGCTCTCGCTGTGGATGATGCGGCCTTCCTCACCTAGGTTAGATCATTCGACCGCTCCCGCTGTGGGTGATGCAGCGTACCTAACTTAGGTTAGATCATTCGACCGCTCTCGCTATGGGTGATGCGGATGGATGTGGATGATGTGTGGATGATGCGGCGTACCCAACTTAGGTTAGATCATTCGACCGCTCTCGCTATGGGTGATGCGGCGTACCTCACTTATGTTAGATCATTCCACCGCTCTCGCTGTGGGTGATGCGGCGAATGCGGCGTATCTCACTTAGATTAGATCACTCGACGGACAAACTCTTTTATATATAGGTGGTGATTTATCAGATCCCACGTTCTAGCAATCATTGAAGCTACAAATCTTCTGCAGAGCTATTTCTAAGCGCGACAAGGGTTATCCAGGCGTCAGTTTTGAGTTATCGGCCCGGACTGAAGCGACAGTTTTCTGCCACTTTTGACCTAGAGGTCCGCAGGAAATTTGGAAGCCACTACGATGCTTCCCAGACTAAGCCCCACAATCCTATATAGGTCGCTTTGAGAAGGTCTACGGTCACCTCTTTGACCTTCCTCGTAAGTGATGCACACTATACGTTAGTAGTGCGGGCCTACAATGGGCGGCCCCCCCCCCCTCTGAAGGGCCAGAGTCGAGATGGGCCCGTTTCTCTCCTGGTCTCCTACACCTTGGTCTTACATGTGCTGTTTCCCCTATCTTAATAACTGTTTGATTATTTAATAAAATTGGAGAGCTCCTTCGTTCCCTGCATTAGCCATGAATAGTATGAAGAGATCAGTTGGAGAAAAATGGTAGTCAAGGTCTTCAAACAGCGCAATAAGCTAAACTAAAACACGTACTGCTACTCACCAAGATTTCCTTTGTATCGCAGCTGATTCTTTATTGAATACTCCAATACGAGCTTGTCATACTCCCTTTGCGAATTGCCCAGCAGAACCCGTATGTCCTCTGGCAACTTCTGCCAGACTATATTCTCCCGAATGCAGGTATCCACATCCATGGGTATATCTCAACACCACTTTAGCGTTGCTCTGCCAGGTTTGGGTGTGCGTGTCTGTCAGCTAAAAGCGAACCGTTCCGCTCTGGACCCTAAGTAAAAACTCTAATCATAATGAATGCGGTGGAGATACAGTGAAACACTTGGCGTGCACCTCAAAACAGCAACATCAGAATCAAATAGAAACTTTTACTTCACGTTATGTACCAACTGTACGCGAAGAAATGCGATCTGTGAGCAAAACGACGAGGGAAGACGATGATCCTGAGTGGCGACACTACCAAAACACTTTAAGAACACGGAAAGGCTATTCTCTTTGCAAAAAAAAAAAAAACACAAACAAACCAACTACATCAGAATGACTAGGAATTCTTTTCTTAATATCATGTGATCGAACGGTGCAATGGAGATCAACCTAACAAGCCTAAGAACACCAATCTAACTGGTGCAAGCACCAGCAGACGTGGTGCTGCAGTTACTGCAAGAACTGAGGCTCCGTGCCATGGCGCTTCAGACAATGATATGCGAAGCGATCATGACGCCAGAAGCGAGCGTAACATCTGGGAGCGGTGCACTCGAACTCGCGCATCCCGAGGTGCTCACGAAACACATGCGCGTCCATGTTCTTCTTGTCCGCGTAGCTGAGGCCGCACTTCTTGCACGCGTACGGCTTCTCACCTAGAACGAAGGGATTCGGAGCTGAAAGAACGACAGCTGAAGAGGCCAGGCAACCTTACCTGTATGAGCTCGGACGTGACGAACGAGATTGCTCTGAACTTTGAACGACTTGTTGCAGTATTTGCACTTGTAGGGCGCTTCCCCTGTGTGTATACTCCTAAACAATATCTCTTCAGTGACAAAACGCCTTCTAAACAAGGACTAGAGTGGCACCACGCACAACTACAACGCTGCGAATAATAGAAAAAGTGGTAGCAGTAACACACCAACAAACCTTATGTGTTTGATTACACCTCCTTTCTCCCTCGATCTATGGTCACACTGGGGACACTTGAACGGCTTTTCCATCATCGCCTGCAACACTGAACAGTTTAACGCAACACATCGCAAACACTTGATCTCTTCACTGGGTTCTCTAAATATCGATACGGAATGTGAGATGGTATTGGGGGTCGTCCTACAGAGACAAGGACGGGTTTATCCCCGCTCGGGATGCACCAAGCACCCTACTTTTACGAGATGCCATGGAGGACTAAATGCATATTTGGGATATGCAGTGGCTAGCAGTTGCGAACGGTGCACAAGCCACTGTTTTATCCATGTCAAGGAACGCTAGTACCACTTCGCCGACACCAGAAGGATAGAAGACGTGGATGACCAGCGGAACATAAGCGTAAGTATAGTTGAGGCAACAGCCTCAACTTCGGCTGCGTATGACAGCTAGTGCCCTGACTGTGCCGCTTTCGCGTAGCACATAGCGGCACTGCCGATTGCACTCGGATACAGATCCAAAGAGGTGGCTCACCCTCTTTATCCTGAGAGCTGGACTCTAAAACGCTAACGAGAGAGGTGCAATTGTAAAAATATATTTAACTTTGTTACGGCTAAATTAGGGCTGCCAAATGGGATGTATGTATAGATGGATAGGTGGACGACCCGCTTTAGAGTTGCACCGCAATGACTATTGATGATGACACGAACATCGCACTGAATTCAAAATATGGAAGTCGCCATCAGCACTCCTTAATTTCCACGTTGGTTATATCAGATCGAGTGATACATAAGGAATACTTCCGAAAAATTGTGTTATTGGCTGTTTGGAGGAACGCGAAGAGCTGATAATGCATTGCAAGGTGCGATGTCTCTACATGCCACGGCATGATGTGAAAGAAATTGAGCTCATTTGTGCTGTAGGATCTCTTGCAAAGCTGTTAAGCGAAGACTGTTAAGGATCACTCCAAGTTAAAGAAGCTCCAGAAGCAAGTGATAGAATGAACGAAAGGGGAGTAAGACAACCTAACTGACCTTATGGAGAGAGCTGAAATAATCGCCACCCGCTCCTCTTTCCTCTTGATTGCGTGGTTCTTGAACGAAATCCACAACGCCTCCAGGATCTTCCGCGCTGCGATATTGAACTCGCGTGCTAACAGGGTTGCTCTACTCCAATCGCTGTGTCATTATGGTCTCGTAGTCTGTGCTCTCCCAAGGGAGTAGAGACCTCACATTTATCCGCACGTTCTTTCACTTTGACCCAAAAATGTCTGCCCGTCTCGCCAATGTATTCTTCCTTACACTCGGTGCAAGTTTATTTATTTATTTGCTGCAAATGATGAGATACACCGTACCAAACACTCTGCAGTCGCGTTTCCTACCGTGCAAGTAAACCATGCAGGACGGCATTGTACAGGTGCTTCAGAGGTAGAAACGGCTCCTAACAAGCCGACCTTTGAGGATAGAAGGAAGAATGTCAACGACCCCTTAAGAAATCGTCTAATTCCACACTACGAACAGTCCCGTACTTAGGTGCTTAGTGCATCCGTGATAAAGGGCATCGAAAAGAGATCTTTGCTACCTTCTAGGAAGTGTATGTCTTTGCTGCTGGTGGTCGACGACCTCTTCAGGGCATATTTTCCGGCACATATCGATTTGGTAACGCAATGTGAGATGCCATTGCCATTGATGAAGACCTCAAGTCCTCGTTGGAGGACATCAAGGCAGCTGTACGGAACACGCTCCGAGCAGTAGCCCTTTTAGTACTCTGTGGATATGCAGGACGGAAGTGCGCGATGATGTTCTTGTTACTGGGTTTCCGTACCCCATGATTTGGAAGGTGCTCTGAGAAAAATGGACTTCTGCGTTGAGGGACAGCAGCCACTGAATTGTGGGTTTCTCCCGAATTGAGCTTAATTTTGCAGTACTGGCTAATGGAAGGACACGCTATTCGTGCTGCAACGAGTTCCACTGGTGTACTTCCGAGAAGCAAGCTCCCTATCAACAATGGTATCGGTAAGGGTATTGCTAACACATCCACAGCGTACCGCTAGACAACTGTTGAAGACATGAGTGTTGGACGTCACTCTGAAGGAAGCAGGAGTTGGATACCGACGATTTTCTTGCACATATCTAAACGAAATCGGGTTCCTCTGAGAGGGTCATTAGGAGCGAGCTGGGACACTGTCAAAACATGGTAATTTTGAGGTTCCAAAAAGGGATATCGAAGAGGGATGATTAGATGGACCCTCGTCTTAGATACTGTGAACTGAGCGTTCTAGTAGCAACCTGCCAATCTGTTGCTTACACGTTAATGAAATGAATAGGCGCTCACCCTTTGATCTCCTACGATTAGTGGCACCGTCACATCGCAAGTTCCTACTATTTCAGGGAGACCATAGCCATAGCTGTCAACGGCTGAACTCCCTCTCTCGTTATCTTGAAGAAAAGACATCGTCACTGCAGGCACGGTTGTCTCACCGTCGTCGTCACCTGAATGTTCAATGCCGGCATTTATATGACTGACGAAGTGAGACACGCTTCAAATGAAGCAGCTCTACGGACGTTTGCATAAAAAGTTGAACATTAGCCATGAGGTGGTGATATATTAGGTTGTCCCATAAGTCCCCGCCGTTTTTTTCAACGATTCACTGCAGATTTCGCCGGCGGTCTCTTGCAGAGGGCTGCATAGCTTTCGAAAGAAGATTATTTGTCTATCAGAACATGTATTGCATTTCTTTTTTCATCATGAATTTTGTCAATTTTTAGGTCGTTGAAGTGAAAAGTGAAAAAGTGAAAAAGTAGCCATTTGCGCACTTGTTCTCTCCGCTTAGGTTTGTAATTTTGTGCGCACTTTCTTATAGCACTTGGAAGACAATGTTCTGTACTACAAGAATATGTGTTGGTCGTATTTTCTCACTAGCCCTTGATTTTTAGGCCATCAAATTGGGAATTCCGACTTTCCCGTCCGAATTTTTACCAAAACTCCGGTTCTGTGGCTGGACTTTTTTGCTTGGTGTTATATGTCGTTGGAAGAGGATGTCTTGTTCAGTAAGAATTTGTGTCGCGTTTATTTGCTCACGCTGATTTCTGTCGAATATCAACAACTGAAGAAGGAGAAGTTGTTGGTGAAGACGATTTTTCTCTTGTTGGCATTTTGTTGATGTTGAATAGAAATCAATAAATGCGACACATATTCTTATAGAGCAATATATTCTCTTTCGAATGACATATAACACCAACCCAAAAAGTCCAACCACAGAGCAGGAGCTGTTGGCAAAAATAACCATCCTCCTTCGGACGTCCCAATTTGATGGCCTAAAAATCAATAAAGGACAAATGAGCAAATAGCACTAAAACATATTCTTGTAGTACAGAACATTGTCTTCCAAATGGTATAAAAACTGCGCAAGAAATTGCAGGCCTAAACGGAGAGAACAAGTGCGCAAATGGCTACTTCTTCACTTTTTCACTTTTCACTTCAACGACCTAAAAATTGAGAAAATTCATGATGAAGAAAGAAACGCAATACATGTTCTGATAGAGCAAATCACTCTTTCGAAAGCTATGCAGCGCTATGCAAGAGACCGCCGGCGAAATCTGCAGCGAATCGTTGAAGAAACGGCGAAGACTTATGGGACAACCTAATAGTTTACAGACCTCCTTTTCATGAACATCTATTTATTTAAGACGTCAATAACGTAAGCTCTGTTTAGACTGAAAAAGGATTTTAGTACGCAAACTCGAAAATAGCTAAATACAAGCTAAACTAATGGGCTAAATAAGAAACGTACGTATGGACATCATTGTAGACCGTCCGACGACGAATGGCTGGTATTTGCTAGGATGCGGACCAACTACAGGTTTTCGTCCTCGACGTGGTCCCATCACAAATTCCTCATAGATGGAGTCATAGTCATCTGCAGCTTGAACGGTAATGTCTTCCGGGTAAGAGGTGGAAGGCATGGGAACACTGCCCATTTTACTGACATAACCTTGAGTTCCTGAACAGCGCTGTATTTTGAAGCCTTCTAATTCATTCGCTTCTATCTGTCGTTGAGCATTCACCACATCCCTTATAAGCAGTTAGGCTCACAGGAAAGCACACTCACAAGGGAAGGAACTGAAGCGTATATCTGAACGGGAAAAGCAAGTCATAGAGGGAAAATCCCCTCCAATCTATCCTTCGACATGGGCCTTACGGATCAGCTTCTAGAGAACAGAGTAGGGCCCAAAAGCATATAAAGAAACGGACAAACAAATCGCCGCGGGGCCCAGGGGCCGGATTCATCAACGACTTACAGCAATTTAGCAGAAAAGAAGCTGAAATTCCTGATAGGGCGGCGAAATGTTCACCATATCGCGTGATAAGCCGCGCTATCAGGAATTTCGGCTGTGTTCTCTCTGCTAAATTGCTGTAAGTCGTTGATGAATTCGGCCCCAGGCGGGCAAGGCGTATTCAAACACAGCTGACCGCCACCTGACATGCTATAAACGGGCTTTAACACAGTGAGTGGGGCATGTAAAGCCGCATACCGCGTGCTGACTGTTACCTGACATGTTATAACCAGATCCGTCATGGTGAGGGGCGCACGTAGCATTGCAACCGTGGAGTTTTTTTTTTGTATTTTCTGTGTGTTTTTTGTGATTTTGTGACCTTGGGCCCTACTTTGTCCTCCAGAACCAGCTCAATAAATTGCAAGTCAATTTGTTGCATAATTTTTAGTTATATGTCCCCCCCACCCAACTAGGATAAATCCAATACCCCTTCAACTAGTTTAAAAACATGTCTCGTTTTTGACAGGTCGTCAAACCAAGTGAGAAGGTCCTCGAAGTTTACTATGGAAAGAGCAGCGACTGTGAGGTACCATCACGAGCGTTTCAATGAGCAACTTGTAGCGTCGGTAGACAGGCTTTCGTGGAGCAGTGGATAACGGGGTCTTGCAGAAACGAAACACACTTCTATGCTAACTGAATGGTGCAGATTCTTCCAATACAACACGCTTTTTCCGTCCAGACAAACGCTTCAGAACCATGTAAGAAACTGACCACGGTGAAGATCGAGCCCGAACAAAGGATTCACTGATGTGCTTGCTTCAGCGGGGCCCGAAAAATGCATTCGAAACATACCTAGAAGGCACAGATCATTCTGTGAGAAGGCACAAATGCAGAGTTTGCCCTAAGTCATATCAAGCAGCGCTAAGGCACCTCAGCGGACCAGCTGCGGCACAATGGAAAGTGACGCAGGCGCATGTCATGCAATAACGCACTGTTTCAATATGACGGCTAAACAAATAGACTGGCGACTCACGATCCTTCGATTCCTCATCCTCGTCTTCCAATCTGCTTATGCAGTGATCAATAAGGTCGACTAGACGATTCATACTCAGCTCAAAAGCCGATAGCCTTAGTATTTTCATGCGTCGTCGACCTGCATCCAGCACTCCAGAATACGCGAAATCCACTAGCATTCTCATGTTCTCCCTAAAGTGCAGCAACAAGCTCAGATATAGCTACCTTTGATTTTACAGAAACCACCAAATGACGATGCTATGAAAAGTAACAGTTGATAAATAAAGGATAAATATTGCAATGAATATCTCCTATCTGGACGCGCCATGTACTCACTTAATGGCGTCAATGTATTGCGTAAGGCCTACACAACCTATAAAGTCGCATCCTGTGCATATAGCCCGACTTGGAGAAAACCTTTGGTCATGTACCACATGAAGTAAAGTTTATGATGCGCTCTCCACTATCACAGATTTTTCCCAAGAACTAAGGAGTGGGTGTGAATGCTCTACTCTTGCTCGAACTATGGAATTTATGCTGCAGCAGACACCTTGATGAAGTTCCCCATGTCAGAGCTCTGCGCTTTCCCCACCCCCTCTTTGTTATCGTTATGGATGCTAATACCCGAGATCTTCAGAAACCTGTCCCATGGAGGTGGCTTTGTGTTGATGAAGTTGCGCCCGCTTTTGAAGATAAAGGTGAACTCGAGCGAGACGTCAAATTTGGTGTGATCGCTTGAAGCAATTTCGATCTGAGCTGAATTTCAACAAAACCGCGTATCGAGCGACGAACGTGAACCAGTTCAGTCAGTGTCCGCAGCATAGATCTTAACCTGGGGTCGGATTCCTCAACGACTTACAGCAATTTAGCAGAGAAAACTACAATCGCAATACTTGATAGCGCGACTTACCAAGCGATATGGTGAGCGATAAGTCGCGTTATCTGAGCTTTTCGCTTACAATTCTCCGTTAAAGTTACGTAAGTCGTTGATGAATCCGGCCTCTGGAGGAGTGCGTTTCAAAAGTATGTAGCCACCTTGAATTCAACATTTTTATCCTTCGCCTTTGTTTTTACGAACCGGCGTTTGTCGCATTCAATTCCTTGAAGTCGGAAATACCTATATTGCTTTTTACGGAAAAAGCTTGATCTCTAGCAAAAATAGATTATTTTTGAAATTTTTTGTTTGTTTCAAAAGTATGGAGCCACTCTCAAAAAATACGATTTTTATTAAAAAATTGGACCACCATTATTTCTTATTACATCAAATATCCTACTACGCATACTACTGACAAGTTCCTACATCACTTCGTCACCGATGTTGTCCCAGGCAGTCAAAATAGCAGTTTTCAGCTCTCCAACATTGTTGAACTGCCTGTTATTCATGTAGACCTGCCAGACCAAGACACCCCACATGTTCTCCATTTGACTGCAGTCAGGTGAGCAAGCTGGCCATTCCATTACTCGGATTCGATTACGCTGGAGCCAGTCTGTGGTCGATTTGGACACATGAAGTGCAGCGCTGTCCTGCTGCAGAACATGTGTCTGCCGTTTTCTCCCCGTTAGGAAGGGCAGCAGGCTGGACTCCAGTACGGCTTGATACTCTAGACTGTCCATACGACATGATGGGAATCTGAGCTTCAGCTTCCCCCTACTGCAGAAGCCTGCCCATGTCATCAGAGACCCGGCTCGAAGTTCCGTCGAGAGAATGTGATGGGAGCCTGTCGTAGATCTCTCCAGTAATACCGGTAAATATCGGGACCATCCAGATTAAATTTTTTTCTCGTCGGTGAAGATGACCTGAAGCAATAAGTGTGTGAAATTCATGACGTCGACGAAACCAGAAAGTTCCTACCTTTTCCCACTGCGTCGCCATGTTTTTGCGGGCAAACTCCAGTCGCGCCTGCTTGCGGAAGTTTGTGAGACGAGGTGCTTTCTGCATGGTCTGTCAGCAGATGTGTTCATTCGATCAAATAGAACGCCATATCGTTGTTCTTGATGCAGATAGACCGCGAACTTGGTTGACGCTCCGTGTGGAGTCCGACACCATGCGGCTGATTCGTCGACGATTCTGGCTCGAAATCACACGCGGACGACCCGGTACAGGTGCAGACCGATAACCATTGGGATTTCGAAGGAAGGGGTGGACACATCTTGCGAACGACCGAGCTGACGAGCAATGGCGCAGCAATGGCGCGGTTTGTCAAGCCAGCATCGTTGAGCGCTCGGATCTGAGCTTGTTCCTCGATAGTCAGGACACGTCCACGGACTGGCATAGTGGTTATTTTTGAGGAACAGGTCAAGCTGGCTATTTATGACAAGAAGTTTCCGCCAAAAAGCGCGCAAAATTTTAATAGGAGTGTAAAAATGTCCGATATCTTGGTGTGGCTACATACTTTTGAAACAAACAAAAAAATCAAAAACGCCTAGTTTTTGCTGGAGATCAAGCTTTTTTCTGGAAAGAGCAATCTAGCTATTTTCGTCTACGGGGAATCTAATGCGGCTAACGTCAGTTCGTAGTAACGAACGCGAAACGTGAAATTATCAATTTCAAGGTGGCTACATACTTTTGAAACGCACTGTATAACCAAACCAAGGTACTGCAGCTCTCAAGGATTTCCCACATGCCCTACCTTTGCTCTAACGTATGCACCGCCTTTCTTAAGACACACCGCATACTAACTACCGCCCAAGACCACGTGGATGACGTATCTGCATCTCATAATTAAACAGTGAGTTCAGTTATGCCTCTTCTTTTCACTCGCGATGAATCACAATACCAAGTACCATACATCAGGTGATCTTTGCTTTTTCTGAAGCTTTCCTTTGCATATTTCAAATAAAAATGCAGCAAGTGCCCGAAGCCATACTATACGACCAGATAAGATGCATCCGCACTTAGAAACAGAGTCTCAGAAAGGTTTTACCGATAATCCGATCTCCGATCGCAACCTACAAAAATCACGTATCGAATGCTGAAGTTGCAACGACATGCCCACGAAGACTTAAGGAGCACGACCTCTTACTTGGGACGCTCGATGCGTGACTTCTGGGTCATTGTCTAACTCTGGATACTCGAAACATGTTATCCTTGATAAGTTAAGAGCATATTATGTACATAGGTTTATCGATTAACGTTAGGCGTAAACGCCTTCTTCGGAGTCCGCAGAGGCCCTCGGAAAGAAGCCACGATGAAAAATGCAACCAAAGTTCGATCCGAAACAGAAGATAAATCTTACGTGGAAATGTGTACATTCCGTGAATCTACTCGCAGTGTGACTGTGCCACTCCTTAAAGTTCCCATCAGTGCCGTTCCCAGATGAGCACTGTGTGCGCACATCACCAATCGATGACATCGTACCATGCCCGAACCCTAAATGGGCTTGTTTATGTAGTTTATTGACACTCGATTATGATAGTGTTCCACAAGAAAAAAAGAAGCTCAGAGTAGATAAAAGCAATAGATAACTTGGAAGATTAGGAACCACCTCTGTTAAAATATTGCAGTCGAGAAACTTGGACTCCTTCCTGAACCTTGCCAGCTGCTCAAGAAATCGAATTTCATGCCATTCGTCGTGCAAATCGCAGCCCACATCGGTCGTCGAGCACAGCAACTAAACATGCAATACAGCCGAACAGCTGAGCAAATGATGTCGCACGCATCGATTCGATTAGCATCGATGGAACGATAAGGAATGTGTTACACAATCCCTTTAGTATACCACGCGTTCCTTTCTAGATTGTAAGTGGGAACAGAGACCTGGGCTATACGAAAGCAGGATGAACACGCGATCAGCGTCGCGCAGCGTGGAATCGAGAGGACGATGCTCGGAGTGACACGACTCACGCAAGTGAGAGAAGCCTCCGGAGTTCCGAGCTCCGCCGACGTTCGAAGATCAGAGACGCTGTCGCGTGGGCCAAGTTGTCGAAAATTAGGTGGGCCGGCCACGTAATGCGCTTCGCAGACACCCGCTGGACGAGAACGGTTACTGACTGGATTCCGCGGGATGTCAAGAGAACACCGGGACGCCCACCAACGCGTTGGTCGGACTTCTTCGTGAAAGCCCTGAACGACCGATATGACGCTCTTCGTGTCCCTCGAGCGAGGAGGATCCATTGGACCACTCTGGCACGCGACATGGACGAATGGAGACGCTGCTGGCGCCCGCTCGAACAAGTCGATGATCAACGAGACGACAGGTGATACAGGTGAAGTGGGAACACTTCCGATGCTTCAGTGTTTTGCACAATTACTGGGTCATCTATTAAAGAGGGGCGCGTGTAGCGCAGTCGGAGGAGGCGCGACTGTCGCGTGCACCCGATACCAGGTTCCTGGTTCGGATTTCCCGCCCAGGCCAACCAAGCCTTCCATCCCTCCGGGGTCGGTGAATTGGTACCAGACTTGTCTGGGAAGGATAAAGCGCTGACTTGTTCATCGGCTGGCCACCGCAAGTCATTGTATGGCCAAATACGCATTCATGTCACCTCCACGACATCCCGTAGAAGTAGAATGCGCTGGCGCATCCCAGAAGGGATTGAGTAACGCCGTCCTTTATCCTTATCCTTATCCTATTAAAGAGTACACTGCAATGCGTCCTAGCTTTGGGTTCACTACCCTAATAAAGAAGCACGGTCGATGTTAATGTATCAATGCGCAATGTACCCCGTTTCTGTGCAGTGTCTAGACGTTTTTCATTATTTAACCCGTATAATAAAGTGCGAGCTTAACACAAGAAAAAGTTCATGCTGCCTTGCCTTTCTGTGACACGTCTGGTGCTAGTTGGCGAGATAGGTGAGAAGACAGGTCGGTTCCTGTGGCGAATTGGGCAGAAAATCACATATTAAGGCACTAGGAAAATGACCCCTCGTGTGATAATACCACTTCACAGCTACACGATAAAGATTCTACATGCACAGGCTGCAGTCATTAAGACGGTTATCTCAGCTTTAGAAGATAGGAGTAAGTGGCAGTTGACAAAAACGGATAGATACCTCTGCCATCGAGCCGCATCCGAGGAATATTGCTGCGTGATGAAGTTCTGGAGAGTAACGACATGAGCCAGTATACATATAGTCCAACACTTGCACAAGAGTCGCTTCAGAAATACCTAAACTCGAGCACGAGTGAATTATGTCAACACAGTCCACTATGTACCTGAACCAAAATCTGGCATTGTGCGCACCCACATATTTTCAATACCGCTATGCAAAAAAGTGGATAGAAAAAAATTACTAGCTCATATAGTTCTTTCATATGTCAAAGCAATTAATTGAAATATAAAAAACCGTATGGCACAAACCAAGAATTAAACAACTCGTTTTGTTCCGCAGAACCTTGAACAGCAAACAAGTCCCATCATTTCCTTTCTTCACGACTGCGTCGCAGTGGTTTTTGAAATCAAGCTTCTGCGATATCAAGAAGTTTATGCCGCGAAAATCCATAATTTCTCGGTACAATCGTAGTTGGTTGTGGCCACTCTTAAACAATTTCATAAGAACTGAATGTGTTCAGTACTGAAGCATATTGAATATATCACTCCTTAGAAAACAACTGCACTAACGAAACCAGGATTAATAACACTAAAAACATGAGAGTATATAACATTTGTAAGCTTGGTCGGGATGTTTGCAACTGATTGGGACGTGAAGTAAATTGTCTTGTCAGTGTCCAAAACTTTGGTTGGTGGTGTCTTGGCCCGATTTTATTTTATTTTACAGATGTTATCTGTTTTAACTTCTTGAAATTGATCCTAAAATATAATAAGAGGGTCCTCCCATACTAGATTTGCACCGAGAATGACCCTTTTTAGGTCACTCTCTCCCGACTTGCAACTGTATCTAACCATGTTGGCGTAGTTTGATAATTTCTACATGTTGTTGCCCATTTACGATGTTACTTTATATCAGAAAATCGTTTAAGACTGGCCACAACCAACTTGGCTTGCACCCAGATCCCGTAAGCTGTATAAGATCCTAAGATCTTTACCTCGGTGTGCAAGAACCAGATAGTTGGGTTCTTCCGCAAAAAGTGGTGGAATGAAAGAAAGGAAGTGTCCGACTCACCCGTAGCCACAGGATCGAAAACCAATGTGACTACTCCTGTTGTAGCACTCAGCAGCTCTTGTTCAATATTCGTACTAAACGCAGCGACCAACAGCCGATTAGCCCGCGCGATAATCCTGTCGTTGTTCTCGAAAACTAGGTCCATGTGGCTCTCGCTCTGAAAGAAATTGCACTTAACGCTCCGGGTGGGAAACAGCGGATTCCAATTCGCTGAATTATGAATTCATCTCCCATGCTAGCCTTGTGCCATTCAATGGCGACCGTAATCCGAAATAAGCATACGAGTTTTTTGGTGGAAATATATAATCACACCACTATTCTACCTGTGCTGAGGGACTGAGAAGGAGTCATAATTCAGAGATCGTTGTAAACAGCGTCGCACAATTTCATACTAACACATATTCAAAATGTCTACGACGAGTATTACGCTGTAGGGCAGCACGATATCGACTGGTCGACCGATACCGATTAATCTTATTTGTTTCTACAGATTAAGCTCTTCGGATAGGGACTCTCACGATGCTCCTTGCCATTTAACCCTTCGGAGTATAAATTGCGTACATGCGATGGAGGGCGGGCAAGCTTCATAGGGACAGATTTAAAGTTTTCCTGCCCCATCGTATCCCGCTACACTATTCTATAATGGTGGTAATATATACAGTAAGACCAGTTTTTTCTTGCAATGAAAATAAGACGGTCTAAATAGGAAAAGAAGACGGTCGGGGTGTTCTATTCATGGGGCTTGGGAGCGAAGCCCTCATCCAGACTGGCGGCCCATAGGCCGCTTGACGTATGATCAATTCTTATTCCATTATCTTATTGCCAGTAATAGACGCAAGATCGATTTGTGTACATTCAGCATGACGTCACCACCATTGTGCAGGCGCCGCGGCGCAAAGCAGCTCGGGGTCACCTTGCACTAGTGAGTGAGTGAGATGAGTGGTTATCATCCTTGGTGGGAACACTCCTGAATGCCAAATTACATCGAAATGGCCTATTTCAGATCACCACTGGGGTAGAACACAGCAGTGCTGTGTAAAATTTCCAATTTCGTGCGATTCACAATGGACTATAGGGCTGAATTTCATGGTGACCCCCCTCCCCCCGAGCCGCTTAGCGCCGGCGCCGCGACAGTCTCGCACGGAAATTCATACCGTAATGAAGTAAAAATGTACTACACTGTTCTACTTACGTATTGTCATGCATCACATTTTATGGCACGCTGATGTGCTACTTTAATCGTGGATCACGATAAAGCCCATCTGATGTACATCTGTACCAATTTCTTCTAACATTAGTGAACAACGACTGAATACAAAACCCCCTACAAGCCGTTTATGGTGGTTGTATTTTCCAGCGGCGTTCTAGACTCCATATTTTAACGTAAGAGTGGCGGAGCATAAACCTGAGATTTAGGGAAAACATGGTACATGTCGCGTAGGTGAGTAGCATTGGTAGGTGGGAGCGCGCCAGCCAATGATAACCAAGCAGAGCGTAGAGCGAACACATGCCAGCCCGTCAGGGTACCAACTGTACACCCTCTCTCTGAATGGTGTGCCCATCCAATGCGGTCTGATTGGTTTAGGCGTTCCCTCCTACCAATGCTGCTCACCTACGCGACGTATACCGAAAACATAAAAGAATAGGGAGTAATACAAACCTCGCTGGCTATAAACTTGAATGTGATCAAGGCATGCTCCTCCGGCGTGTAAGGAAGGTCATCATCGAGAAAAATGCCCGGCTGCTGACAGGATTCTTCAGATGGTTGCGGCTTCTCAGCTGCAGGAGCCGACGGACCGGCAATATCCATGAAGACCTAGGTCCCAGAACCACAGTGCAGGGATACGTGCTCGAGGGGTCCGTTCTCACTTCTCCAGCGTCCCGGTGCTGTTTCCGTCCAATCTCCGGAGCGTCTACTACTTGCTCAAAAAGAGCATGATTCTAGATCCTCATACGTGAATTGAAACGTGACCTGAAATAAAGCAGTGTCAAACATCACAACTCCACAAGGCAACGAACAGCGCCAAACACAGTGAGGCGCCTGGATTTGAGACTGCAATTGGGTGAGGCCAAGCTCGATGTGTCCTAGTCGGAGAAGGGCACTACTGCAAAAGCGGAATAAACATGAACAGTGTGTGTTGTCCCGACCAAGAAGTTGTACGGATAGGTCCTTTGGTGGCCTAGTTCAGTGTGCCATCACTGTAAAACAATCCATCTGCAATTTTGACGCCGCTCTTCAGCAGAGCGAGTAAAGCCCCCCCCCCCCCCCAACTAGGATAGATCCCGAAGATCTTCAATGACGATGACTGACAGGAAGTGTGACAGGTTTCAACAGGTCTCAACAGGTTCAAGGCTGCAAAGTGGTCTACCAGACAAATGCAGGTTCACACAGTATCGTCCCGCCTAATTTGAACTGGACAATTGCAGCCAAATATCCCTCCAGTCTGGAATGCGGGAACCTCCAAACCCGAGGAAGTACTGTAAGAAACCGAACTACAAATATGGAAAGACGGTCCACCAACATGCTTTCTATAAGTGGCATTATCAATGCTAATGAGCCTGGATATCTTTTGTAAACTATCATGTGTATGTATATGTTGTTGAATATTTCATTCCAAAAGGCTTTACGTGTTATAGTCTCCCGATGCCACAAGGGGTAAAGTGAACCCCGTTGTTAGCATTGTACTACAAATCCTAAGGAATAATGCCGAAACTATCGCAAAAATTGCACCATATAAAAATCGCGAATACAATGAAATTTCTGGAATTCCGACTGAATAATGAATCGAACAAGCAAAGGGCGAAAATCGTCGCTAGAATCCTCGCAAGGAGAGCGCGCTCTAATGCCAGACTTTGCTCTATTGAGAATTCTCCTCGGAGCGCCATAACTCATGTGTTTCACTAGGTTCACTGGCTTACAACAAGTTATATCTCGAAGATGCCACCTAGCACGGATTGGCTGCCAGAAGTCGGGTCTAGAGACGATGGGAGACGATGGGAGTTTTGCTTCATAGGGTTAATAATAAAAGTAAAGGATAAGAATTGTGATAATCAAACCCTTTTTGTGATGCGTCATGAATTCTACTTCAGCGGAATATCGTGGAGGCAATGTGAATGCATGGCCTATACAGTGACTTGCGATGGTCAGCCGATGTGCTGTTCTTTATCGGTTTTTGCATGGAAAAAGAGGGTCAGTGCGCAAAAAGATCCGGAATGCGGTCCACCTACAACATCTCAATGGCGTTTGCCCAATAAGTGCTCTATTGGCTACTGAGTACTCTACTCTATCATCAGGAAATGTGTCAATTACGCAAAACAATATAGCTGATCCATAAGGGCATTAAGGAATTGCTGTTCAGTATAGGGCTAAATGGGCAGATTCGCTTTAGGTGCCAAGCCTAAGCTATTCTGTACCTCTCGCTGTGGTTTATTGGAATGTTTTCCGCTCAACGATCTCAAGGCCTCTGCACACTTTTGCGGCAAAGCGGCACGCGGCAGCAGAAAAACTGCCGCGTAGGCGGCAAAATTGCCTCGTAGTAGTGAAAGGACGACGTGACGCGGCACTCATCCTCGTCCCACTCCATCGCCAAACACGGTTTCATTATCACTATTACTATCAGTTGCCATTTTAGATCCCCGCCACGGTCAGCTAGAGCCCAGAACAGAACTCTGTCGGCGGGAAAGCGGCTGCAGCGGCAATAATGCCTTGAATAATTATTACCGCTGCAGCTTTGGCGGCGCCGCGTCTGCCGCCAAGGTGGCACATCAGCGGCAAGTTTTTGCGATGATGTGCCGTCTTGAGGGAATCCTATTCGCCTCTGCTCTATGCTTAAGGATAGGGCTGCCGCGTTGCCGCAAAAGTGTGCGAAGCCTTTTGTTTAACGGTTTCACGACACTTCAGTTCCACTGAAGTCGTATTCGAAACAAAAGTGTGAGAAACAAAGACGCAAAGCGGCTCGGAGGGGTCACCTTGCTTTCAGTGGTTATCTACGTTCGTAAAGAGGCCCATGAGTGCTGAGCAGCGTGTGTGGCCTATCCAATGACTTGCGGTGGCCATTCGATGGCCAAATAAGTCTCTTATCCTCAGCGAGAGACCCGGTAGCATTCTTCTGATGTCGTAAGCACGGAGAGCTTGGTTGACTTGGACGGGTGTCGAACCTACACTTCAGAGTGTAAACGACATCATGCGCCTGATGTGTGGTGTTTAAGCGTGGAGGGCAATGGCTCCCCTTTCCCCGACATGGGTGGCTCAGTAGATTTAGAAAGGACAGAGTAAAGGAGGAATATTGATTTGGAAGCTGTAATGCCTGTAGCCTGGTGAGAATAAGAGCATATATTCTTCCAGCGCAACTATTTACCCTTGTTCACCGGCTTCGCAGGAAGTTTTTTTCATTAATTTTTATCTCCATCGGAATAAGAGCTGCATGTGGATTCTTTCATGTCATCTAAATACTCTTTTACTCCGCAACTGGACAGTAAGTGGCGAAAAGCATAGAAGATTAATTTTTGAACAACATCATGCGTTTTTAGGAGCGACCCCGAATATGTGAGCAGAATTTCCTTAAATTGGATCCGCCTTAGGGACTTTTGACGGCACTTGTTTGGTGGTTTGGTGAGGCGGTTTATGTTGCCTAATACCGGAATACGATAAAGCGGTCGCTCGCTGCTCGTCCCCGAGCTGAAAACCCCGAGCTTCTCCTTTCCAAACGGGCGCCGAACCAGGCAGCCGATCAAGCACGTCAGACAGCCGCCCCTCTGCTGTTACGCTAGGCGAATCGGCGAAGTAGTGTACCAACCCGAGTCGAGTGTATGTGATGGGAAATTCCGCCTCGAATAGATTGGATTCCCGAAGCATGCACGATGACGAGGAATAGGAAGCACGTTGCTTTAGATTTGGGAATACTACATGATTTCACCATCTGAGAGAAATGTGTTGAGTACAGCGCCATAGTAAGTTCGTGAAGTTCTTGAATGCATTAGTGTGGAATACATACCTACGGATGATTCAACAATTTGCGTGGGCTAAACCGAATGCTGGTATTGGGTTCAAGACAGCTTAGTATTGCTCGGAAACCGAAAGCTTCGGAAGTCAATCTGGAGTTCGCGTAACATGAATCACCAAAAAATGCAGATCGGAGCTTAAATTCTTTATATGTACCGTGTATGGAACTTCTCACAGACTACTTTTGAACTGCGTCCACAGAAAATCTGGAATAGGACTCATCACCTCTCTGGACTGTTGTGCAGGTCTTGGGCATTGGACACAAAATATAATGGTACAGCAAGAATATGATACGAAAAAAAAACCTTGTAGAAAAATTTGGTGCTAAATTTGGAGAATACTGCTTGTGCTCTCTGCCATTCGAAGGGTAAGCAGCATTATTAGGTTGGTGCATAAGTTCTCGGACATTTGTGGCATGAAATATTTATTATCACAGCATACGAACAACAATATCAAATCATTTGAAGTAACCACCGTTTACATCAATTGTCTTTCGCCAACGTGCTGGTAAGTCATGGATGCCTTTTCTCCAAAACGTGGCCGGTTGTGATTCGAAAAATGTGAGCAGTGCCTCCTTAACATCCTCTCGGTTCCTAAATTGCTGGCCGTCCAAATAGCGTCGAAGGCTTGAAAACAAATGATAATCAGAAGGAGTGAGATCTGGTGAGTAAGGTGGATGTGGAAGAACGGTCCATCCGTAGTCCGCCAACTCAGCCGCCGTCGCTCTAGCAATATGCGGTCTAGCGTTGTCGTGTTGAAAATGCACCTTCACTTGCTCTCCTCGTGTGGTTTGAAGGTGGGCCCTCAACTTCCTCAGTTAGTTGACGTACCTCTGCCGTCACTGTTGTCCCTTCGTCCAGCAGCTCCTAGTATTCTACGCCAAGAACGCTCCACCAAATGCATAGCATCACCTTTTTCACGTGAAGGTCGGGTTTCGGAACGTCCTCCGCCTCTCCAGTTGCGTCAACTCACTGTGCACGCCAGTGATAATTAGAGTAGAGTATCCACTTCTCATCCCCGGTGACAAGGTTGTCCAGCCATCCGTGGGTACGTCTGAGGGTATGGAGAGACAGAGCGACATCGGCTCTGCGATCCACGTCATGTTGTGTCAAGTCGTGAGGTACCCAACGACCCAATTTTTGCACCTTGTCAATCGACTTCAATCCTCGAACGACTGTTGAGTGACTAACACCAAGGGTGCTTGATAGTTCGCGAGTGGTTTGGTATGGGTTCGCTTCCACTCTACTTCGGAGGCCATCCAAATCCAGTGTCATCGGGCGCCCTTCTCCTTCATTACCTTCAACGGAGAATTCACCAACTGCAAACTTCGAGAACCACTGGTACACAGTACTTCGACCGGGAGCACTCTCGTTGTAAACATCCTTCAGGCGACGATACCATCGTTGGCATTGAGGCCAGATTGATGCAGGAATAACATGACGTGCCGAATATGCGTCTCAGTTGGGATGAATTGCTCAGCCATAATAGCTGACGTTAACAACGCAGAAGTAAATGTTAGGAGCAGTTTTGTAGCCCTTTCCTTTCTCTATCGATCGATCATTTACGCGTTGATACATGTGAGAAATTTGGCGGGAAAATGCGCTTTCAATTCAGGAGGGATCAAATGTCCGAGAACTTATGCCCCAACCTAATATTTACATGAGGGTTGTCTAGTCAGTTTCGGAATTAAGCTGCCACTCGAAATGTCTCCGTTCATAGTTCGTCTATTTATCGTTAGTTAGATTTTATTAGAATTTACGTCACTGGTGACGAATTTGTTAAACAACTATTTCAAGATAGTGGATCTCTAGAGTTCTGGAAGCGATGAATTTGTGAGATTGGCTCCATCATAGGCTCAATGTTTAACCTCTCTGTCCTTTTTTTAAGATTCAAGAAAGTCTTGATGAAGTGGTTTCCAGTTCTGAAAGCACGCCGTTCTCAACTCTAAAAATCGTCAGAATCGTATGACCCGCATTAATGTTACCTGATGGTAGTGTTAGGCGCTTCTACAGGTAGATCGTTTCTTCACAGTTAGTTTTCGAACACAATCTTGATCACACCACTCCGAAAGAAGTTGACCATGTTGAAGCAAAGATAGAAAATCAAGACCGAAATATGATCCAAGGGTTGGTTCAGAAACCACAGCAGGGCTGTAAATGGTTAGGCGAGCCAAATACGAACGCTTACCATAGTTCGCCACCTGTTAAAGAATATTTAGCCCATCAAACCAGCATTTTATTCTCCTTGTAGATGATTTTCAACTTCCTCAGAGCTCATGCTGTTTTGATGAATATAAAAGTTACGTCAATGACACGGTTGTTGAGAATGTGTGACCCGAACATCTTGACTGGTTTCGTTCGAAATTCTTCCTCTATTCCATTTGTCCTATTCAGCTAATGGTTATCACTTGCAAAAGCAAGAGAAAGGCCTAGAAATGTAATGGGTCGCTAAAGAACGTTTGGGAAAAGCGAATCAAGCTCTTTTGTAAACTTGGTGTTGTACGATGGATCTGCATGCCACTAAATATGCAAGTCTGGCTTAACAATGTTTGTCAGTTGTCACAGATAAGTCCTTGCTGTGATAAGGTTGACCATTGAACTATGTGAAAGTATCCGGGAGCAGAAACAGACGGCTACATGCAATTCCATCACACCGTCAAAAATGTCCTTTCCGAAAATAGGTATGTATGCATTCGCTTCGTTTCTATACGTGTCTTATGACTCCTTTAAAGTTGTCGTTTAAGGAGAAAAAGACGGCTGTGGTGCTGAGCAGAAAGATACGTAATGCGCTGAAATTCACAACAGTCGCATAACTCTTTCACACAACCCACAATCATGAAGTGGCAGCCTTGGATAGCTTTTCGTTACGTACCTGGTTCTTTTCTGAAGCTCCTCAGCTGATCCTCTAAAGTTAAGGACACTATCTTCTAAACTTTTGGTATATTTTGTCATTTCCTCTGTGCAATGAAGTTGGTGAGTGGAGATGTGTAGTGTAGATCTGACCCTGAGGAACGTTTCGTCGTCTTCAGAGGCACGGCTGCCCATGACACATTGTAGTAGAAATGCCGCTAGCTAGTAGGCCACTAGCGTATCACTTCACCACACAACGAAGGCGAACATCGACATCGAGGCTTCAAGACGGGGGACATGAAGACTATCAGACACCTTCGAAATTTTCGCACTCTTCCCAGTGTTTAGACAGATATGTAGATGAATACTGATTTAAAAAAAAATTGAGATAACAATTCCTGTATCTGTATCACCTGTATCATCGTGTCGCCCCGCTGATCATCGAGTTGCTCGAGCGGACGCCAGCAGTGTCTCCATTCGTCCCTGTCGCGTGCCAGAATGTTCCAGCGGATCCTCCTCGCTAGAGGGAAACGAAGAGCGTCATATCGTTCGTTCGCGGCCTTCACTTAGAAGTCCGATCAAAGCGTTTGTTGGCGTCCTGGTGTTTTCTCGACATCCCGTCAGTCGGTGATAGCTCTGTATCCATGATGAATTCACTAGAAGATGAGGAATTAACGTATCATCCGATCCTCACATGTTGCTGTAAGAATGGAGGGGCGCCATCCCTACTCCTTCTAAGCTGTTGAATAGTGCTATCCATTATATTGCAGGTTCTGCTAGAAGTTGGTCTTCTCTTCTAAGTGGGTTTGTGGGTGATGACTGAATAGTATGTACATAGTTCGTTGCCTGACATCCTGGATAAATCGAATGCCGAAAATTGTCCCAATTCTGACCGTTGTCATCCTTCTTTCTCCTCTGGCATTCATCACATTCTGAGAACATTCCGGCTCGACTCGGGAGTAGTGCGGTGGACGGACTGGGAGGCGAGCCCCGCTGTAATACACCCCCGCGGCAGTGTGAGCCACTAGCCTCTCGCAGCTCCTCCCATCCGACGCAGTTGCCCCGCTACTCCAACACAACATGGTATGTCTCTTTCGCGGATTTTCTTCACTTTTCAGGGAGCCGAGCTCCTGTTTTAAATGTTTCGAAGAAACACTTTTCTCCTTCCACAAAAAGAATTTTTCTTAGGCTGTAGAAAGATAGTAGCAGCTTGTTTCGAGGCTACGAATTTTGTTTTGAAACGCTCACATGTAATCTTCTAATAGGCTCCGGGTTTGCTCGAAATTGTTTAGGAATAGCTTAATCTGAAAGCTCTACCTCTGTTCTCCTATAGCACTCTTTCCTTAGTTTTTTTCCAATAGTTTATAAAATTACAATTTATAAATTCCGAATTCTCTAATCGTAGTCTGTAACGAACATTCCGTTCTGATCTAAGTATAGGAAATTTTGTCGCTTAGAAACCTCACCACTTCCTAAGGATCGAAAACTATTCTACAGATCAACCGTAAACTCATGATTGACTGATTCAAAGGTGTTCACGGCAAATCAGCTGGAAGAAGACCTGGTTATAGCCCTGGTTTTCTTCAGTGATAGCTTATCATCTATATTAGCTTCTGCACTAGACCTTTGGTACCTCAGCGTTCCGGATTTGATCCTCCATTTTACACTACGCCGAGCTTTTCGAGCTCCCTTATGGTTAGTCCTGTGTGCGATAAAGTAGCACGAGCTCCGGAACAACCCCGGGAGTGTAATGCAGGCTGCCCGACATTGCCTCGGCCTTGGCATTGCTGCTGTAATAGCGGGTAGGAGGCATTGTCTTCCAGATGGGATCGATGCTGGATAGATGGAGCAAGAAGCATCGATATTTGGAAACTTTAGGGATAGGTATGTGGAAACGATCTTGATCCTAAGCATGTGGGAGCTTATACAGACCTTTCAAGGAGGCTATGCATCGCAAACACTAATACTTTTACCATGTTAGTGTTTGAGCTGCAGTGTAAAGCACTTATACCGGCTTTGGCCTCAGGTTTCTAATAATATCAGGCTTCTCCACTTCCATATGAATTTTACATAATTCCGGGATGCCAGGGAGCGGTTTTAGGATAGATGTAACTAAGGTGTATCGTCCTAGAAGAGCATTGAAGTAAAACTGTTCTTCCTAATCTTGTTTTCAATTGAAGGCGGATGGAAGGATGGAAAATTTATTAGTCCAAATACGTAGTTAATTGTTATAAAACTTCGCTCAGTTGCTTTAAGTGATTAATACGAGAAGTCTTTGACCTTACAGTAGCAGTGCAAACCGCATATGGGGGAGCCTAATGTAGAGTCCCTTCTTTGAAACTTTGAAAAACCGTCACGTTTTTAAAAAGGTTGGTTTTCTGTTATAACTGAAATCTTTTAAGGCTGAAGACATCGAAGAGATTTTGGCCGAAATTGACGGCGAACAGATTGAGGGTGAGTGTGTACATTATTTTCTTCGGAAGACTTCAATGCTTTGAGATCGCGGGCAAAAAAGAACGAGATGTGACATCTTCAGAATACCAAAAATTCTTCGATGACTTCGATCGCGGAAAGCAAGGTTACATCATGGCCACTCAGATCGGCCAAATCATGCGTGCCATGGAGCAGGAGTTCGATGAGAAGGTGAGCTGCATGCCAACAGCATTGTTTCGAAAATGACGAAAGAAGACGTCAGTGGTGCTTAGAAAATCCTTCTGCGGCTTCAGGAGTGTAAGTATGGCCTATAGACGAATCTGGAGAGGTCTGGATATCGACTTAACCACATAACTGGTACTTGACAAAAGTTGGTTCTAGCTTTGATAAATAACAAAAAATCTGAACAAAAACAAATTTTTTAAAACGTATAAACTATGCTAATCCAAAAGCTCAACCTTGACAATGACTAGGCTATATAATCTATGCTTAGTGGTGATTTTGCTAGAATCTCTGATAGCTAGATCTAAAAGGCGAAGGTTGATTTAACAGTTAATCGCTATCGGCCTGAATTATTGGCAAACGTTGCTTAGATGATGGGGCAGTGTTTCTGATGCCGTTAATCGTCGCAACGCCATGGAAAATGCCGTCATATGGCCGCACCTGTCGCCGTCGTTTTCGACAGCTGCTCATATTGTTGCCACTTCAGACGCTGCGTAAGCTGATTCGCAAGTTCGACGCCGATGGGTCGGGAAAACTCGAATTTGATGAGTTCTGTGCTCTTGTCTACACCGTTGCCAACACCGTCGACAAGGACACGCTGCAAAAAGAACTCAGGGACGCATTCCGACTCTTCGACAAAGAGGTTCGTACGTTGGAGAGTTCTACTGAGCATACGTCTCGTTCTAAAAAATTCAAGTTTGGATAGGTTAGAGTAAATTTAAGCATTAAGTTAACTAATTAGCTACCGTCAAAGCAAAGCAAATGCTTGCCTAGTACAACTCATGGAAGACGAGGAGTTAGATTTTCATATGCCATTTGTAAAACTGGTATATAAGGGGACCATAGCATAACTGCACCAACTTTCCAGAAGCTGATTACAGTAGACAGATCACCCGTTCTGAGATTTTGACTAGTCGATCACTTCGATCACATTTTTTCGTGTTCCTTGGAGTAGTTCTGATATATTTAGGGGTCTCCTGGTTCTCTTTGCATAATTGTTCGATCTGCAGAATCCTCACAGGTATCAATTAGCAAAGAAAATAGAGAAAAGCTGGAGAAGAGAGTAAACAGAGCAACTTGACCAGCAGAATAATGGTGGTAAAGTAGGGATAACCACCTGCTGGAGGTCCCTTGGGGAATGGGAAGCTAGGTAGCGTATTAGGGAGTTTTGGGGAAGCTAGTTTCTTACTGTAAGTGCGTAACAACTGAATATTTGAATTAACAGAAGGGGTGCTAAGAATGTGAACATTCCGATCAGTTTCTCAGTATTTTGTGCCACTCGAGGTTTGTAGGTGAATTCGCCTCTACTGGTCAACTAGCGTGGGTGAATACAAGCCCGTGTGGTGGATCTGATGCGCCTCTGAAGACGACACGAAGTCGAAACGTCAGGCCGTAGTAATAAAGATCCACCTACAAACATGAAGTGGCACAAAACACTGAGAAACATGTCTTACTATGCCGAGATTACAAGACGAGTGAAGTTGGGAATTCCAATGTGTAGGATATTGGATGAGGAGTTCAAAATGTCTAAGAATGTAGCCAGGGTTTTCGCAATTTTAGGTATGGAGCAGAGTGACCGCACAAAAACCTTTTTTTGCAAAATAGGCGGCTCATAATTAGACCGAGTGAATCCATCTGAAATCATCTGTGAGGGGTACACAGCTCTTGTGGTGATTAACAGTATGAGTAGAAAGAAGGACACTAAGAGTTGGCTACCTCTGAAATTTACTGCAGCCCTATCTACGTATATCTACGTATACGTATCTGAGCTAGGAACATATTATTAAGACTTATTTATCAGGTGCTTGTATCTAGAAGGTGTAGTAATGGCAGAAGTTAGGTGATCGCTGAACTCATATGGCATCGAGAATATGCAAGCTTTATTATAAAATAAGAGGAAAACCGTGGATGTCACGAAGGAGTAGAAAAATTTATTCAGACGCTTGACAAAAGGTGGTCGGTGAAAGGCAAGCTTTCTTGCAGCTATAAGTGAAGACTATTTCAGTTGTACTTTAGCGGCAAAAAATTTGTCCACCATTTCTCATCATCATTAATTGACTAATGTAATGGACTTTCTGAAAATCCTGCACATTTGCTGAATGCTCATTCCATTATTATTATGTATCTATTGTCTAAGCATTCCTATTCTCCAGGGTAACGGCTACATTTCACGGCCGACGCTGAAGGCCCTGCTGAAGGAGATCGCCGATGACCTCACCGACCAACAACTGGAAGAGGCCGTAGACGAGATCGACGAGGACGGTTCAGGAAAGATCGAATTCGAAGGTGCTTCAGCATTCTTTTCCTGGTAGACATTAAGTGTAACGGAGAAGGCTAAAAATCGATGTGCACGTTTTGCTTTTGCGGGGGAGCCATGGTGGAGCATATGTTACACTCTGACGTCGTGCCACACAAAATGCTTTCGGGACGACCGACATGTTTCAACTCGGAACTTCTGTGCTCTGGTCCCTTCCATTTGTTGCTTAATGCCTAAACATTCCAGAATTCTGGGAGCTGATGGCCGGAGAGTCCGACTGAGCGCACGTGTAAATACCCTCTGGATAATCGTTTGTAGGTCGGTGAGAAAGCAGCTTGAAAATCTGAGATTTCAGCCAACATCTCCTCACTTTCAGCACCGCCTAGCATCCCGTGCCAGCAGCTGCAACACAGTTGTGTTTCGATGATACCATACACGCTCTGTTTTCATAAAATTCCTCACAAGCAAATAAAGATTTATTCAATACGTCTGTACGTTCAATGTACTCATCGGTTTATCACGCGTATTGTTGAGCATCGGGAGGGAAGACGGTGAAGAGAACATGGACATCGATCGGTCGCGTCGACGGAGAGTGGCTTTCTGGAGAACCGGACGGGCTGGTCTTCTCATCTGTAGCCAGCGTTCAGGGTAATGTCCGCATCCACAAGTGGACATCCCCGCTCGAGGCTATGAGCTGTCCTCCCAAGGCTCGTGCACAACGACACTCGGCGCGTCGTCATCCGAGGTGACGACTTCGCCTGTTCGATGGCTTCTGAAACGGGCACGAGCACTGTGAGTTTATCCGTCCCAGTTTAAGAATGCAGAATGCAGTGAAAAAGGGTTCAGGTGGAATTTTCAGAATGCACTTAACAGCCGCCAGAGAAATTCAAGTGGGCTGGCGCCCACACGCAGACGTTGACGTCAGTTCTCTACAACAGAGGTCAAAACAGACACTGACTGACCAGCTCGGGCCCTAAAGAAAGAGAGCAGGCAGCTTTCCCTAGAAACTATAAGATCTACCTTAGTCAGAGAAAGCACCGCCAGAGAATGAAAACAAATGTCAACAATACGGCCTCTCTCCCCCAATGAAAGGTCCTCTCGTATTCCAATTCACGGTGTTATCCTTGTAAACTAGTTTGGTTCAGCTTTACCTCCGTTGTCAAGAGTGAGGGTGCCCTTTCCATTAGAAGAAATAAACCTTTAGGCTTGTTCTAGAGTGAAATGAAGAGAAATCTACGATGTGAAAACACTGCAGAGGTAAAACAGCAACTGGCTACAGAAAACAAAGATTTAAAAGAAACGTAGAAGTTGGAGTGCGACTTTAAAGCTGTGATATGGTATTTCTCTCAAGCTCCAGACTATCGAGTTCAATCTCGCACGCCATATAAAGGCTAAAGAGATGTAGACAGTTCCACGTGCACGCTATGCTGCCTGAAGTAAATAATTAAGGAAAAGGTTTACCCTACCTAAGCCTTTCCGGAATTGGCCATGGCTTCTCCTACACTTAGAGAGAGAGAGCTAGAGTGGCAGTCTGAATTCGCTTTGCGCTTATACGATGAAATTCTGGTGCCAGCTTATTGGCAAAAGTTTTATTCCTTTCTTTGCAGTGCTCACCAGTTAGTATTAAATAGCAATAAAACATAACAAATAAAAATAACAATAAGTAATAAATAACAGCAATAGTAACAGTTATGATATTATTCATATTATATTTATTATTACATTATTCGTTTTACATTTATATCTGAAAAAATGAGTTGATCACTTCTATCAAGACCTCCATCTTAACTGGTTTCATGCTGACATCAGCGGCCCGCCCATCTTGGTGTTCGGGTGAGTGCTGACGGGTTTCACGAGGTGTGGAAGGTGCGTTCGATCAAGCAGTGGTGTAATGGCGTAGAGCAGGAGGAGTTGCGGGTTCGAGTCCCGCCTGGCGCTAGGTTTTTGATCGCCACAAAACATCGTCGTAACAACAAATATAATATATTTTTGAACGAATAACAACATAAAATACAAATATACACCCATAAAAACACAATATAATTCGATAACAATAAGTCCGAACAGAGATCGTCTCCTGGGGCCAGATTCATCAACGATACCGCGGTATCATCTCACCGCGGATTCACCACACCGGGCTACGTAGCATGTGATACATAGAGATACAGAGATACAGAGATGCAGACACGACAACCCATATACCGTTACCGGCCGGTAAACGGTTGATGAATCTGGCTCTGATTGCAGTCAAGGTTTAACGTTCGGGTCCCGTCCATGCCAGCCAGACCTTCCATGCTTCCGAGCTCGATCAATGGGGTCCATGCTTGTCTGGAGGATAAAATACTAACCTGTTCTTTGGCGTTGACCGTAAATCGTTCTATAGGACACCTACGCATTTAAGGTGCGTCCACGACATTCCTCAGAGATATAATACGTGCCCGATCCCAGAAACAGGTTAACTAACTCCGAGGTTTATTCACTGACTGCAGGTATCAACTGATTCTCTTCAGAGGAATTAAATGCTTGGATAGGCCTGATTGAAGGCTCGCAAGGCCTGAGCCACATGCATACCTCTTACAAGCAAACTTTCCTGATGAACAACGAACACTTGTTGAAGTTCGACATTCAGCAAATCGCCGTGGCCAGATTGTAGAAATGATCCTATGCACTAACAACCAGAAACCCCGAGTTTCCTGGGAAAAAGTTTTAGTGACCTCTTATAATAGGGAGGGCCAAAAGTAATGAAACTCTCCATGCCGCGCCCGTCTATGTCGTGACTGGAGTCCGGTATCATGCTTCTCATAACTTGTATGTTTGTTTGCTACTTACTGAAGGCCACATGAGAAGTGACCACATTCGAACTTTCCAGAAGCATGCCAAAACCGCAGTCTGTCTCATGCCGAAACCCCAGTCTAGTGAGTCGATATGTATCACGCAAATCTCGCCCAATTCCCAACCCCAACTGATTGGACTCAATACTCAGGCAAGATGAGAAGTACGTCTTCCACCTTAACCCTGCCAAGCAGCGAGTCTGGGTGAGGCCTGTTGGCCTGTTACGAACCTTCGTTCGGCGGGATGTTCACAGCGAGAAGCACCTTCTGAACTTTTGAGTCTGCGCCCATGGACCGGTTTACTGGAAGCTGTTTTCCAAAAGCACGACGATGGACTACAAAGCCGTGGTGAACGAAATAGAAGAGATGGACCAGCGACTTGCACTTATTCGGTTTCAGCGCTTCAAGAAGGTGCTCCTCTTCGCCAGCGCCGCAGCCCATCGGGCAAAAGTGACCACGGATAAACTTGCTCAGCAGGACTACGTTCACATGCCTCTACCACCGTATTCGCCGGACATCTGTCCATGCGACTGCCACTACTTCTTGAGCCTACATGACTACATGGTCGGAAGGGACACAAGGACCCAAGCAGACCTCTACAACCATAACGAGCAGTGGATCAGCACCAGGCCTAAGCAGTTCTGGAGGGATGGGATCAGGAAGGATTGATGGCAGCAACGTCATTGACCTTAACGGCGAATACATTCCTCAGCACCGTCGAGTTGTAATTGAGTTATAAAGAGATCAAGAAATTTGTTGAATTTATCTCATTACTTCCGGCCCACCCTAAATGTATAAGAGCGTTAGCGTTAATGTCCCTGTATTTCTTATTATAATATTCAACTGCACGTTGAACTTTTTTCAGAGAGGTAGCACTATGAAAATCCACGAAGTTCCCGTAGGGCTGAACAAAGTTGAAAGCGGTGCAGAAAGGGGTTAATATGTAATATTCCTTACATGCAGTCCAAAAACTCTGCAGACTGCTGCACTCCTGTGCTCCGTTCAGTAAAAAAGTGCGAGACCAACTTCGATTAGCAAACGTAAATGAGCGAATCTCTGCCTTGAAAGAATACAACTAAATATTTATAAGAGGAACGGGTCACAGAAAACTCCGCTTGATTCTTGCTAGCAACGTTCCTCTCCTCATGAATTGGTTGAAAACAGGATGACATGCCGTGCAAAGTTCTAGATGACAAAGCAACTAACAACTTCGCATCAGAAAACAAGCTTGTTGACAACACGACTTCCTAAGCAGTAATTCAATATTCGCAGTGACTCAAAAAATCTCTCATTCGGTGTATGAATAGATAATAGATGATGCATTGACACAGCACATTTGATTTAGTTAATTGTGGGGGAAGTCGATGGCCTTGTTCCTGAGTGTTAACTACACTGTCTTTTCACATAAGTTTAGATAAAAGTTCAAGAAAAGAGGAATAGCCGAGACCAATAAATACGTAAAAAATAAAAATAGAAAAGTTTGAAATTCTATTTCACAAAACAGACTAGAAGAGCGCGAGGAAAGTTGGAAGGGGAACGGGTATATGTCGTAAAGATGGGGTGCGTTAGGAGCCAGCCAATCAGTCCGCATCAGATTGATGTGCCATTTAAAGAAGGCGTGCACGGTCAATATTCTGATTGGCTGGCGAGTGTTCGACCGGCGCTCTGCTTGGATACGATTGGCTGGCGCGCCAGCTGCTCCTAATGCTGCCCATCTTCACGACATCGGAAAGCGTGCGATATGGTTCGAAAACCAGCGTTCGGAAGTAAAGCCAAATGCCTGCCTTAGCTTCTAAATAATTTACAGTGTGGCAAAGGCGGAGTGAGCGTTGATTCCGTAGCGATTGAAGCATGGGGTTCGTTCAAGCCAAAGAAATTTTTATCCTTCCGGAGTCTTTGAGTTCACACCGTTTGTCTTTGAAGAATAGAATACTGGCTTTTCCCTCGGGAGGCCGTTGAATCCATTAGGCTAAATTGACTTCAATTTGCCTCCTCGATATTTAGCGCGCAAGTGGAAAGCGTTGCGCATTCAACAGAGGAGTTGGTGATTTATTTTATCCTGTATGTGGTCACAATTCACTGTAGGCGCAACTAATGCGATTCTGCTGCACAGATGCGTAGTGCGAAGGATGGTAGGAAACAATCGTAACTCAACAAAGATGCACACCTTTACGTAAGTAAATAAACTGTTGTGGTCATTAGGCATTGTTGCTGTCACCTTATCCCTAAGTAACGACAAACGGCTCAAATAAGGATACAGTACGGCGTTACTCAATCCTTCTTCAGATGCGCCGCGCATTCTACTTCTACGGATTGTCCTGGAGACGATTTGAATGCGTATTTGACTTACACGATGACTTGCGGTGGTGGGCTGAACGAGTCAGCGCTTTATCCTTTGAAGACAAGTCTGATACCAATCCATCGATCCCGGAGGGATGAAAGGCTTGGTTAGCCTGGGCACATGGTGTTTTCTGCTCATGCCATGAAGTGAGGGTGGTATGGGCTGCATAGGGGAAACAGGCCGCCCCTATGTGTCAGAATCAACGTGCACCTGGATGGCCTTAATAAAGACAACCTATTGGCTCCTTGAGGAGAACACAAGATACAATGCCATGCAGGCACGATACCCCAGGGGGCCGAATTCATCAACGACTAACCCACGAGTATAGGGGTAGAGATACCCACGATGAAGCCTGTGTCTCTGTCACTTACCTATCCCTGCCCCCTTATATCCCGCATACCCGTGGATTTAATTGTACATGAATCCGGCCCTAGGGGTCCTATCAATCTAAGCACATCGGCACTTGCAGAACAATTGTGGCACACAGGAGCCCCCAGGTCAGCCGGACGGAGGAGCGCCTGACGACAATCCATGAACTATGTACATACCACCCCTCGTGGAGCTCGGCAGGTTCTTATCTACTTAGTCTGACTTCTAGGGCACTTAGGGGGAGTGGTCCAGGGGCTGTGGCTCATTTGCCCACGTTACGTCCAGCTTACGTGTGATTGGTGGTTCACTTCGGCATACCACCTTCAGGCTCGTTCGTATTCTGCAATCTTCCAACTCCGAACTTGTCTCCAGTCTCCAAATGAAAAGTATGAACAAGATAAGATGAATTGGTGTTTAGGGGATCAGTAGAGCAAATGACTTCTATTTTTGCAGCATCTGAACAAAACTGAAGAATTGCTGAATTGCCTCCCAGATTTCAGAATTTTTTGAAGACATATGGCATAGTGCATAATAAGCCAATGAATAAATATCACAAATAAATAAGTGATTTCGTATACGCCACACACTCAACCGTTTCCGGGGTAGCATGGAAGTACTTTGGATGCCTTGGAAAGAGTCATTTCTGGTAGCCAGGCGATGAATAAAACAGAGTTTTATCCTTGGAGACATGCACATATTGCACCAAATCAGCCCTGGAGGAATGAGGGTCTTGAGGGTGCGACCCAAATCAGAACCGTCAAGATAGGATGTATGTATGTAGGCGACAGCCGGTATTTTCTCCAACCAAGCTACCACGCTTCAAAATGAATGTGTAATAATTAAATTACTTAAATTGATGAGACTCATAGGACTCAGGTGCAGGAAGAGAGGGCATGGAGGGGGGAGGGTAATATGTACCTAGCTGTACCACTGATGTGGTAGAGTGGAAAACTGAAGAGAAGCATAGACAGCAGACAGTTTTGATTTCGGATGTCCAGCACTCACGCTTCTTGCTGGGCAGTAGAGAAATACTGAAAACGACGAGAGAAAGGCACACACCTGTCCATATCCCTCATGTCCTGTGAGAGGGAGAAAGACGACGAGTTGAGCCGCGCTCGGCGACCGATCGAGGAATGTTGGTAACGAGCCTTAATTCAATCGTATACCACCCAATTGTACACTGAATCCTATATCCTAGATACCTTAACGTAGGAACCACAACAAGGGAAATGGAACGCCATTCTACCAAGACTTGTTCAAAAGGTTTGACAAATTAATGAAAATCTCAGAAACACCTTGTTGTAAAGGTATCTATGTAGAGGTACTAAATAGAATCGCATGGCAAGTCACCTCATCGTATTTCCTGAGAGTTTGGTCCATTCGTAGATGACTGATCAGAGGAGAAGCGGTCTTGTTACGATCCGCCACAGGACTGAGAAGTGAATAGTCATTGACGGAAGGCGGGGAGATCTCTGGTGCAGCGATTGTGATTCTTCGTAACCTGAATAGCCCTCTATCATCAGCAAAACACTTCATAATGCAACGATGACCTGATGGAGCAATAACAGTAACAAAAAGGTTCCGTGAAGGAAGGTGGCGAAACGGAGTTTCGACTACAATTTCATTTTGTGTAGCAGATGACTGTCACACTCTAACAATCTCCTGGTGAAGCGGGCTAAGCAATTCAATTAGGAGTTGGAATGTCTAGTTGTCAAACAATTTCACGTGAAACTTGACACTTTTTCCAAACTAGACTGGACTCTTTTTAAACCGAACTGAACGCGTTTGGAATGAAACTGAATATTTTTAAAGTTCAAATGAAAGAATATTTGAACTACATCACTGTCCAATGAAAGATTTGGTGGTTCATCAACGCAGTCTTTTACTTAGATTTTATTATTGCAATTTTTTTAAACCACAAACTAAATGAAATTATCTACAGAGAAAGCAAGAAATTCCTTAATTTGCTGCCTGTCCTTCTCCTAATTGTTTGAACTTATTTGCAAGCATTATTGTGCTAGGGTGCGGGTCCGACGACAAAGGTCGGCGTCCAGCTTCTCCTATAGACTTCGCCCTGATACGATTCTCATACTATCAGCGATCTCGAGAGAAATCGCAAGTTATGAGTCCGAGCGAATGTGCATATGCATGTCGCATTCCGCTATTCTCCGCGTGATCACTTTATAACAGAAAATAAGCGGAGCTTTGATGATGATGATATCATGAATGACAGTTCATGGCGATTTCTAAATAAAATCATACTCGTTCGAAAAAATGCAAAGTAAAATTTTCAATGAAAAAATACTATGATTTTATAAAGAGCTATTTGTGGTAAGCAATAGGTGTTCCATAAAAAGGAATGCAATTTTTGATACTCCATGAAAGTCATTAGTGTTATAAAAATTTTATCTGAACTAATGTCTTTAAATTTGGTTTTTTTTTTCAAGTGCGTCAGATCGCGTCGTGCGCTCCTCCAGTATGTCACACCTATTTATATAATAATGTTGACCAGGTTGTACAGCTTGTGCATTCTCAAAGAAGCCTAAAACCACATCTGTAGTTGAAAGAATGAAAATTTCAGGAATTTTCAATCATTGTGCTGTCTTGAAATGATGTTAAGACTGTAGGTTAATTAATATCAAAAAAAATTCAAAGAAGACAAAGTATGTTGTTACAGGATGTTTTGTTGCGACCAAAACTCTTGCGCCAGGCTGGACTCGAACCCGCATCTTCTACTTTTCGGCCAGCGATGCTCGCCTAACACCACCGGCGCTGTTTGACCGTACGTAACATCCGCGAAGACAAAGTAATTTCTTGTAGAAAATGTATATCTATCTCCGCAAAGCGTGTCCACTTTATTTTGCAGAACGTCCACTCTGATTTCGAGGGGATTCAGCTAGATTTTTTAGTGTGGCGTGAACAGGGCAAAACTGACAAGGCAACTGGATTTCTGGTCATGTCCACCTATGGATAGTGACCGCGCTTCTACAATTTGTCTTCCTTTTTACCTAAAGGCGTGTCTACGAAAACAAGTGAATTCTAGTGAAACCTAACCTTTGAAGACATACTTAAGATACTGATCCTCTTCACAAATAAGCGGAGAAAATCACCTGTTGTCGTCGGCTTCAGGCAGCGATTGAGTAGACGCTCGAGAAGAACCCGTCTTAGACTGCTGAAGAGGCAAAGGAAACTTGGGATAGACAGTTGTTAGCGATAACGTATCCCAATTTTGGTGTAGAGTATGGCAATTAACTACAAGACCAATGGTCCTAATGCTCACAGTCTAGCGTTGTTGAGGATATTATAAATGGCAAAAATATTGCTCAAAAATAAGCGCGACAAGACTGCTGCAGCGGGATACCTGCATCTAGCTGCTGGCCTAAGCAACTCACTTCTTAGGAAGGGCACGATTGTTTGCGGCATGAGTTCAAAAGAGCTGAAAACACGCCGCAAACAAGTGTGCCCTTAAGGCCTCGCAGTTGTTAACATCTCGAAAGCGCTAAATTCACATGCAAGACTTTGGGTGATCCGCGTGGAATTCGCTTATCTTCGTAGAAGAAGCCGTACCTTCCGCCGCCTCGAGTACATGTCCACGAACTCGGCTTGCGTCCTCAGAATGAGGTCCAGCCGTGCCTCCATGTCACACAGTCGGCTTTTCAGCGAGCAGTTCTCTTGAAGTAGTTCGTTGACACGTTGTGAGGTGAGCTCAGTCCTGCAATCCACATTCATAGACTCTAGACGTGCTCAAGCGCTTAGATCCCTAAATCGATGTATAATTTGTATATGTATAATTAGTATAATTTAATCTGTATAATTTCTCCAAGGTAAAGTGTACATATTTCGAAATGGTACCTTCCCATGAATATTAAGAACAGTGCTCAGTCGTGATTAAAGTTTATATCAACAGTGTACATTTAACGGTTAACGATTTAACGAGTTTAACGAATTAACGACATTTTCCGTTCAAATCTGGCCTAGCAAATTAAATGAACGTTTCAGAAATTTAATGAAATTTTTAGCGGATTTTTTCAGATTTATAATGAGCCAATCTCGAATTTGTCAATTTCGATCTGTAATGGTAAGATGTGAAGGAAAACCTATAAAGAACACCATAAAATAAAAAACGCTGCTGATAATAATTGATGTTAGGAGGAAACAAGGCGCTCCTGAACTTGAGGGAAAGTACTGCACACTCGTCCTTGACCACCACCTCTCTCCTGAACTATGCAGCTCAAGAGATCAAAAGGTCCATTGCAAATTTAGGAGAGGGGTGGAGTCGAAAAAGTCGAAACATGCAAGCTGTTACGACGATATTTTGTTGCGATCAAAGCTTCGCCGCCGGGCGGGACTCGATCCCGCATCTTCTGCTTTCTGGGCAGCGATGTTCGCCTTACACCACCGGCGCTGTTTGATCGAACGCAACATCCACACCTCGTGGGACCCATCAGCACTCACCCGTATATCGGCATGAGCCGCTCGGTCAGAGGGAGGTGCGGGTTCGAGTCCCGCCTGGCGCTAGAAATTTTGATCGCAATAAAACATCGTTGTAACAGCTTACATCCTCGGCACCAGCCAATTGAGGCTCAAAGAAACTGATTTGAAATGCTTCTATCAAGACCATCAGCTTAACTGGTCCCATGCTGATATCAGCGGCCAGCTCATCCCGGATACGGGTGAGTGCTGATGGGTCCCACGAGGTGTGGATGTTGCGTTCGATCAAACATCACCGGTAGTGTAATGGCGTAGAGCATTCCCGCATGGTCAGAGGGAGGTGCGGGTTCAAGTACCGCCTGGCGCTAGAAGTTTTGATCGCAACAAAACATCGTTGTAACAGCTTGCATCCTCGGTACCAACCAATTAAGGCTTAACGAAACTGATGTGAATCGAAACATGAAATTTTCACGTCAACCTGGCTGCTTTCAACATCAAACCAGATGTCATCTAGATTTAACAAAAGACTCTCTAAAAAGATTAAAACAAAGCTTCGATTTAAAAGAACTCTTGAGCACTCGAATTTGAAAACATATAAATTACCTGTCCCGAGAAAGTGAACGCAATAAAGTGCTAACAAAGTTTTTAAAGGAAAACAGCTGTTCAAGCTTATTTAAAAGTTCGAGGACGCAGCAATTTTTAATAATTTATAATTTTTAATTTAATTTAAGAGATCGCTCCCAGCACCCGTGTGCGGTTTCCTTGTGAATAATAGTGTAAAAGCTTACTGCTTACTGCTTACGCAAACGCTTACTTAAAAGTACATGGCAAAGATATTTCTGTTACATGTAGAAGTGCGTAGGCCGTATTTCATAAAAGCAGAATTTTTGCTCTCAATAAAATGAAAGTCGCACCGTGCTATACAAGTACATCTTTTCTTAAAGCACACTAAAAATTGTTTGTTTGTGTCACTCAAAACAAGCTTAAAACCATTTTATGGCTAAAAGTACAAAAAATATGACAACTCAAGCACTGCACTCACGTTTTGGGGCCGGCAACTTATAAAAAATTTGGAAGAAAGTCACAATTAGTCAATCTAATCGAAAATTTATTTCGATATTTCCAAATAAAACCTGGAGTACTTTGGAAAACAATCGTTTCCGTCTGCACGGTGCCTCCTTTGATTTCAAAAGATTTTTTTTTCTTTTAAAAGCGTCCTGTCAAACTGAGTATACAAAACTCTTCCACTGATTTTTGAAATCTAAGCGCAGACAAAGTATTTTGTAGTAAAATTTAATAAAAATATTCCTTAAAATTTAATGTCCGAAGGTCAACGCACACCCCTGGTATATCGGATGACAATCACTCAAAAACATACATCTCCAATGCGTTCAACCAGCTGTCCTCGGCGCCTCCTTTCTCTTTTCGTATTCTCCTCCTGGTCAGCTCGTCCATACAGTCTTCTTCAAAGTCGTGCAACTCTCTCAACTCTTCTGCGCTCAGATATAATCCTGAAGACAGCAAATAAATCGCTTGAATCTATTCCGATAAATAATTAATGTCCTCAAAAACATGAAGTGGAATTTTGGAAAAAAGAGTCAACAAATTTCGCACATGTTATTTACAACTGCTATCACTCATTCTAAAAAGCTGAACCACTTCAACACAGAGGGAGAAGAAATGGTCAGATTCATAACAACATACAGCATCTAGTGCCTCAGGTGCAAGACGACTTTCGACGAATTGCAAGGTGACTGGGAAAATTGAGGTCAAAAAGATGGTATTACACACAATAGTTTGCACCATGCTGCTGAAAAGCTCTTATCAAAACAAGAAAGTATTAATTTTTACAACAAGAGACATTTCGAGACCTATAACAGAGCGAAAAAAATTCGGAAGGGAACGGAGTCCGACGAGGATGGAAGGAAGACTGGAGAAAGGGGAAGGCTAAGGAGAAATGCTGCATTATTCCCACAGATAGTATCAGAATTTTTCACAGATATGCAGAGTTTTAAAGGTGATTGATGATTTAAAACAACTCCTTAGAAAATAGGGAAGTAAACGAAAAAATACTGCAAACAACGAACTCATTGAGCAATTGGTGATAATATCGTCTCTTTCCTTTCCCGTCTTCAGAGGCTTTTTCTGAAAAAAGAAATGTTTAATTGCAGCATGTAAAGGGTGAGTTCTGTTATTTTCTCTGGGTCCAACAATAGCTTTTACCTCTGTTAACAATTTGTTTGCAATCTATTTATTAACCATATTTTTATTAGCCTCAGATGATCAATTCCCCTCATGATGGATGATACGAAATGCCTTAGGATATTTCCATGCCTCTTGTGAACTCTGTTCAGCTGGCTTGGAGGGTCATACGCGAATTTCAACTCATCGTGACCGCAAGCTTCACCTTTTTGCGGTGCTAGAGCGAAAGAGAATAACCCAAAAAACTAGAAGCTTGCAGTCACGCGCAGGGCGCGTGTAGTGTAGTCGGAGAAGGAGCCGACTGTCGCCTGCACCAGTAGTAGGTCTTTGGCAGAAATTTTCCGCCCAGACCAATCAAATCTTCCATCCCACTGGAGTGGGTGAATAAGTACCAGACTTGTCTGGAAAGGATAAAGCGCTGACTCGTTCGTCGGCTGACCACCGCAAGTCATTGAGTGGCCAAATACGCACACAATTTGGCTCCACTACATCTCGCAGAAGCAGAATGCGTGGCGCGTCCCAAAAGAGAGACGCCGTCCTTTGTTCTTTTTATCCTTATGTTGAAGCCCCAAGAAACCAGAAACCAATAGAGGCTGACCGCTTTATGCCACCATTGTATGTATTAAAAAGACCAGATTGAAGCACGGATCCGAAAGTTATTGAGTGTTAAAGGCTCCAGCTTAGATATTCTGAGGATGAATGGTGCTGCAGTTCTGTGCTGATATCCTTTCGCTAGTCTTCTACTGTTTCAGAACCAAGATAGAAATACGGTCACTGGAATTATTTAAAGGATCAAGAATAAAGAACGGCGTAACTCAATCCCTTTTGAGACGCGCCGCGCACTCTATTAGGTTGTCCCATAAGTCCCCGCCGTTTCTTTTCAACGATTCATTGCGGATTCTGCCGGCGGTCTCTTGCATAGCGCTATAAACTTTCGAAAGAGAATGATTTGCTCTATCAGAGCATGTATCGCATTTCTTCTTCATCCTGAATGTTGTCAATTTTTGGGTCGTTAAAGTGAAAAGTGAAAAACTGGCAGTCGCTTCTCTCCGCTTAGGTTTGGAAGTTTTTGCAAAGCTTTTCATAGTCTTTGGAAGACAATGCTATGTGCTACAAAAAAACCTGTTGCTCCTGTTTGCTTATTCGTTCTTTATTGATTTTTAGGTCGTCAAAGTAGGACGTCCGAAGAAGAAGATTTATTTTACCAACAGCTTGCTCTGTGCTAGGATTTTTTTGCATAGTGTTATATGACGTTCGAAAGAGAATGTTTTGCTCTATAAGAATTTGTGTTGCTTTTATTTTACCTCTACTGATTTCTATTGAATATCAACAAAATGTCAAAAAGAGAAAAATCGTCTTCACCAACAACTCCTTCTCCTTATTCAGTCTGCCTTTCTCAGGTTTATATGACACTTAAAAGTGGGTGTCTTGCTCTACCACAGCATATGATTTGCTCTTCAGCCATTCAAATTTTTGCTAATTTTCAGGTCATCAAAATGGAGCAGCGCCAGGTCGACAGGATGAGCACTTTTGGCACCTTCCATTTGCTTTCAACAAGGGTTCTCGTGCGACTAAGGCACTAGAACCCCGGTTGAGCGTGCAAACACTGTGTTTCATCGCCAGTCACAATTCTGTGACAAAATCGTTGAATATGACCGTTTGATGAGTGACAGACAAGCAGGCCGGAAGCAATCGTCACTCGCTGGTTCCAGACGTTCATTTATCCCACGGACATATTCAACGATTTTGGCTCAGAATTGTAACTGGCGATGAAAAATGGTGTTTCTACGGTCAACCAGGGTTCTAGTTCCTTAGCTTCACTAGAGCCCTGGTTAAAAACAAAGAGAAGAAAGTGCCAAAGTGCTCTTGTCGACCTGGCACTGCTGCATTTTGATGACCTGAAGATAAGCAAAAATTTAAATGGCCGAAGAACAAATCATATATTCTGGTAGAACAAGACATGCACTTTCGAGCGTCATATAAAACTGAGTAAGACAGACTGAAAAAGTAGAAGGAGTTATTGGTAAAGATGATTTTTCTCTTTTTCTTGTAGCACATAACATTGTCTTCCAAAGACTATGAAAAGCTGCGCAAAAACTTCCATACCTAAGCGGAGAGAAGCAACTACGCAGAAGGCCACTTTTCCACTTTTTAACTTTTCACTTTAACGACCTAATGATTGACGAAATTCAGGAAGAAAAAAAGAAATGCAATACATGCTCTGATAGAGCAAACCATTCTCTTTCGAACGCTGTATAGCGCTATGCAAAAGACCGCCGGCGAAATCCGCAATGAATCGTTGAAAAGAAACGGCGAGGACTTATGGGACAACCTAATACTTACACGGGATATCGTGGAAGCGATTTGAATGATTTATTATTTATTACTATTTGCCCATACAATGGCCATGCATGGCAAGCCGATGAGGAACTCAGCGCTTTATCCTTCCCAGACAAGTCCGGTACCAATTCGCCGACCATGGAGGGATGAAAGGCTTGGTAAGCCTGCGTTGGAATTCCGAACTAGGATCTGCTATCAGGCGCACGTGACAGTTGGCACCTCCTCCGACTACACTACACGCGCCCTGTTTGTAGAAGGACTCCTTCAAAAATACGCTTCTGTAGAAATCAGACCTTAGAGAAGAAGCAGAAAATTCGGGCAATGTACGCTAGTGCCGTGAACGGTGGTGGAAGTAGTGGCGTGCCATTGTACTCCATCACCTGAAACTGAGGGGTGAGCTTGCGTATGAGCAAAAAGAAAAATAGCTATTAAATTAGACTAATTAAATTAGAAAATCGTTTCAAGCCTACCTGTCCATAACGTTGAAACAGCCACACTTCGTGCGAGCGAATGTTGGTGTCGTTGAAAATGTTGCTGGAGAAAGATACCGCAATACATAATTGGACAAAAAGTAAATAATTACCACCTCGAAAACAAAACCTGAAAGCCAAAATGCTAAAAGCGATGCCTGAAATAAACCCACTTGAAGATAGCGATGAGCATGTTAATGAGAAGTATGTTGGCCACCAGAAGGAATATCGTCATCAGCACTGGTGGAATCCATCCGCCTGGCACGCAATTTGTCCCTAAAAGTCCTCTTGTAGGATGGAATACGGTAGACATCGCGGATCACCACTCCACCACAATAGACACATGCAATTACTGATAACACATGTCACAGATTCACGTCTTAGTGTCACCTTCAAACGTGTCACCCTTTCTGAAGGCCTTCCATGCTGAAGTGGGAACAGAAAAATAAAAAGGCGATCAAAAACAAGACAAAAACTGCGAGAATTGAAAAAGAAAAATATTTTCTGATAGATTCTGAGAGCAGAAGATGTTACCTTCGTCTCCGCAAGTGTCGATTTCTCCAGCGTACACTTCACCGTACAGCATGAAATATGGTTTGTAGAAGATGTTTCTGAAGACAGAAATGCTTAGTGGAAATCTAAGCAGATCCTGGCTCAGAGAAAGCAAGCAAGGAAGAACGTCTCAAAAATTAGGGAATTTGAAGTACCTGACTAAAAGCCAGTTCCACTTTTCGTGTGGGTAAGTGATCGCTTGCCGAGAGACACCGAACGCCATGAGCGTCACCAGAAGGAGCACGATGATGTAGCACATGGAGACTACCATCTTCGCCGCCATCTGAATGTACGGACCGAGGAGTGGATGCACCGAGAGATACTCCAGCACCTGAAAGAAGAGTGATATAAGGTTTGAAGCTTAGGATTATAGGACAAGAGGGTGTGGTTAGCGGCTGTAGCTATTGAGGATGTAAACACATATATACGATGATCACGTCGAATTGGACACCTTTCAAATCAGATTAATTAATTTATTTATTTCAATAATATTTATTTATTTATTAACTTGGACAAATTTCAAATCAAACTGGACACTCTGTTAAGCTAGCCTAAGACTTTAAAAATCCAAGCAAACTCTCCCAAATCGAAATGCGCTTTCTCCAAATTGAATTAGAGATTCTCCAAAAAGGTTAGAATAATTTTTTCGTATAACTTTCTTTGAAGCTTCAATTCATCTACCCATAAGTGAACAAATTTTTTGGACTTTTGTAAAAAAAATTATTTCTTGAGGAATGGTTTGAAGGTTGTTTTAAAGAGCAGAAATTTTTAGTGCCAAATATATTTAGTAGCATTTGTATTATTTATTTATTTATTAGCAATAACAACATTTTTAGTGACAAATAAAGGTTGCGGCAATTTTTTAAGTGCACAATCTGATCTTCTAATGCGCTATACACTTGCTTATTCGCTCTACATACAACATATATACAAATTATAACTTATTGTTCTTCTTTAGAAATAAAAATTTTCTAAAATTTTTACGTTCATTGGGACAGGCGATCGAAGGGTGTTATGCCAATTTTTTCTTGAACAAAAAAATTATCCTGACAATTTTATCGAGTATGCAGCTTAATCTTCCTGAACGCCATTTCGATTCGGAAAATTTCGCTTTGATTTCAGGAGTCTTAAGGTTAGCTTAGAGCAGTATCCAATATGAAAATTGTCTTTATTCGACTTGCAAATTGTGCAGAAAAAAATCAAGGTCAAGCCGCTTACCTTCATATACCAGAGCACGTTACTGCACGAGAGTATTACCCGACCATAGGAATGTCTCATTGCAGGCTGCATACGAAAACCGAAGCCAACGAGGAATAACAGTAAAGCTGTCGCAGTCAAGAGGTTATAATATCTAAAGCAGAAAACTGAATTCATAGTCAGCACAAATAGAGATCATAAACGCCTCAGACTATTGGAAGCAATGTGCTAAAAGCTGCTTCATTCATTTTGTAAAAATAGGAGTACAAGAAAATCAATACGGTGTATACTTGAGGATAGAAAAGGATGAAGGATGGTATTAACCAACCCCTCTGTGGGATGCGCCACGCATTCTACTTCTATGTGATGTCGTCTATGACCAGCTGAGGAACAGCCTTTAGTCCTTCCCAGATAAGCCTGATGCAAATTTGCCGACTCCGCCTGGATGCAAGGGTTGGTTAGCGCCTAGATGGGAAACCGAAACCAAGAACCTCGATTCATTGTGCACGCGAGCGACGACGCCACCCCCTCCCCACTATGTAACCGACGGGAACATAAAGAAGGTGTAGTTAAAACAAAGTTTGATTACCCCAGCACTTCCATACAACGCCCCCCCCCCCCTCAAAAGGGAACAGTGAAAAATCGATAAGATCCATCGATATGGGTTGGATCATTCATTACTTGTTGCGAAATATGCATAAATTCTAGCATATTGACGCTATTCCCACCGTTAAAGGTCAATTTTAGGAAAAATCTATATTGTTAATCGATATACATAGATTGGCTGACGAGTAATGTTCATTTACTGTGTGATTTATTTTCCACAACATACTAACTCTATTTCAATATGCAGAATAAGTATACAGCACAGAACAAAAATCAATAAAATTCTGTCGATGATGGTCAGTTGATCAATGCTGTTTAATCGTTGAGGTCTTTTTTCACCGGTGTTCATATCCCCTTGATACCCAACCGTCAGGAAAGATCAATAATGCCTGTCGAAATGTGATGCCTTTCTCGCGGTACTGTGGGGACGGACGTGACAGATAGAGGAAAAACGGACGCAGTAGTAAACTACCAATTGGAACTACAAATAATTGAGGCTGCCTGATACTGCCCGACCGTCTGCCTTGAAAACGTTAAAGCTATTCTATTAAGTGTTTCGAGCTCAGAAATTATAAAAAAGAATACTTACAAAAGTTAGTTAAGGTTTGGATACAGTACCCAAACTGCTTTTACTGTGTCGAATTCCTCTTATGAGCGTCGCATTGAAGGGAGGTAATTTTTATGAAAGTTAACAGATATTTAAGGGAAGACGGCAACTTCAGGATTTATCTGCGATTATGATTATGATTTATCTGCGTACTGGGCTACAGCCCAGTGAATTTTTCCACATACTAGAACAACTTTTTTTCCAGTAATTTTCGTGCAAACATTTCAAAACTTTGCCAAAGCCAGGAAACCTGGAGAGAAATTCAGGCAATCAATTGGATGCGATTCCAGAATATTCGTTTCTACCAAGGCACTGAAGAAATCCTTACGCCTTGTTACGTTGCTACTGATTGCCAATCCTACTTACTGTTTTGGGAACAATGACTTGTGGTGGCCATGAACGAGTCAGCGCTGCATCCATCCCAGACAAGTCTGCTACCAATTCACCGACCCCGCAGGGATGGACGGCTTGGTTGGCCTTGGCGAGAAATCCGAACCAGGAACCTTGTATCGGATGCGTGCGACAGTAGGCACCTCCTCTGGCTGTGCTACCGCCCAGTAGCAAAATATAAGTAGAGAGAACTACATAGAGAATTCGAGTTGCTTTCCACATTGTACGCAAATAATTTCACAAAATGTAATTAGACTTCATCACAGTTTGACTCCATGAATTTTGCTTTTTATGCAGGTTCTCTACAGTATTTAGCAAATACTGCCCGGAAAAATACCTACTTTGTATAAAATACTCGGCACTTTTCCTTGAGTTTGGGAGTTTCCTGATCGAAGAGCTGAAACAATCTGTGTTAGGCCATGAAGCACCATAAACGCTGCAACTGCCTATGGACTGCCGACTATATCACAGAGATTCACTACTGCATGCCTTGGAAAGAGAGCGAACCTTACGAATATGCTCCACTGTGTAGACGACAATGTAGGCTAGAGTGGCATATTCGATAAAAGTGGGGTTGACGGGAGTCTCGATGAGCAACACGTAGGAGGAGAGCATGAGGAACACGACGAAAGCGATACACCACGACCAGAATTTAGTGATGGGAGCCGAGTAGAACGCTCGCATTTTTGCCAGAGCCGACAACGAGTGGGGCTGAAGAAGGACAATGGTAGTTCCAAAAGGTCGCTGATTTAGTTGAGAATTTTTTTGCTCTAGGACCTGTTCAACGAGCATGTCCGTAGAGCCGTAGAGACCGCTGTTCTTCTTCGAGGTCATGATCGTGACCTTCTTCGAGGTTCCAACACCGTTCTCAACCAGCTCGTCTAGCTCGTCACCCGACAGCACATGACCCGAACGCGCTCGAGAGGTCGCCGTTTTGAACAGCTGAAACACACCACTGTGCTGGAGTCCAACATCAGCCCGGGAACCCTTACCTTGTGCAGGTGAAGCGACATCATGCTGCCCGCACTGTTCCCCTCCAGGCGGTCCGTCCTGCACGTGCTGATCGTGTCGTATGTTGTGCTCTGAATGTGAGATGCCTTGAAGTTGAAGAACTCGCAGAAGCCAAAGGATGGATGGTGGCAGCTCACCTCGTCGGAGTGACTGTCCTCCTTCCTCGAGTGAACGTGCGGAGCTTTGTAGGCCAGTGCCAACGCGGCCGGAGGGAACACAAGGGCTGCAAGCACCCGAAGGTTCGTGCCACTGGAAGAACGTTTCCACCGTCCCAGCGTGACAAGTCCACGACCGTACTCACCCACCACATTCGGCTAAGTGCCCGCTACTAACGAGACGAGAATTGCAGAAGAGCAAGGGAAATGACGGGTGATGTGAGTACGGTCTCTAGGGCGCTTACCTGCGAACTCGAAGTGATCCATGCCACAGTTCAGCTAGCAGCCGCTGACAGCTGAAACACGACACGTTGCACGTCTTTTGGGCATTTCGATAAGCATGACCTTGGTAGTTCTCGGAGTTCTCCGCAAAAAAGACACCAACTTCGAGATAGAAATGGTTTAAATTCGCGAAGGAGCATAGTATTGGGAGGTGGAACACGCCAGTCAATCAGGCGACATCAAATGGGCATCCCATTCAGAGAAGGTGCGCACGGATAGTACCATGGCAAGGGTTCGGTAGGTGCTGAGCTTGATCAACGATTCGCTGACGCGCCCTCTCCTTCTAATGTTGTGCGCTTTCGCGACATGTTCTCAAAAGTGTTAGCGATGTCGCCCTTGTGAAGAAAACACCTTCACTTTTGCCTACGTTTACTCTTTATTTTAAAGTTTCTTCAGAGCTTTTTGGTTATTTCGGCTTTCAAAACAGGGGCGGGTTCTTAAGAACTTCCTATCCTGAACGCATAGGATACAAAAGTTTTGTCATGAATTTGTCATCCGTGTAGTAGTCCTAGTTTATCGCTGGACAACTGAAGTTTTCAGTCTTCAAACCATAACTTCCTAATGTAACCTTCACTTTTGCCTACGTTTACTTTTTATTTTAATTGTTAACCTTTAAAGAGATTTTCACCGTAAGTTCTGTTTTTACTACTCAGATGTTCTAATTTGAGCTCCAAGCCAGGTTCCGCCTCTCTCTTACCATGGATGGGCGAGAAACGGTTTGTGGTTCGCCATCACTGCGAGTGAAAGGCAGTTCTGGTAACCCCAATGAGGAAGCTGTGCGGTGAGCAACTTCAGCGTTTGGCCATTGTCCTCTCGGTAGCAGAAGTCCAGCAGATGAAGAGCCTCTGAGCACGATGACCTAGAATGGGAATACTGGAGTGGATGGAATGTCCTGCAAATGGGTTATTGATAGTCAGTGGATCTTCTCTGCTTTTCTACAAAAGCTATGTTAGACCGTTGTTAGAATATGGAACTGTGGTTTTCAATCCTTCGAAGGTAGCCAGTGTGAAAACCTTGGAAAGGGTGCAAAATAACTTCACGCGTAAAATCATGATAAGGACTGTTGGCTTTGTTTATGAGCAAATCCCTTGTAGTAATACACGCAACTTCAACTTAGGGTTGGAATCGTTAGCTCTCAGAAGAAAAAAGTTTGACCTTATCACGTTTTATAAGATTTTGTCCGGACTCACTGGAACGAAACCGCATGCGCTTCTTCGACTGAGAGCTTCGAATACTAGGGGAGGATCCAGGAAGCTATATATCAAAACGGCGAAACGTAATGTGAGGCGAAACTTTTTTGTTATCAGAGCTGGTGTTGAGTTTGAAAGGCTTATGAGAAGCTACGAGGTCCCGCTCAATTGCAAAATTCCTACATTTAAAGGCATTTTAAATAAGTTTCTGACATCCTGATTCACTTTCCCTTATTCGTGTTGTGTTGTGTCCTTTTACGTTAAGTGGTTGTCAATTCTAGTTGTTTTTTGTCATCTCTACGACATAGGCACTGACCTGTGTAATAAACAATTACAAATAAATTCTACAAAGGAAACATCCTCATAGCAGCTATTTGCATCAAGCGGCTGTAGACCATGAGGTATTTTATTACACTAACACTGTAATCTTGAAGGCTCTTAGTTGCTACGCTGCTGAAAAGTACATATGACAGAAAATGCTTTGACTCATGTCGTAATGGTTGACAGCATTAGGAGGTAGGAGCGCGTCAGCAAATCACTTCGCATTGAATGGTTATGTCACTCAAAGATAGCAGGCACACTGAATGGCTGGCGTATGTTCGATCAGTGCTCTGATTGGTTATCACGCTCCCCTACCTCCCAATGCTGCCCACCTTCGCGACATGGAACAGAGCTTTCTTTGCAACCTAAATCGAAAATAGCTTTCAAATCCAGACCCTCAATTCTTTGTACGGATGTGTTTGACGATGAGTTATTTGAGTATGCTGGAGGCCTGAAATGTTTTTATTTACCAGAGCAAGACAAAATCCAGCAGATTTTCACAATTTGCTTCTCATTAGCGCATTTGGCTCTAGTTTATTAACTATCTAACTAGATTTTGTTGAGGATGTGTCGAGGCGCAAATTTTTAGAAATCAAACTAAGTGAATTTCCTTCTTCTGCTCAAACAAAAATGTGTTTCGCGTCTCAGTTGGGTCTAGGACCATGAACCTAAAGCAAAATATGGGAATATCGCTTAGACATCATACTTCTTACCCATTCCTTTGTACGATCGTCTATTCTGAATAAGGCTCTTCATCATCCTAAAGTTCTCTACCTCTGTTAATTCAAAGTGTCCCATATCAGGTTTTCACTATAAGGTTTAGGTGATGCCTTTCTGACCTCGCACCTTCATTACGATTTCATTACTATTTCGCGTTACCGAAATTGAAGCGACAAACCTCCATGACACCAAAAATTGAGCTTTTCTATTGTCATGAAAAGTGGGCTAATCTTCTCATATTTTGGAAAATATTTATTTATTTATTTATTATATTATATTTATATCTCACACATCGAGCAAATCCCCTTTTCTCCTTCGTCCCTTTTTCGATAAAAAACATCTATTGGAGGAATGCTAACTCACTCGCAATATTCGCGAAGTTTCTGCGCAACTTCCATTTCCAGATAGTCCTCTTCAGCAATGCGAGCGATTGCCTTATAGAGTCTGAAATGGCAATAGGTGTTCATTTAGTTCTATGTTCTAAATATCAGATGTGTATGAAGAGCGTAACATCCCTCCTCTGAAGGATTCATGCAAACTTCAAAACTTTAGCAAAATGCTAGCTTAGATTATTATGGTGGGAAGATTTTTATATACGTTCATTCATATATTAGGTTTACTACGATTCTTCTTATCACCTGGCTGATCTGAGAAATTTCTCCACAGGAATGTTTCCGATTTATAGAGATGTTTCCATTCCAAAGGGGAGCAGCGCGTATAAAATCTCAGCCATGGAACTTCAGGAGCTGTCGAACGGTCAGATAGACCATAACCGACCAGTTCATCTCCCCAATATCCTCCGAAGCCACCATCCCCTCAGCAGCCATCATCGCTCAACAGCCTGTCTCCACATAACATATATCGGAACATTGGGATAGGAGGTGGTTGGACAATCGACCGCTGTTTATATAATTGAGCTCGTCCTTAACTAGCTAGGCCTTGAGAGTTGTGGCGAATGACAGCCGGCTGCTCATTTCAGCTTTAGCACGGGCAGTGTCGCTTAATTTACTGCACTCACATCCAATCATTCAAGTTCGAGTTATATTAAGCGAGCAACCGGGGTACGGACGGGGATAGTGCAACGATTTCGAATTCCGAAGGTCTGTCACCGACGTCGTGCGATGAGCGTCCGGATTCAGGAGACGTATCACAGATGGCACGGTGGTCCAAACGTGTCAGAGACGTCGTGCAAACTTTGCAGTTGAGCACCAGAACAGTTGCGGAACAGCCCGAAGGTTAGAAGTGTTGAATAGCACAAACTTATGACGTTACTGAGAGTTCGAGAGAACGAGAGTGCCTACAATGGACATACAGACGGATGACAGCCTCATGTCGTAAAGATACGCAGCTGAACTGCATAGGTTGGAGAATTTTGAGATTATATCTGTTCCTGCATAGTTTTAAAAGCTGTAGACCGAAACTGCTGTAGACTTTGGTTGGGAAAACGTCTCGGCGTCCTCGCCTTTCTTTTTTGGGCTTCGGAGCCCAAAAAAGTTGAGAACACTTTGTGAAGCTATTCCAAAAGCGTCATTTAGTAATCTTCTTCTTCTTCAGTGTTTGTCCCGCTTCGTCGCGGGGTCCGCTCTTCTGGTGTCATGACGCCACCTTTCCCGATCCAGCGCTAGATCAGGGTGGACACCAGCCGCTTTCAGGTTAATATGTAACGTATCAACCCAGCGCTGCTTCGGGCGCCCTCTAGGCCGCTTTCCTATTACCTCGAAGTTAAGGCTTATCTTGCGGACGCTGTCTTCTTCTCCACGCAGAACGTGGCCGTACCATCGTAAGCGGGCTTCGCGCATCTTGTCAGTTATCGGCGCGACACCGAACTTCTGCCGAATAGCATCGTTTCGGACGCGGTCCATGCGCGTGACTCCTGCCGTCCAGCGCAGTATCTTCGTCTCCATGACGCTGAGGCGCGTTTCAGCTTCATTGGTAGCAGGCCAACACTCAGCGCCGTACATCGCTACTGGCCGGATGACTGCTCTGTAGATCTTCGACTTAAAGCGCTTTGGTATCTTCTTGTAGAAGAGCACGCCAGTCAACGAGCGCCACTTGGACCAAGCTGCACTCACGCGTGAATTCACTTCGACCATCAGTTTGCCGTCAGACGCGACTGCTGATCCTAGGTACTTAAAGACCGCAGTGCGTGGAAGCTCGATGCCGTTAACCTTGATGGAGCTGGACCCGGTAACGTCCGTCGTTAAATACTCGGTCTTCTTCACGTTCAATCTGAGTCCAAACCGCTCCAAGCGATCACACCAAGCTTGCAACTCTCGTTCGAGTTCTCCTTTATCTTCGCTAGCGAGCATCACGTCACCGGCATAAAGCAACGTCCAAGGGACGGGCTTCTGAAGATCTCGTGTGATGGCATCCATGACGACAACAAAGAGGAGTGGGGAAAGCGCAGAACCCTGGTGTACCCCGACAGAGATGGGGAACTTCATCGAGGTTCCAGCTGCAGCTTGAACTCGACTCTTTGGACAAGAGTAGAGAATTCGCACCCACTCTATGAGCTCTTCGGGAACTCCATGATGTCTCAAGGCGTACCATATCACTTCACGGTACGCTTCAAAGGCCTTCTCCAAGTCGAGGAAGGCGATATGAACTGCCTTCTGTCGATGCTTCTCTATCAGGAGGCGAGTGGCGTGTATGGCATCAACGGTGCCACAGCCAGCCACGAAGCCGCATTGATTGCTGGACAGCTGGACGATGTCCCGAATTCGTCCATCGACAATTCGCTCAAAGATCTTCATGCTGTGCGAAAGCAAGCGAATCGGGCGGTAATTGGAGCAATCTGCAGGACTGCCCTTCTTCTTCCAAATCGGGATCGTCGTACTTGGCCGCCAACACTCAGGCACTTTATTCTCCGCCACAACCTGATTAAAGAACTTCGCCAACCACTCAGCAGGGTACCAGTACTTGGACTTCCACAAATCGGACAGACAGACAGATCTCGCGTAATGGCACCCATAACGACAACAAAGAGGAGTGGAGAAAGCGCAGAACCTTGGTGCACCCCGACAGAGATGGGAAACTCCATCGTGGTTCCAGCTGCAGCTTGCACTCTACTCTTTGGGCAAGAGTAGAGCATCCGCACCCACTCTATAAGTTCCTCAGGTACGTTGTGTTGTCGCAAGGCGTACCATATAACCTCACGCGGTACGCGGTCGAAGGCCTTCTCCAAGTCGAGAAAGGCGATATGCACCGGCTTCTGTTTCTCACGATGCTTCTCCACCAGGAGGCGGGCGGCGTGTATAGCATCAATGGTCCCACAACCAGACACAAAACCGCACTGGTTGTCGGAGAGCCTGACGATTTCACGAATTCGTCTGTCGAGGATTCGCTCGAAGATCTTCATGCTGTGCGAAAGCAATGAATCGGACGGTAATTGGAGCAGTCTGCAGGACTGCCCTTCTTCTTCCAAATCGGAACCGTCGTACTGTTGTGCCAACACTCCGGTACTTTCTTCTCCTTCACTACCTGGTTGAAGAACTCAGCCAACCACTCAGCAGGATACCAGAGCTTCGACTTCCAAACATCGGCTGCCAGATCATCCGGTCCTGTCGCCTTGCATGGCTTCATCTTCTTTAGAGCCGCTTCTGTTTCCTCCACAGTGATCTTGTGAACGGGACCGTGAACAGAACCCACCGAAGGGATGGCCGGGTGAGGAAATTGCATAGTGGAAATTTCCTCAAAGTAATCACGCCATCGCTTCAGAGCCTTTTTGTGGTCTGTCAGAAGATGGCCGCTCTCATCATTGATGCCAAAAAACTTTTCAATATCCTCAGTTTGGCGATGGCGGGTCTTAGCAAGTCGGTACAAATACCGCTCACCATCGCGTGACTCAAGCCTTTCGTTGACATCACTATAATGAGTGGCTTTCGCAACAGCCACGGCTTTCTTTGCAGCCTTCTTCGCCTTCTGATACTTCTGCCAGTTGTCGACTGATTTATCGCTGAGAAACACGTGATAGAGCGACTTCTTCTCTCTAACCTTTGCCGTCACATCGTCCGTCCACAGCCATGTCTGCTTATCGACCTTGCGTCGCCTAGGCTTCGTTATGCCGAGTTCCAACCTTGCAGCTTGGCGTATCGCGTCGGTTGCTTTCTTCCAAGTTTCGTCGACAATCGTAACTGTCGGTAACCGTACGCGGGAAATCACAGCTGCTTCCTTTTCTTTCATTCGCCACCACTTGAATCTCGCAGCACCGCTTCGCTCAACTTGCTGCATCCTCGGAGGGGTGATCTTAAAGGTGCAGACAAGCGGTCGATGCTGTGGGGCGACCGTCTCATACGGCACGATCTTCGCGTCTGTGACAATGCTTCGGTCGCGATCCTTGACAAGGACAAAGTCTATCTGAGACTTGGAGCTCCCACTATAGTATGAGATGAGGTGGGAGTCGCCTTTTCGGAAAACGGTGTTCACAATGGTGAGATTATGCGAATCCGCATACTCAAGAATGCGCTCACCATCGGCGTTACGAGACCCGTATCCGAAACCACCATGACAGCTGTACCCGTCCTTCGCAGCACCTACGTGCCCATTAAGGTCACCAGCGACTATGATGACATCTTTCGGCGGTACCTCTGCTGTCTTCCCATCAAGCAGGCTCCAAAACTCTTCCTTGGCTTGATCGGAGCAGCCACTCTGCGGAGCATACGCAGAGAAGAAGTGATAGAGTCGCTCCTTCGCGGCGACAACGATCTTCATCAACCGATCGTCATAGCGTTCGACGCTTACAATCGAGTCACGAAATCGTTCGGAGACGATCATTCCGACACCACTGGTGGTCCTGGGACTTCCACATAGAACGGCCTTGAAGCCACGTCCTATGTCCCTTGACTTGCGGCAGGACCACCTCGTCTCTTGCACCGCACAGAAATCAACTCTTCTACGCTCCAGTGCTTCAACCAACTCGCACGAGCGGCCCGTTAACGTACCGACATTCAGCGTTGTTACGCGGGTCCTGCCTACGTTACGGGACTTTCGGACTAGCTCAGTTGCCCCCCGATGCCGTCCTCGCATCAGGGACCCTCGCATACTTTCCACACTCGCCGGGCTCTGCGAGTGTGCGTCGGCTCCCGCGGACGCCGTAGCACAATCTCGAAAAACGTGACTATTCATACACCATGTGATGTGACATGGGTCTTCGTAGGCCGGCCTGTCACAAGGGCCTGTCGCCTGCATTCGAGTGTCCGTGCTTAGCTTAGCTCACAAAGCGAGCAGTTTCCAGTGGCACCACGTGGAGGAACGGACATCGCCACCAAAGCGTCATTTAGTAATAATGGATATAATTCTAAAGGAAAACAGGAAGACCTCTTTGAACAGCCCCGGAACAAGAAGCATTTAGATGGCCTTGTTCACTCCTTCGGAGTGGAGGATGGGGTTCGCAATGTTCTGGGTGCCCTTCTCGATCTTTGTCCGAGAAAGTGACATAACAGTACATCGAATCCTTCAGACTTTTTGGATCACTGCCGACAATTCACAGGTGAACCGCAGGGAAGAGTGCAGAGGGACAGCTCAAGGTCTTGCACGCTTCGCCGAGCTCTGTGTGATCTGATCAACATGGCCTGATCTTCAGAGTACTTCAACCGAGTGGCGTCCACGGCTGTAATTCGTTCGCCAGGATCTTTCTATCTGCGAGTGACTGGTGGCCCTCGCCGGCAACCGCCTGGAGGGTTAGTTGTTGCGTTGATCTCAGCTTTCCAAGCTCCGAAGAAGGCAAGAACGCCGAAACAACCCAAATGAAGCCTATAATAGTCTTGGCCTACAGCACAAAACAACGCTGGAATATCTGCTCAATCTGTGTAATCTGCATGCGAACATTCAGAGAAAGTCGAGCTTGGACGATTTTATAATATTACAATAAAATTGCTCTTATATGTAGAAGCGCGCAATTGCGAGACACACTGTTAGGCGTTTAGGAGCCTTCACAAATATATAGTTTTAAATATTCTCGTGTATTTCAGAGAATGGGCGCGTGTAGTACAGTCATAGGAAGCGCCGACTGTCGCCTGCTCCGGATACCAGGCTCTTGGTTAGGATTCCCCGCCCAGGCCAAGCAAGCCTTCCATCCTCCGGGATCGGTGAATTGGTACCAGACTTGTCTGGGAAGGGTAAGGCGCTGACTTATATACTTATACTATACTTACTTACTTACGTTTATCGGCCGGCCACCGCAAGTCACTGTATGGCCAAATACGCATTCAAGTCGCCTCCACGACATCCTGCAGAAGTAGAATGCTGACGTAGAGAGTAGAATGGCGCATCCCAAAAGGGATTGAGTAACGTCGCACTTCATCCTTATTCTTATTTCGAAAAACAATATCTCAATACGGTCACTATCAGGTAACTGTCACGATAGCCACTAACAAGGCAACAACTGAGACCGGATTTATCAATGACTTTACCCAGGGTGATGTGGATAGAGAGTAGAAATTGAAGCATCGCCTGAAATGAATGGTGGGGTAGAACTATATCGTTCATCGAATTACATCATATCATTAGTACCAAACTTGTCCTCTGCCCAACGCATCCTGTGATGGTAAACTTATCGATTATCATTAAAGCATTACCTTACCAATAGTGAATTCGACCTCTGGTCAGAAACTGACCAGAGGTCGCATTCACTATTGATCTCGTCCCCAGTTACCGACTAGGGGCCAGATTCATCAACGATACCGCCGGTACATCCCACCGCGCATTCACCAGGCTATCTAGGCTTAAGCAAAAATGAAAAACATCATTTCTACGAAGGCCTTCAGCTTAACCGGTTCCATGCTGATATCAGCGGCCGGCTCATCCCGATATCACGGGTGAGTGCTGATAGGCGAGATTGCTAGGAAGATATCGTGGATGTTATGTTCGGTCAAACAGCGCTGGTGGTGTAAGGCGAACATCGCTGCCCGGAAAGCAGAAGATGCGGGTTCGAGTCCCGCCTGGCGCAAGAGTTTTGATCGCAACTAAACATCCTCCTAACAGCTTCTATCTTCTATAACAGCTGCTATAGGCTTAAGCAAAAATGAAAAACTGCCGAAAACAGTTTTTAACAATAGGTTGTTGCATATGAAATGGCCGACTTTGAGTGAAAACTTGAGAGATCATAATCTTGCTATTTAGAAGCAATTTTTTGATAGAAATAAGCAACTTTACAACAAATACACATTTCCTAACGCGACAATAGCTTGATATTCCAACACTGCAAGAATCAGAACTACGAGAATTAATAAAACATGAGTAGTCGTTTTACATCATCTTAGTTGCTGAATATCTCATCCTTCACGTGACGATCAAGGTGCTTGAAAGAAATGATAGTCGGCAAGGAACAGATCTGGTGAATATGCTGGATGTGGCAGAGTTTCGCATCCCAATTCATCCAGTTTTTGGACAAGAACTTTTGAAACGTGCGGACGCGCGTTGTCATGCAGCGGGATTGCCCCCCCCCCCCTACCCTCGATTGACCAAAGCCGGTTGTTTCCAGTCAACTTCTGGTGCATCACTTCAACTTCAGCACAATATTTTCCGCTTACATAGCATCTCCAGCCTTCAGAAACTTGTAATGGACAGTACCAGCCACTGTTCACCATACGGTTTCCTTTGGATGGAGAGATGGTTTCGGCATCTCTTTGGGACTCTCATTCTTGCCCTTCCATTGTGCAGAGCGACCACGATTGTAGTAAAGAATCATTTTTCGTCGAATGCCACGATCCCGTCCAAAAAGGCTCCCTTAGGTTGCGCCGCCTTAACGAAACAAGGTGTCGTGGCGCTTCAGCTTCTGCCCGGCGGTCAGTTCGTGATCCATTTATCCAATTTCTCTACTTTTCCGATCGCATTTAAGTGGCTGCCGTCCACACCGAATGCTGTGCTGGCTCTCTCACAGTTGGACGCGGATCCACCTCCACCACGACTTTGAGTGAGGAGTCATTAAGGAGTGATGGCGACCCACCTCGGTCTTCATCTTCGAGACCTTCATCTCCACATCGAGACCTTTTGAACCAGTGGCGAATTGCGCGTTCCTTAGCGAAGTCCTCCTTAAATGCGCTGATGTTACGAGCTGCGGCCGGGGCATTGTGCCCACTTTTCCATTCACATAAGTAGAATACCCGAATATCTCGTAGATTCATACTGTAAAAACGACGTCGAAAACTCGGGAAGAGGTAGTTGTGTCACTCACAATGGAGACTCATTACGAAGATTCTGCGCTTTCAGAAACTATACACATTGACTGAAACGGGAACATTCCTAGCAGCAAAAAATCGACCAGAAACTAGGATACATTTTACATTTTCTGGACATTAGAGACCATTGTTTTACTCGATTCTTCTTTCGTTTTTCGTTATGTTACTCTTTTAAAACAATACGTGATGTAGTCGTCGTCACGTCCTGAATAATGATAAAGATGAAGGTAGCAAAATCGACCATTTCATATGCAACGACTTAATACTTTAATTGTTTAAGTTGGAAAGGGTTCGTTTTTATTTGGAAGGTTTCAGTCTGATTTCGCATTTCTAAGTTTCCATTTGAAAGTACCCAGCTGTGCTGAAGATGATAGATGAACCGGATATGTTCCGGTTGAAACAATACTACGCAGTCATCGACACCTTTTAACGAAATTTAACGATTTAGCGGAAACGCACATCCCTGTTACCGACACTCAACATCATCTGCTTAGGCAGTACCGAAGTATCCCTCGTGGCCAGCATTCCTGTTGAAGGGCGAGCACCCCACAACTTGGCGCATCAGCCGGGGCTGCGGTACCAATTTTCCTGTTTCAACTCCATTATAAAGGTAGCAGCTGTGCGAGCAACGTGATAGGTCGATGTACTTCAATGCTGACGGTGAGTGTGAGGTTGACCGGATATCTAGTGGAGGCGGTGGGCGATGGGCGTCCTACATGGATACAGCGTGCCGTTAGTAGTGGGCCTTAATGAATACAACGTTTCGGAGAGCCTACTTTGCAGCAACAAGACTCTTAGCCATCGCATCCTCGCCGTGCAGCCACATGCACTTGGCCATTTCAGGTCGCCTCGTCAGAACTGCCCAGAGAATCAGGTCATTGAAAGGGTAGGCGAAGTCAGGAGGCGCATCTGAAATCAGCCTGACAGACAATGACCACCTATACATTACCATTGAATTGGGAGTTCCCTCACCATCGTCACACTGCAGCGGATTCACCCAGTCTCCTCCACTTTTCCGTCGCTTGGGAGATGTTCTGGCGACGAGGCGAATGTGCAGGCTGCTCAAGCGAGACAGCTGAAACACTCTTCTGGAGGGCAGTTTAATGGAGAGCACTATATCGAGATGCAGACCAACCTGTGCTTTCTTTCTGAATTTCTCATAGTTGTTCTTGAAGACTCTGGAGGTATAGTAGTGTTTGTAGGCGTTTCCCATGAGCTTCTCGACGATCATGCCTATGTCTGGCAACGTGAGGTAGGAGGTCGGCGATGTGTGTTCGACAAGGAAACGAACGCTGTGTTGCGCGTTGTCGTCCTGAAGTCAACTCTTCTTCGAAGGGATCAGAATACTCAGTCAGGACGAGCGAGAGCATTCTATACCCACTAAGAGACATTTACTCTACTCAAATAGCTGCCTGTTAAATACGCCCGGTTTCGTATGCTTAGCATCCAGTCTAAACTGATCAGTGTCCTCTTTGGTTTCAAAAATGACTCGTTGGGAATGAAAAAGAAGGCGCGTTTTGATTTGTAAGGCGTCTAGTTTGAAACCAAAGTTGTGCGCATAGCAAACTTATCAGCAATAAACTTAATAACATGCCTCAACTAATCTAATCAGTTGCTTTAAGAGGCAGTCGATAGTGTACGTTCACAAGTAAAGTTGTAAGCGCAGTGTAGGAAAACCAGGTTGTTCCCAAAAATGAGTCCGCGATTAAAGAAACTATCGCCATATCGACTCGTAATTGGCCGATATTTCTCTCTTCCCTTCCTTCCACCTTCCCGATATTTTTTCAAAAAATTAATCTTCCGGGTCATTACAAAGATTTGTCTTCCACGTTCATTTTTCAAAAGAGAAGGAAGATGAAAAGCAGGCGAGGCAAATTTTTTCCAAACTTTCGCGAAAAGTACGATCTTAAATGATACCCCAAAACCTGCTCCGGAGCAACTCGTTCTCGTTTCCACAGCCTTCAGCAATCTAAGTCCTTGTACACCAAAGAAACTCTACCGTCTTAAGGCCGCCACAGACTTCTGCGGCGCCGCTGGCGGCGCCGCTGGAGGCGAGCTCTGCGTCTCTGCCCTATGGTTAAGCATAGGGCAGCGGCGCCGCCGGTGCCGCCGGTGCCGCCGGCCGGCCAGCGGCGCCGCTGGAGGCGAGCTCTGCGTCTCTGCCCTAGGGTTAAGCATAGGGCAGCGGCGCCGCCGAGCGGCGCCGCAGAAGTCTGTGGCGGCCTTTAGATAACAACATAGTTCAATATGATTCAACGTGAAGGTGTAAGCTTCTTTTTTTGTCCTCCAGAGCCTACTAAAAAACGACGAACTTTGAAAAGAGCGAACAGTGGAGAAACCTCACAGGAAAGTTAGGCATAGTTGTGAGATAGGTCAAAATATCATTTTGGTGAGCAGGCGATTTAGAACTAACCATAAGGGAGATGGAACTTCTTCTTCTTCTTCCTCTTCAGCGCCTGTCCCGCTTCGTAGCGGGGTCCGCTATTCTGGTGTCATGACGCCACCTTTCCCGATCCAGCGCTAGGTCAGGGTGGACACCAGCCGCTTTCAGGTTAATATGTAACGTATCAACCCAGCGCTGCTTCGGGCGCCCTCTAGGCCGCTTTCCTATTACCTCGAAGTTAAGGCTTATCTTGCGGACGCTGTCTTCTTCTCCACGCAGAACGTGGCCGTACCATCGTAAGCGGGCTTCGCGCATCTTGTCAGTTATCGGCGCGACACCGAACTTCTGCCGAATAGCATCGTTTCGGACGCGGTCCATGCGCGTGACTCCTGCCGTCCAGCGCAGTATCTTCGTCTCCATGACGCTGAGGCGCGTTTCAGCTTCATTGGTAGCAGGCCAACACTCAGCGCCGTACATCGCTACTGGCCGGATGACTGCTCTGTAGATCTTCGACTTAAAGCGCTTTGGTATCTTCTTGTAGAAGAGCACGCCAGTCAACGAGCGCCACTTGGACCAAGCTGCACTCACGCGTGAATTCACTTCGACCATCAGTTTGCCGTCAGACGCGACTGCTGATCCTAGGTACTTAAAGACCGCAGTGCGTGGAAGCTCGATGCCGTTAACCTTGATGGAGCTGGACCCGGTAACGTCCGTCGTTAAATACTCGGTCTTCTTCACGTTCAATCTGAGTCCAAACCGCTCCAAGCGATCACACCAAGCTTGCAACTCTCGTTCGAGTTCTCCTTTATCTTCGCTAGCGAGCATCACGTCACCGGCATAAAGCAACGTCCAAGGGACGGGCTTCTGAAGATCTCGTGTGATGGCATCCATGACGACAACAAAGAGGAGTGGGGAAAGCGCAGAACCCTGGTGTACCCCGACAGAGATGGGGAACTTCATCGAGGTTCCAGCTGCAGCTTGAACTCGACTCTTTGGACAAGAGTAGAGAATTCGCACCCACTCTATGAGCTCTTCGGGAACTCCATGATGTCTCAAGGCGTACCATATCACTTCACGGTACGCTTCAAAGGCCTTCTCCAAGTCGAGGAAGGCGATATGAACTGCCTTCTGTCGATGCTTCTCTATCAGGAGGCGAGTGGCGTGTATGGCATCAACGGTGCCACAGCCAGCCACGAAGCCGCATTGATTGCTGGACAGCTGGACGATGTCCCGAATTCGTCCATCGACAATTCGCTCAAAGATCTTCATGCTGTGCGAAAGCAAGCGAATCGGGCGGTAATTGGAGCAATCTGCAGGACTGCCCTTCTTCTTCCAAATCGGGATCGTCGTACTTGGCCGCCAACACTCAGGCACTTTATTCTCCGCCACAACCTGATTAAAGAACTTCGCCAACCACTCAGCAGGGTACCAGTACTTGGACTTCCACAAATCAGCTGCCACGTCATCGGGCCCAGTCGCTTTGCCTGGCCTCATCTTCTTCAAAGCCGCTTCAATCTCCTCCACGGTGATCTTCTGAACGGGGCCGTGGGTTGGAGCCGTTGAAGGGATGGCTGGATGAGGGAACTCTACTGTAGAGATTTCCTCAAAATAATCGCTCCATCGCTTCAATGCCTTCTTGCGGTCCGTAAGAAGATGGCCGTTCTCATCATTGATGCCGAAGAACTTCTCGATGTCCTCGGTCTGGCGATGGCGATTCTTTGCAAGTCGGTAGAGATACCGCTCACCATCGCGAGACTCGAGCTTCTCGTTAACATCTCCATAATGAGTGGCTTTCGCAACAGTCACGGCCTTCTTTGCAGCTTTCTTCGCCATCTGACACTTCTGCCCGTTGTTTTATCGCCGAGAAAACGTGATAGAGCGACTTCTTCTCTCGCACTTTTGACTTCACGTCGTTTGTCCATAGCCATGTCTGCTTGTCGACCCTCCGTCGCCCAGGCTTCGTAATGCCGAGTTCTGACTGTGCAGCTTGACGAATCGCGTCGGTCGCCTTCTTCCAAGTTTCGTCGACAGTCGTGACTGTCGGTAACCGCACTGGAGAAATCACAGCTGCTTCTTTCTCTTTGATTCGCCACCACTTAATTCTAGCTGCACCGCATCGCTCAACCTGCTTCAGCCTCGGAGGGGCGATCTTCAAAATGCAGATCAGCGGTCGATGCTGTGGGGCGACCGTCTCATACGGCACGATCTTCGCGTCTGTGACAAGACTCCGGTCGCGATCCCTCACAAGGACAAAGTCTATCTGAGTCTTGGTGCTCCCACTGTAGTATGAGGTAAGGTGCGAGTCGCGTTTTCGGAAGACGGTGTTCACTATGGTGAGGTTATGCGATTCCGCGTAATCAAGAATGCGCTCACCATCCGCGTTACGTGATCCGTATCCTAAGCCACCATGACAGCTGTACCCGTCTTTCGTAGCACCTACGTGCCCATTAACTATGATGACATCTTTCGACGGTACCACTGCTGTCTTCTCATCAAGCAGGCTCCAAAACTATTCCTTGGCTTGATCCGAGCAGCCAGTCTGCGGAGCATACGCTGAGAAGAAGTGATAGAATCGCTCCTTAGCGGCAACAACGATCTTTATCAATCGATCGTCAAAGCGTTCGACGCTTACAATCGAGTCACGAAATCGTTCGGAGACGATCATTCCGACACCACTGGTGGTCCTGGGACTTCCACATAGAACGGCCTAGAAGCCACGTCCTATGTCACTTGACTTGCGGCAGGACCACCTCGTCTCTTGCACCGCACAGAAATCAACTCTTCTACGCTCCAGTGCTTCAACCAACTCGCACGAGCGGCCCGTCAACGTACACACATTCAGTGTTGCCACGCGGGTCCTGCTTACGTTACGGGACTTTCGGACTAGCTCAGTTGCCCCCCGATGCCGTCCTCGCATCAGGGACCCTCGCATACTTATCACACTCGCCGGGCTCTGCGAGTGCGCGTCGGCTCCCGCGGACGCCGTAGCACTATCTCGAAACACTTGAGCTGTCATACACCATGTGATGTGACATGGGTCTTCGGCCTGTCACAAGGGCCTGTCGCCTGCAATCGAGTGTCCGTGTTCGGCTTAACTCGCAGAGCAAGTAGTTTCCAGTGGCACCCATGGAGGAACGGACATCGCCACCTAAGGGAGATGGAAAATGATCATAGAGAACCATCCACTCAGCTGTGGATTCCCCTCTTTAGTGAAACTGCCACAGTCAAGAGGATATTGGTTTCAAACTGTTGGATCGCTGTAGTGGCGTCTCTTTCTTCCCTTCGTTGCTTTCTTAAATTCTTTCATAACTGCCTGAACTTCACGATGAAACTGGTGGTAGTGAACTTTAATACGGCTCCCCAAATCAGTTCTTTGGTCTAGCTTCTCCTATTTTACTAAGCAGTAACACATGCATGACGATAAAAAGACATTACTTCCAAAGACAAAAAATTCAGAAAGCTTCATGGCGCCTGGTCAGTTTTGCTCAAAAAGTCGCAAGTTCTAATATGCTTGCAGTCCTCTGTAGGTCAGCGTTTTTCTAGTCCAGCAAGTCGAACTGATGTCTCGTTGCGTCTCTACACACCGTTCTCATGCGCACGCTTCCTTACGCAAAGCACATCTACAAAGCTGCTTTCCTGAACGACAAAGTCACTTACGAGGTTGTAGAGCTGTTCAAGGGTGGCAATGGTGAGGAAGCTCTTCATCGATACGCCGTTCTCCAGCAGACACTCGACGAAGTCCACCTGAACAGTGATTATTAATGTATGTTAAAAGCTGCGAGAAAACCCTTTCTCAGTTTGAAAGGATGCGCTTTCATCAAAGGTGGATGTTGTTGCAAGCATGTCGTAAGTAACAGAGAAGATGAGGTTCATTTTAAATGGTGACTGGATTACTATTGTTCCCAAAGAATTGAATTAAGTGGTCCCGTCTGTGTGCTGCAAAACGTAAATTTTCAAAGTTGTTTTAGAAAACATCAAGCAGCAGACGCTGATAATGGCAAGAATGCACATAAATGCTCCAACTAGGAGATTAGATAGGATGGTTAGGATAAAAAGAGCTCGTGAAATGTCGTTACTGCTAGGTCTAGTCTAGTCACAAAACTCCACAGCGTAGAATATCTTGGTGTTGAATTTGTTTCGCTCCCACTCTTTCAGCTACTAATTCTGAAAGATTTATTTGAACTTGCTCTATTTCCTTCCCTTCTTCAAGGGATTTTATTTCCTCTGCTATTTTTCTACGTTGCAAAATACGCCTTTAAAGCAGGAAACAGGTTTAAAGGTGCTTTCTCGATTATAAACAGTTAATTTGAGATAAAATAAAAATGCATTGTTTCCCTCACAGTTCAGAGCAGATTAACTGCAGCCAGTAAGGGAGAAATCCCTTCCCGCTTCCAAATATGACTTTTCGTTCATGACATTGTCCTTACGGAGTTTACTGCGAAATAATGAAAAAGCCAATAATCTTTATTCGAAGAGAAATAGCTTACCCGATTCAAGCGAAGGGCGTCGTTCATTGCGGAGTGAAGGGCGTGAATAGGCCAGTGTCGTCCGCCGGAGAATAGGCACGACCGAGCCACGTCCACTCGATTCCAGGAAAGTGTGAGGGAAAGCTTAAAGGCAAGAAGTTTCCAAAGTGAAAGACAAATTGGAATTTTAAACCGTTGACGAGCAACTAATCAGATGTGAAGGAGTTGAAGGTATGATCTGCGTTAATCAGTCCCTTTATGGGATGCGCCATGTTCTTCACCTCTATTGAAAATCGTGAGGCCAATTTATTGAGCTATGTACATTGATGATATCAGCAAGATGTTATACTCCGGGTTTCTAATGTATTTGACACACGATGTTCAATGCCACATCGTCGCTCCATGGTCTTAGCTTGTATACCAGGACGGGCATCCAGCAGTGTCGGAATACCGTTCGAGTACAATGCGGGCAAGTTTGGTATTCACGATATGGTACAATACTAAATGATATAATTCTGCCTCACCATTCACCCATTCCATGCTCTTGTGAGTTCCAGGTAGTGCTTCAGTTTCCACCCTCTACCCACATAACCCTGGGTAAAGTCATTAATGATTCTGGCTTTAGGTGGAAGACAGCGTTCCCGTAGAAGCCGTGGCACCTTCAGCAGGAAACGGCCAACTGCCCCGCAGTCATTTGGGCCGCCCGCCCGGTAGCTTTACAAGCTACACTTCGGCTCTTTCTCAGTTGGCACGTACATGGAGTATTGAACAAAAGTATGTCTACCTCATTCTCGAGATGGCCAAGTCCGTTGTCCAATTGTCAAAAAAACCTCGATCTTCACGTCGTTCAAGCGCCCAGTTTTTATGACACAGTCAGGGGCATCCGAATGGTATTTAGTGGCTAACGATCATTACCACCGAGTGCCTTGTTTAAAAACGCGCACACAACCTGGGGCCGTCACCAATCTCAAAAGCAATTTTCGGAGCCCATCGCGAAGTTTCGGCATGTCTTCTTCTATTGCATTCAGAAGAAGAAATGCATCTTCAGCTTTTTCGTACATTGTCTGTAGCTGTTCAATCTATAAAGCTGTGTGTGAAGGACCTGTGTTTGAAGGACGGCTTTCAATCTATACAGCTGTGTGTGCGAAGGACATGCTTTCGTCAAACTTGGGTAATTAAACTTGCGCCCAATCAGATCCAATCTGGCCGAATGTTTTCAAAAAGTTGACGGAACTCGACGCTGATTCTCTCGTTTTCGAAGCCGTTATCTTTCCTACTACCGTGATTCATTCAATAAGCGTGAGGTTCTTGTTTAGAAAGATCACACATTTGCAGAAGTGCTGCCTTGCAAAACCGACTTTGCCTGGGACAATAGGAGCTAATTGACGACCTAAAAGTTAGGGTGGTGAGACCTCAAATCAGAATGTAAAGAATGTAAGTTCGCTTTCTGACTAGGACCTGGCACAAGTCTGATCAGTCCTTTGCAATTGTTCTACGCGTAGGAGAATTTAAAATAGGAGCAAAATGGCCTCAGTATTTCGGGTCATCAAGTAGGCAACTAATGTGTCGATGACTGACCTGTTCAGGCAAACTGAGATTCTGCCGCTTCAGCACCGCGGTCAAAATGGCATGGTCTACGTCTTCAGTTCTGCTCTCACCGTACCGAAAAATCGTCAGCTGAAACACTACATTTCGATTGACTGGGAGATCTGTAGTGGTCGGAAAAACTGACCAGGTCGGTTTTTCTGGCACATTCCGTGAGAATATCTAGGATTTGCTGCGGTGACCGCGGATTATCGGGGAAGACTGTGGAAATCAGCGACAGTAGCTGCTCTCGAACTTCATCTGGGAATGATCTGAAACGGACTGCTAAGTTAAAGAAAAAGCTTATAAAGGAATTTGATAAATAGCTGATGAAAACGTTTGAATATTTCGAAAACAGAGATATGGGCCTGTCCTGACTCACTTTGAAGCACATTCAGAAATTTTTTCGATTATTGTGATCACTTAGAGCACACCTTCATCATCACATTAAAGAAGGTCCTCTGATGAAAAATGGCCACAAGGATCGAAGAACTGAGAAAGTTGGACAAAGTTTTGGAATAAATCACATTAAATAGATGCTACTCAGTGAAAAGTTCAGTATGTTGCACAACGCCGTTCTCGTTTCTGGAAACTAATTTTGCAACAAGCTAATATTGTCTAAGTGAGTTGTTCATAATAGGGACTTGTCCCCACGAAGACTAGGATCCAGATTAGGCATAAAAAACACATCAGCTCTAGCCCGTCTCACCCATCTGCATCAAGATATCTGGAGGCGAAAGCAAGTAGATCAGAAGCACGGCCACTGCCGTCGCAGACGATCACCGGTATGTTCGGCTCCCTGAAAAAAGACATGCGCCGTCAACTGCGCTGCAAGCAAACTCCCTTATTGTTGCAAAGCTCCAAACTCACTGCGTTAGGTACTGGTGAATCGCCGTAAGTGAATTGGTGCCGCCTTCGAGAACAGCGCACACCACGGGCACCTTTCTGGAGCCATCACCGTCCGATCTACCCGCCAGAAAGTTCTCGAGGTTCTGTCGAAGGTGAAGATCGGCTCCATATCTGAAAGGAGTATCTGATGGGGAGGATTTTAAAGCGGAGAATTGGTTCGGGGTTAAATTTGAAGAGAGCAGAAGGGATCCATAATTTAGAGGAGCACATCTAATGACGAGAAGCTTGGAAATGCAGTAAGACAGGGCGCCACCTTCAAAGTCTTTGCTTCGGTCTCGTCCAGCAAACCAATCCTTTAACCCCCCCCCCCAAAATCGGCGGATTGATAAAAGCTTGCTTGAAGGAGAAAGAAATCATAACTTGCTAATCGGGCGACCACCGCGAGTATATTATTTTTTATTTATTTTGCTCATTCAAATCACACTCTTTAGGAAGGAAAGAGGACCTCGATAGAAACAAATCAAATTAAATCTTAAAAACAGGTAAAAAAAGAAAAAAAGCAAGAAAGTAGGAAAAAGCCGTATATGCGAGAGTTGTGAAAAAACTAGAGAAGACGGGGAAAAGGTGAATGTTTTGGTTACGCTCAGATCGCGCATGTAAGTGTGGGGCTTTATCTCTTCGAAAAATTGATGCCAAATGTACAGTTGGACAGTCCGGCCTTGTGTACTGTGCCCTAAACGCACCTCTACTTCATTGTGCCTAACTATGCTCTCCTAAGGAGTGCTCTACCCTTCCGTTCTGGAAGGCTCAGAAGCCAGCAGCGACAATTCGTCTACCTAAAGATAGTCTTTTCCTCTGCGCTGCCTGACATATGGGCAATGCATGTTTCCCTCCAACTCTCCCTCTGTATTGCTTCCTGTACTACAAGTACATCCCACTCCCTTAACGGCAGTGGTTCATATCTAATAAGTCTTTTTTTCGAATGTTGAGGTCAAAAAGGTGCGCCTTTTTCCCAATTGGGCAAAAATGCTGGGGCACTTTATCCGTATTGCCAGTTAATTCCGTTTCATTTCTGCATTCTTTCTCCTGCAGCAGCTCAATATGAAAGATAATGGAGCGAAAGCGATGTAAACCAAACTACGGCAGAGCACGACCACCCTGGAGCGGTGCGAAATATGAGAACTGACCTGGAGCTGGTGCCGTTGTCAGCGAGCAAAAAGTAGGAATGTCGATCATTCAGCACTCCCATACCGTGAGACGAACCAAACGCGTGAGGATCGTACTGTACCTGACCGTCTTTGACTATCTGAAAAAGGAGTAATGCTGACAAAATTATCTGAAAAATGAAAAATACCACATGTCCAAAAGTTAATTCTATAATGCAAACCAAATGAAAATATTTTTATTTGTGAAAACGATTCCTTACCGTTACCTTAATTTATGATTCGCATAAAGCCTCAAACTTTTTTTTTGAATTTTTTGAATTTGAATTTTGAAGCCTCATTGTCTTGGTATATTGCTCATTGTTTTCCGTTATTGTTTTTCAGTATGTATGACGACTGGCTCAAGCATAGTAGTATACTTATATTGTACTTATAAAAGGATAAAGGAAAATGTTAATCAATCGCATGTAGGATACGCCACGCATTCCACATCTAAAGGATCTCGTCGAGCCGAAATGAATGCGTATTTGGCCATACTATGACTTGCGGTGGCCAGTCGATGAAGAAGTCAGCGTTTCAATCTTCTCGGACAAGTCTAGTATCAACTCACCGCCTCAAAGGAACGGAAGGCTTGGTTGGCATGAGCGAGAAATCCGAACCAAGGATTTGGTATCGGTTGGCGACAGACGGCACCTCCTCCGACTGCGCTACAGGCGCTCACTTATACTTATCCTACTATATACACTTAAATACTCGGGAACTGAAATCTTAAACAAAAGAGCGAGCAAATTGTATTTTGCAAGTGTAATTAATTTGTAAATGCAAAATTCAGTGGAATAGGTAAAATAACATCACAAACACATAGTCAGTAGAGCAAAAAAGGCTAAAATTAATTTCGCAGAAAAAAGCCGTACCAAGCGCTCTCGCCGTCTGATGACTCCCCAAGGTGCGATTCCAATTGTAACGATCTTCGATCGCATTCTGAAGAAAGCGAATTCTAGCCAGTGTGGCCTACTGATCGTACCCAGGCAGCTAGTGGAACTGACCTAGCGGAAATTCCCGCATCGTCCAGTGCTTGAGCAACATGCTTCACGACGCCGGAGTCTAATCCGCCCGTGATGATCCAGGCGCCTGTGGTCTGCGCCGCTTTGAGCAGTCCATCTCGGAACATGCCACCCAGCTTCTCTTGTACCCTGACAGAAAAACGAATGAGGAACGAAAATAATAATGCGACTTCCATTACTACTAGTACCACAAAAGTATTGTCGTCAGAATTTGATTTATTGTCATGCATCGTTAAGTGAGTCGTGGCAGAGAAAGGCAGCATTGTTAGCAGAACCCATTGTAATATGTGTTATACGAACGATGCATGATAATAAATCGAATTCTCGCAGCAGTCAAACATCCTTCTCCCGTTTCTCCCCTTTTTTCTATTTTTCTTTCTTTTTCTCAGTCTTCCTTCCAGTAACTGTTTTCTTTTTGCTAAGCGCCGATCACTATCTGAATCCTCCGTTGTTTACCTTATGTGTGTCATTGTTCGGGTTGGCCAAATAAAATAAATAAATATTTGCGAGCGTACATACGGTGTGCCGAATCACGAATGTCCTACCCCCATGGAGTCTCAACCGTTAAGGAAACTTACTCTACCCTGGGCTTACGTTTATCTACTGCGTTGTTCAGAGGAAACAGAGGACATCGCACCCCTTCTATGGCGGCACACTTCTGTGGCCATGGCATAGGTCTCCTATCGGGGACATAAACATGAGGTTAAGCCCAACGTTGCCATGATATCGAGGTGGCCAATTTGTTGTGCCTGGCAATGGGAATAGAAACACATGTCCCTTGCCTAAATATTATTGTTTTAGGACTTTCAGCACTAGAATGTTTAATTGAAAGGAAATGCGGGAAGAATTTGTAGGAGCGAACTCACTCGAAGTTGGACATGCCGCCATGAACAGTGATTACCAATTTCGGCGACTGCAGCCCCCAGACCTGCAAAAGTCCGCTGTTATTACCGTCTATAAACCCTTTCCGCTATAACCTACCTTCTCCATGAGGTACATCACATTCTCTGGATCAGAGTCGTAGCCGAGACGGATGAACTGGGCCTTGTGAGCGTGTGCGCCGCCCTGCAAGGCACGGTATCTCCGCATGACAGGACAACTTCGACTTCAAATTCTGCCCGTTATAGGTCAGCGCCCCGGAAAGAGCTGTCTAGTTCTTCCTCTCGCACTAGCGGATCATCTGTTCTTTCTCACCTGGAAGACAATAGTGCCAAATGCATCTGTTGGAGAGGTCTGTGTGTGGGTGGCAATAGACCATGGAGTTCCCTCCTCGATCCGGGCACTCTGTGAGAAGACGGAGAAACGAGAGAGCGCCAGTTGAGAGTGGGCTGCCATTAACCGACCGCAACCGCATCTGGAACATTTCTCTATCATAGGTCATACAAACTGCATCATATATTTCATTTTCGAAATCTCCAAATAAGTAAATAAAATGATGCCGGCACTATTGTTAGTCGTGGGAGGGTAGCGCAGTCGGAGGAGGTGCCGACTGTGGCGTGCACCGGATACCAGATTCTTGGTTCGGCTTTCGCTGCCTGGGGCAACAATACCTTTCATCTTTCCAGGCTTGGTGAACTGGAACCAAATTTGTCTGGGAAGGATAAAGCGCTGACTTGTTCATCGGCTTACCACCGCAAGTCATTATATGGCCAAATACGCATTCAAATCGCCTTGCAAAAAAAAAACAAGTGCAACATTTTTGCTCCATAGCATAAAATCCCGCATGAGAAATGCAATATTCCTTTAGATGAAATTTGCCTACTGATTGCTTCTACTGCCGAGAAGAGTGATAAAAAGCAACTTTCCGAAGACTTTTCTCGGTTAGCTTAGGTACTTCAGTACACCAGTTACAATTATCTTATTGAGAATAGTTAGGCAGTTGGAGTTGTCGGAATCCATTTTTACATCCTTTGTACACAGTGAAATTTCTTCCCTGATTACTTTCTGAAAAATCCGAAAAAATGACCATGCAAAAGCAAAATGGTGGGGGTAACGTGAAATCAGGTAGAACCTAAAACTTAAAATCCTACAGTTCTTGTACGAATGAATCTGACGGTATGTTAGGTGGAGGTTTGCTCGATCGGGTAGGAATACTTTATTTGCCAGAGCAGGACACATTTTCACAATTTATTCTAAGAGTTTCATCGACATGTTCTTTTCTAATCTTCTGTGCTTTCTGGGACCGAACTCATCAACGATTTACAGTAATTTAACGGAAAAAATACAGCCGATATCCCAGATAACGCGGCTTATCAAGCGATATGTTGAAACATTTCGCCGCGCTATCATGGGTTTCGGCTGTATTTTCTCTGTTAAATTGCTCTAAGTCGTTAACGAATCCGTCTGCTGGGTTCGTTTACCGCAGCAATAGGTCATCAAAAACCAAAACTGATTCGCTGATAGCGACGTAGAAGCTTCGCGTTGGTTTTAGGAGGCTATGCAACTTTTGCCTGAACTCGTTGCAAATATTTATATACAGTACCGCGCATGTCTTTTGGTCAATTCCCGAACAAGCCGCTTTGGAGCGTTCCAAAGCGGCTTTTTCATATAACTTTCTTTAAAGTTAAGCACTTGTGAAAAGAAACATATATTTGAGCTCAGCAGGCTGAGCTCTATCTTTTGACATATAAATCAAGTTGAACAACGCATATAGGCCGGACATAATCAATCGAGTGGGAGCGAGAGCCTGTAGAGTGACAGTTAGGGGAATTTTATTGAAATTCCCAGCCGCCCTACTCAGAAATTGCCCTAAGACTGTCCAGCTTGCCTTTAGAGTGCGCCGTGAACAATGCATATAGAACCGAAGCTATCAATCGAGTAGGCGCGACCACTCGCAAATTGCACGCGCGAGTGTGTTCGGAGCGCAATAACTCTGTAGGGATCGAATCGTTCCGGTTGCGGCTCGTGGGTTTTGTAGGCAGTAGCAAGCTTTAGTAGCCCGCGAAAGTGCAGCTTTATAGCTTCTAAACATGCGAAATTATAGCGGCGCGAAAATGCAGGTTTGCCGTGTGTGACACGATTTTTTCCGACTTCAGTCGACCCCTGCAGGAAGACGCGGCGTGCTAACGGGATGTATTGTTACCGGACCAGCTCGTTATAGTACATGAAAATAAAGAATAAAGCAGGACGGCATTACCCTATTTTTGGATACGTCACACATTCTCCTTCCACGGGATGTCATGGAGGCGATTTGAATGCGTGTTTGTCCATAGGATGACTCACGGTGGCCAGCCGATGAAAATGAAATTAGCGCTTTATCCTCCCCTACACAGGTCTGGTACCAATTCAATGACACCGGAGATATGGAACGTTTGCTTGGCCTGAGTGGTAAATCCGAACCAGGAATCTGGTATCGGAAGCACGCGACAGCCGGCACTACTTACGACCGCTTTACACGCGCCCTATAATATGCACATACTCGATGAAAGAATGCTTGTTCTCGTCCAAAGTAATGTATACTCCAAAAAAGGAAAATCCGAGGCAACCCCATTTGTCGAGGTAACAGATTATAGAGTACAAGATAAGTTTACTTTTTTATTCTTTCGACTTATGAAATTACACTCCTTTTTAGATTGTCCGGAAAGTTCTCAGCGTTTTGTGTTACCACTTTTCATTCATCTATTATTAAGTAAAAAATTTAACTTGCATTGCGCATTGATGCTACTTTCTCTACAGAAATTTCCGCTCTATCTGAATAAATAATTTGTTTCAACGTTGTTGTATACTTCTGTTCTTGAAGGGCTTATTGAAGTATGCAGAAAGAGCAAATCCGAACGATATTTTATTTAAACTTCAAAATGGGACAATCCGCAGCCGAGACAGCTCGACAAATCAATCAAGTATAGGGCCTAGTAGTGTTGGAGAAAGCACTATGCACCAGTGGTTCAGTAAATTTCGGAGCGGAGATTTCAGCCTCGAAGATGGCCCCGTAGCGGTCGACCTATGTAGGGCAACCATGAACGACGAGATGAAGGAATTGGTGGAAGCTGAACCATCCTAAACAGTTCATGGGATCGCCGAAGAGCTAGACGTCACAAAAATGCTGTTGCGGATGCTTTGAAACGCCTTGGGAAGGTGAAGGAGCTCGAAAAGTGGGTGCCCCACGAGTTTAGTGAGCGGCAGAAATTGTCGCGTTTCGAGATTTGTTCTTCCCTATTTTGCGCAACGAAACTGACTCGTTTTTTGGACCGGGTCATCACTTGTGATGAAAAGTAGATTCTGCATGATAAAAGGAAACTCTTCAGAGAGTGGTTGGACGCCGACGAACCCCCTAGGCATTTTCCAAAGGCGAAGCTCCACCAAAGTAAAGCAACTGTCACTGCGTGGGGGTCGGCGGCTGGTGTGATCCATTACAACTTTTTGGCACCAGGCCAAACGATCACAGCAGAGTCCAGCTGTAAGGAAGTCGACGAAATACACAAAAATTTCGTCAATCTCAGCAAGCATTGGTCAACGGAAGAGGCCCGATTCGTTTGCACGAGAACGTCCGCCCACACGTTTCACAAACCACTATCCGAAAATCGAAGTAATTAAGGGTCGAAGTTCTGCCTCACCCGCCATATCCTCCAGACCTCTCTCCAACCGTCTTCCACCTTTGAAACACTTTCAGAATAATTTCGCTGCTAAAACCTTCACCAATCAGAACCAAGCCAAAAAAAGCTTTCGTGCATTGTGTCGAATCTCGACCACCTAATTTTTTCGCTGATGGAATAAGTCGACTGGTGGCCCGTTGACAAACGTGTGAGATTGTGAGATGAGATTTGAGAAAGTTATGGTAATTCAAAGTGGAGCACTCGAAACGCTGGGAACTTTCCGGGCAATCTATTATAAACTTTATATAACTTTGAGCATGCTTACTCTAGGTACATAGTGCTAATAAAATATCCACTAATTCTTGGAATGGGAAACATAAGCAAAGGCTGGAACATTTAAGGCACTAAAACGGTGGAAACTTTCAGTCTGAGCTAGTGGTAGCCTGGAGTCGATTACCAGTCCATCATGTTTATCAAATGGTGCCCTTCTCATATTCTTCTCTAAAAATTAAGCAAGGTATCACAAAGAAACTAAGATAAGAATAAGTAGTGACAATAGCTAAGTACCTTTCCGGAGTTCCAGGTTGTCCCACAAATTTGATGCACTCGCGTTTCTCAAACGCGTGCTCGATCCATGGACCGGTGAGCTTCTCGGACTGAAATGTTTTAGTAATTATGATGTTGATATTCAAAGGGCTACTGGGAAAAAGGACAAAAATATAGTACTTTTACAGCAAAATGTACTACGAGTTCTTTGTGTTGTAATTTTTGAGATATACGGAATACAGCAGAATCTACACATCATTGTTCATAATCTGCTTAAGGAAAACTGTTTCGCTACCGTGAAACTCTAGACTTTTGGAGCTATCTTCATAAAAATCAAACAAGAGTGCAGTAGACTGGATAGAAAGGAGAAATTGCCTGTCCTATTTCAGCGGTGGTTCACAGTGAGTTTACGCTTTATACCTCCTCCATATGGAATTGGTAAATGAATGAACTAGTGTGACACCCATTGAAGGTGATTGAAGGCTCTGATATTCTTCATTGAATTCCTTGTGCGAAAACTGTAAAAGCCTAAAGGATAGGGGGCGGTATTAGTCACTTCGTTTTTGAAATGCGCCACGCATTAGATGACCAAAAAGTTTGTGTGAAATTCATTTTCAATTTTAATTTATTTGTAACTCAAGATAAACAAATCAACAATCAATTAGCTCCACCACGGTTGCACACAACTCCTTCCCAACGATCTGGAAGACTCCACTTCTCCAGAAGTTTGCGCACCGCGACTTGATCCATGCCAGCACTTCACTCTCGATATCGTCGCGCGTGCTGAACTCTTTGCCATCGCAGTAGTCCTGGATAGTCCTGGAGAGTGGTAGTCATATGGCGAGATATCAGGATGGGATAGGGTTTCAATTCCGAGATTTTTCCGAGTTTGCCTGCGTGGTTGAGGATTAGTGAGGTTTAGCGTTGTCCCACAATAGAGGAGTTCGGGCGAGTTTTGAAGAAGGAGAATTGCGTTGGACTTCATCTCTCACAGTTCTTCATATTCTTTGGGAGTATTCTTCGAAAGCAGATTGTGCGTCGTCATTCAGAGAAGATGGTTTACCCGACCTCGGACGGTCTTCGATGTCAAATTCTCCGTCCTTGAAGCGGCTCCACCACCTTATCATCCAGTTACAGGAGGGAACGTCCTGGCCCAACTGCCAGCGTACCAGTTCTGTCGCCTGCCTTTTCGTGTTTCCAGAGCAGTACAAGTTCTCCAAACAGCGGGGGACATGGATACGGTCATTGGACTTTGCAGACTTCTTCTAGCCAGAAGGTCAGCACCAGCTTCACAAACATAAGTAGCTAATGTTTTGAATCATTGTACGCCCAATCCATGTTTGCATCGCGTGACATCGATCGTGACGGAATAAGAAGAAACAAACCAAATCCACACGAAACTTTGGGTCACCATAAATACTTCTAAGGGATTACATGGAGGCAATTTGAAGCATATTTGGTCCACACAATTACTTGCGGTGGCAAACCGATTGTCGAGTAAGTGGTTTTTTCTTCCCAAGACATGTCTGGGACCAATTAATCAACTCCGGAGGCAAATCATAGCTTGGGCGGAAAAACTGGACCAGGGATATGGAATTGTCTGCAGGCGACAGCCATCCGACTGCGCTACCACGCGTCAACACAAAATCGTAGAGCATGTTTACTAGAGGTGCCCAGTATGGATGCAATTTGAGTTCCTCGATTTGTTTCCCTACTTATAGCGTCTATTTTGAAATCATTAAAGAGGACGTTGTTAATCCTAAAAACCTGTTACAATTTTTTTAAAAGTTAAATTCTTTATTGCTTTTGATTGATGGTTAACGCATTACAAGAGCCAATAAGATATTAGCAGGCTTTTATACAATATACTTGTTCCTAGAACGTTTCAAAGCGTACGTATAGTATTTGGACTGCATCACTGTCCAATGGAAGATTTGGCGGTTCGTCAACACAGCCTTTTACTTATATTTTATTATTGCTATTTAATTAAACTACAAAACAAATAGAAACATCTACAGAGAGAGAATGGGATATCTTGATTTACGCTTTGCCCTTCTTCTAAGAGTTTGTGATTAATTTTAATCTTTATTGTGCTAGAATGCGGGTCCGACGACAAAGGTCGGCGTCCAGCTTCTCCTATAGCCTTCGCCCTGAGATGACTCTCACACTACCTGCGAGAGAGATCACGAATTATGAGTCAGAGCGAGTGTGCGTGTGCATGTAGCACCTTGCACGTTGCACATTGCATGCCGCTATCCTCTGCCTGCCCTTTTATAGTTGAAAATGGGCGGAGCTTTGAATATGTTTTGAATATCATGAATATGTGAGTACTATTCATGACACTCCGCGAGCCCAGAAGATTGTATGCCGGACAAAATTATTATTCTTATTTTTGTGTCGCATTCTCCACGCCACAACGAACTATGTGTTTAATAAGTGATTTTTTTTGTATTTGAATTTATTTTTTAATATTATTGTATTAATTTTCCATTGTTATAATAATTGTTTCATTAATTTATTTATTTTATTTCACTTTCCATTTATTTTTTGATTTTTGTTTATTTTGTTTTTATTTTATTTATTTCATTTTGTTTTTTTTATTTACTTTGTTAATTTAGAGGGTCGTTTATGTTGTATTTGTTCGTGTTTGAATTAGTTGCCGTATTTTATTTTAGTTATTTGAGTTTAAGTTTCTTGTATTGTTTAGATATATTTTTTTTGAAAAGCCAGAAAAAGAGCTACAATTAATTATATTGTGAATATGTTATTTATTTGCTAATGTTGGTAACTTTATTTTTGTTTTATTTGTTGGTCAATTGTTGTGTAGTTGCTTTATTAGGGAGTCAAGGTATCGGTAAAATTTAAAAATTTATTTGTAATTCAATAATTTACTGGTAATATATTTTGCGCTTATAAACTATTGAAATGTTTGTTTAAATTGCTATTTTATTTATTTATTTATTTAAATGCACTCAAAGGTGCACTACAACGTCAGCGAAAACCTGGAACAAACAGTTAGCCGTTAAATACAACAGCAAAATGAACATTCAACCAAATTAAAAACGGAAATCTTAATACTTAATTAATTACCATATGGCTACTTTTGGCAACTCCTGCAGCAACGAACCTTTACTAAGTAATGTTTAGAACGTTAGAAGTCAAAAAAGAAATTAATCGTAGGAATATATATAGCTATCAAACCTATCCAGGATCAAGCATAGTTCACGAAAACAGAGCGCATATCGATATTTCAAATGACAATGTAAATAATATAAAAAAGTGCTCTCCATGTTATTGAAGCAGTCGTTAGATCGGAGAGGTCAGCCTAGGCAACGCAACTAACAAAAGTTATCCTGGGGCGGGCCGATAATGCAGGCGCCTCTTTGATCTGATACGAACCCCAGGCGTAAGACCTAGGCCCAAGTGGCCAGTGGAAAAGCCAAGTCACTTGTTCACCTCTCCTTGCAGTACGGGAAATAATAATTCAGGAAAATTATTAATTGAAGAAATCTGCGGAAGGAAAAAAGTGTATCACAATTTCGACAGTATTGAAAGCATTGTCATTCATAGAGCCCGTTTAGACTTTTACATGAGATAGCAAATATCGTTACAACGCGAGTATCAAGCAGTAGCCAGATGGTAAGCACAAATTCCGAGAAGTCTCTAAAACTAGCTATATATTCGGCAACAGCGAAGTCTTTCAGATAACGTAGCATTGGCAGAGGTACTTGCACAGGCAGTAGGATCACGTTAGGTTTTCCGGAATTCCTAAAATCTGCAACACATCTTTTTTCAATCTTTCCATGAGAATTCTACTGCTTTCTGCGTTTAAAACTTCTCTAGGCAGGCGTCGGATCCATTGTGCCGCTCTGTATTAAACAGCTGAGTGTAATTCTTCTTCTGAATCATCGGGTAGTGCAGGATAAATCCATTAGATCGTAGACCAGAAGGCCTGTATCTCCAGTACTTGTTGGCTCAAAGTTTTAGCTCGCCACGAAGTATTTTAAAGCAAAATATTATGTCAGCAACAACTCTCCTATACAGCAAGAATCTAAGACCAAGCGCTCTCAGACGCTCCTCATAAGTTGGCACATTTCTCGAGATAGCGCTTTGGTTTAGTCGTTTGTAAAGCCTTGTGAAGGTTCTTTGGCTCTTTCAAGTTGTGTGACAAGTTTCTTAGCAGTAGGATTCCATACTTGTGAACAGTACTCCAGATGAGGAAGAACGTAGGTCTTATATAGCTTGGTGAGAATAACAAGATTATCACTATACACATCTCGAAATATAAAACAAAGAGCAATCTAGGCCTTCTGCGTAATTTTCTCAACATGAATCGAAAAATCGAGTTTTGAATCTACAAAAACACCAAGGTCTTTAACCAATTCACATTCATTAATAGATGCGTCACCGATAGAGTATTCCGCAGCACGTCCTTCACCAATACGCAAAACGGAACATTTTTCCGGGTTAATAGGCAAATTAAGTTCCGAAGCCCAATATTGTAGCGCATTCAAGGCTTTGTTAAGACCAAGGCAGGTTTCAACTCGATTGCATTGGCCATAGATTCCGTACATTTTGATGTCGTCAGCGTAGATTTGAAGTTTAATATTATCGGAAGATCTGATGACGTCGGATATACCAGCTGTGTAGAGCATAAAAAGAAACGGGGACAAAACCCCACCTTGTGGTACACCGCTACCACAGTGAAATTTGTCTGAGAATTCACAACCTACGCGAACAGTCATAAATCAATCGTTTAAATAAGAAGCAAACCAATTCAAAAGGGCTCCGTTCACACCTAGTGAATTCAGCTTAAGGAGTAGTTTAGCGTGGGAAACCTTATCAAACGCTTTTGATAAATCTATATAGATCACATCGACCATCTTGCCTTGGTTAAGTGAAAGCTTCCAGTCAAACATACTGTCAACGAGATTCGTGACAGTAGAGAGTCCTGGGAAGAAACCATGCTTTTCAGGTAGTACAACACCAGTACGAGGTAACCACGCCAAAAACTGCTCTCTTATTATACTCTCCATTACTTTGGAAGGGTAAGGAGTCATGCTGATAGGGCGAAACTAAGTTACAGAATAAGCGGCTGCAACTTTAGGAATTGCAGTTACTAAAGCATGCTTCCAAGCGCTTGGAATCTCTCCTAGCATTAAAGATATATTGAATATATCAGAAAGTGGCCTGGATAGTTTTTGAGCGCATTTTTTAAAGCTGATTGGAGGAATTCCATCACAAGGCTCAGTTAAGGAAGGCTTAAGTTTTTAAGGATGGTAAACTCATCACCGGCTCTAAAGAAGATGTTACTGAAAAAACGTCTGAAGCACATCATTTCAGAGGCATCTTCAACAGTGGTTGCTCTATCGCTTACAGAGCCAGATGTGATGTCATTGGAAAACACACTTGAAAAATAGAATCCTAAAGCACTTGCTTTGCTTGAGTCGCATGAACAAACGTTATCGTTAATGTCAGTAATATTAGGAAGGCCTCGATTTCATCCTACTGCGAATGTGCAAATGCAGTCTTCTCATTAAAGCGTGCTTAGCTAGTTTACGTTCTTTCTGAGCCCAAAATCTTTTTAGATGGTAATCGATGTTGGTACAGATTGTTTTATAGGTAGAGCTGTTCAGTGGATCAGCTAGAGATCGAAACAAGCGTTCCTTTTGCGCGAGAAGATTACTGATATGCTTGGGAAAAATAGTTCGGAACGATTGTTTTTTTTTTCTGAAAGGGACAAATTGGGCCAGGTTTTCATATAGCACTTCACAGAATCTATGATAAAGATCATCCACGGTTACATATCCATCGAAAATTTGATGCCAATCAACTTCTGAAAGGCTAACTCTGAGAGAGTTAAAGTCAGCATTCAAGAAATCCGGCATGGGAAAGTGTACATGGGAAAACGAATTGAATGAAATATCAAACTGAACGATGTTATGGTCAGAAGTAGCGAATGGTGGCAAAATACGTATGTTAGAGACTAATGGGGATGTTGATGAAATGATATCCAAAACCTTGTCTTCGTGTGTAGCCTTATTTAGAGCTTGCGTAAAGCCAGCATTCTTGAAGAACTGAAGAAAATTAGCTGATGCATGGTTTAAAGGAGATAGACTTTGCCAATCTACAACCAGGTTTAGGTCCCCTAAAATTATAGCTTCATTTCCAACCGCAACAAGCGATGAAAGAAAATCAAGTAATGTGTCGTCACCAACTATTCTTGAGTTAGGAGGACGTTTTTTACAGAGAAATCTTAACTTATTATAGCCGGCCCCTAACGGCTATATAATAAACGAAATAATGGGCTCAGTGATTAGTTGGTAGTAAGGTCATTGATGGAATCAGCTGGCTACGTGCCAGCCGGGACGGCCGAACGTAGTAGGACTGCCTTTGGGATAAGCGAAAGCGCTGTTTGGAGCTTTCGAGTTGTCGTTGGGTCAGCTGTCTCCTGCCACTCCACTTGGAATCGCGTCTCAAAGTTCGTACGGTCGATCAAACGCTTCGGGTCATAGAGTTGCTCACGAAGGCGCTCGATATTTTTCTGGAATGCAAGTAGTTGGTCATTCGAACTGCGAAGAATTTCCGTGGCGGCGACGCTCATGCGACCTTGTTCAAGGTGGCGATTTGGCTGCGTCAAATGAGCACGAATAGCATTCATCAACGCAAAGTTTTCGGGTTCGTATTCGGAAAAGTAATGACGAAGAGGAAAACGAGTATACTGGTCGAACGGGGCGAAGTGTTGTATATGATTGAGTGACTGTCCAACACGAGCGAGCTCCGCGCGGACGGAGAGGTTGGCATCCGCCAAACTGTTTATCCACAAAAGCAAATCTTTGCGGGCGTACCAGCGAGACAAGCTGGCGGACTCGATGACGAAACAGTTGGTATTCCAGGAATCGGAAGTGTATGGCATTGGTTCAGACGCGAAGTGTCGTGATGATCTTCGATAAAATGTGGATAGGATTTCAAAAATTCGTTTTGAATGCTTATTGTTCTAAAGATTTTCTGGTAGCAGTCTTCGAATAATAATTCGAACTTTACTATATTCAGCTTTTGTTTTATTTATTATTTATTTTATTTGATTTATATTAATTTTCTTTTTAAATAAAACCCGTAAGACACTCAATTTGTTTTGTTACTTATCACATGTGGTTCACTTGTGATGGTCTTCTTTTTATTCTCATTTAATTCTTATTGCAAATGCAATATGAAATAATAGGATCATGTCTATCTCTAACTACGCAAAGGCAAACTATGTTGAGCTTGTATTGATCGCGAGGGAGGCGATCAGCGACTTCTTTTGGTCACTGTTTTTTGCCTAGTTGAATGGTGCTTATTTGCAAAATTGTTATTGATTTCACCTAACTCTTTCAATAGAGTCAATTACATTGGGAAGTAAAATCTACAGAATGCCGAATTATGGCCCTTGCTTTGCTCGTCGCGTTCCTCGCGTTTACTATAATAACAAACAGACTTCGTACCACACGACGTGGCCATGTGGATGGCCGTGAGGAGGCACCTCTCGCATCTGTTGTTTGCATTGCATCTGTTCTTTCTCTGCGTCAACGTCTTGTACTGCGTGCAGTCGCTTGCGTAGTGGTTGTCGTTGCAGAAGGGGCATGAATTCTCTGCGCGTCCTTGTCCTTGTCGTTCTTCTACGGTTTGGAGAATCATCATAATTCGATCCACTGCGGTTTTCAGATTTGCTACGGTTTTTCAAATTGCCGATGATTTCCTTAGATTTTGGTTTTTGTTGCTGGAAGCCTTAAGACGGTTTTTTCAGCTTTCGTTTATTGTTGAATCTCACTTCGTTGCTAAAATATGGGATCCCGTCTGCTTTGTCCTTGATTTCCTGTAGTTTGCGATCGATACGCCCTAAGGGGCTCTCTGGGATGTTGATGACTCGCATTTCGCCTTGCAGCTGCCGTCGCTCTTGGTTCTGCTGCGGTCTTTGCCGGTCTTCCATTTGCTGCGGTTTTCATCGCTAGACGATTTGCTGCGGCTGTTCTTGGTCCAGCGAGTCCTCTGGACCTGGTTCATTGGGAGCCTTTTCTGCCCCACGCTCGGACATAACTCAGAAATTTGTCTAAGGTGGTATTGTCTCGTTAAATATTTCGATAAAGACGAGACCGAGCGACGTTGCGTTAGTAATTTGTTAGTAATTGTGTTGTAGCATCGTTAAGCGGAGCCCGATGCTAAAAGCAACCTTCCTAATATGCGAAATGGTAGTCTTATTGAACGTGTTAGTAAAATTATGAAATATTTTAAAAAATTGAAGAAAAGCGTTGTTGCTCTCATGGGGAGCATGATGGGAAATGGTGCGACGAGGCGTGCACCAAGCGAATTTCTTGAGCTTGCGGCATTGCAACATAGATATGCCGCGCTGATAACCAGCGCGCCGGCTAGTGTTGTGAGAGCCAGTATTGTGTACAGCATGCAATTTTTGTAGATTTGGAATAAGTGAGTGAAGTTAAAGATCGATATCGAAGAGAATGTCTTCGTCGTGGTTTGAGCTGTTGTCCTAAATTTTAACATATTTCCAAAGTAGTTTGATTCCGTTGACGTAGTTTAGAGTGCCTTGTGACATGAAAAAGCGTGAGTGCCACACTGTACAATGCATTGCTCTTTCACGCGAGCTTTGTCGAAAAATAGCCTTATTTCGTTTAATTTGCGTTGTCTTGTGCAGCTGAGTACAAATTGTTGCGCGCGGCACGTTACTTATGCTATTGACTGCGTTGTGTACGCAGTACACCATACTTTGGCTATTGCGCCTCTTGCGGCAATTCTTGTCTTTGTGGTTTCACTTCCGGACTTAATTACTGCTTGATGAAGGATGTAATAACACGGCGACGTTCCGTCCGGCTAGAAGGAGCTTCTTCGATAAAATTCTTTTGTAGTTGTTCATTTATAATAGTACATTAGTCCTTCCAACATTGCGGATTTTTCTCTTGCATCTTAAATAGCTGGTGGAGTCTGCTAGGAGCTAAGTTGTAATTGAAGGCTGGTTTTTGTTGGCTTTCCAATGGAATTGAACATATATTTTCCCATCTTTCATTTGCACCCTGCATAGAAGTCTCTGATAATTTGTTTGTTTGTTTCTTCTTCAGTGTTGAGGTCTTCCATGCATATCCCTGGTAGTTTCCCTGGTAGTCGGAATAATCTAATTTGTTGTATTGTTGAATATGGGTTCCGCAATGGAGTTACATATCGTTGTAAAGGTGACTTGCTTCTGTTCATTGTCGTCATCGCAACGTGGAATCCGGAGATCACAGGTCCGAATAAGGTAGGTGTTATGTAGAGTCCCGAGGGTTACCGGGTCACAGGTTAATTAGCTTCAGGATCATGTTGAAATAATCAATGCCTATAAGAATTTCTTTCACTATAGCCGAGTCTGAGGTTTGCATCAACCAAAGTTCTTTGTCATTTGGAAACCGTTTTTAAATAAATAGCTTATCTTGTGGCGTTATTGCACCCAAGTCGGGAGACGATGTGAGTTTATCGCTTGTTAGTAGCTCAACAAAGAGGCTTTCGACATGAGAGTTAATTAGAGTGGTTGTCACCCGTTTGACCTTCTTTTTTTTCCGGAACATCCTCCGAATGTGTTGGCGGTTATTATAATGTCAGCTTGTATTGGGAGATTGAGTCGTGCTAGTTAACCTGAGATAAAGGATTAGTCGGACGCTGAATCAAGTAAAGCATATACTGATTCTGATTGATTGTTCATGAAATTGTGGACATTTACTGGAACATTCATCAGGCGTGCACTCTCAACATTGTTGTGGAAACTTGTGCAGGATGCGGTCTGGTTTTCTGGTACTGAACTGATTCGGCTTTGTTGAAAGGTAACATTGGAGTTAATTCGTTCTGAGACTTGTGTAGTGGGTGAGTTATGGAATCGTGCTCTATTGTGTCCTTGAGATTCTCTTGAATGCGATCGGGAGGAAGATCGTCGTCTTCCGTATTGTCTTTGTAAGTATCGCAAAGGTGATCCGGAATTGAATTGGTATCAAGGTTCTTGCATTTGGTGCCTTGCTCGCGCTTCAACGTCTATTTGAGATTGATGGGCTTTTGTATGTTGTGGATCGGTTCGAGTTAAAGTTGCTTCTGTTGTTCAACCTTTGTAGTGATTTTTGTCTTTTGCATATAGCGATGTTATGGTTACCGCCACAGTTGCTACAGCTATAAATGCGGCAGTTGCAGGACGAGTGGCTTGAACTAAAACATTTCCTACAAGCTGACAATGCTTTGAGCTTTTGAATATTTTCTGGTATAGTGGTGTATCTATTGCAGTGTTGAAACCTGAGCGGCTGCCCACAGCCTATGCAACGATGTTGCGGATGGGTGCTTGTGTGAAACATTGACTATTGTTCGTTGTTCGTCGAGCACTGCGACTTTCCATGTTCTTTTTCCTCTTCACAGAGTTTGTGAGGTTTTCTAGTAGGTCAGACATGGTCCATACCTTTCTCACTTAAGTATCTCGTCTTATACGTTCTTGGGGAAAGTGTCTAAGCGCCTCTACAGAGTCTCGCGGCTGCACCCGGAGAACTCATCCATATTGCTCCCGCCGCAGTGGGACCCACGCTGCCATTGTGGAGGAAGCCGCGGTGCGGACGAGTTGTCGCGGAACCGCTGGGCTGGTCGCAAACGTCCCCGAGGGCTGCCGTAGTTCACGATGCTCTCACCCGCAGTGCCAGGAGCTGAGGGTGAGACCCGCCGGGGGCGTGTTAGATGAGTGTGGATTATGGTTCATCTATTTGGAAACATTTTTTAACGAATCTACATGTTAGGACTATAACAGGTTGGCGCATAGTTACAGTCCATAAAAGAGCTTGACAGCCAACAATATAATCACCGTTACGGTCGACAAATGGAGGCGTGCGGAATCCTGCACTCTAAAAGTAACGCAAAAAACCTAACCACGATATTAGGTAACCTTAACTGCGCTGGCCAAAGGCCAAATCTTCATGGCCTTCCAGCCACAAGTTACCCGTGTGAGGTTTAGGGAAAATCCCCGCACAGAAATGCAATAACAAAGCAGACCATTCTTTTTAGTATGAGCCATAACTGCATCGGACAGACCTCCCGGACTCAACAAGGCATCGGAGGGAATGCTGTCATCACAAGGGCTACCACATTATTTTCGAGCTGCTTACCAACCGAGGAACTTTTAGTGGAGGTAAAACGACAAAAGTGAGAGCAGGCATAAAATGGTACAGAACTGTTGAGTTACAAAGAGTGTTCTATTAGATTTCGGGGCTTACATTCAAGACATTCACTTCACTCACTCCTAACTTGGCTTAGAAAACGCTTCTTCACAAAACACAAAAGCGTTTTGCTTATTACATCTCTGGCATTCTTAGATGTCGCAACTGCCGGCAAAAGTAGGCAGTATTGCGTACAGTTACCCTCGCGCCGCCGCAGCACCCGCCGTTGTCATGGCGAGTCCGCGGCACTCGCAAGACTCTGCTGCGACCTAAGACCATACTTATTAAGGGAGTGGTATCGACAAATTCTCCTTACTTCTTCATTGTTGCTACTATAGATTGAATATCGCTCAGGTTATTTCGTAACGAGCGAGGATCTTCTCAGCGCTGTCTTATGGTCTTCAATTGGTGGATCATACTCATTGTGATTCGCTTAGGGTCCTCGAATTGTGTTTTCAATTGCAATATTGTGTTTTCGTACCCGTTCTGGGAAACATACGTAGCGCCCTTGCCGCGCCTCCTTTGCAGCAATTGAGTAGTATGGACAGTTTTTCGATGTTTGTGTATGGTTGTTTGTGAACAAGTTCATCAAAGAGTTCCCAGAATGGACCGAAGTCTGCAGGGCTCCCATTGAATTCTGGTACTTTAAATTCGTTGCTAAGAAATCGTTTTTCCATAGTTAAGAGTGCGTTTGGTGTGGGTTGATGTTGTTCAGGAGCCACGTCATTGACTTTAGGGCCCGTGGTAACTTGTGTCCGTGTCTTCTAATTGCTCAGTCCAGTAGTTCTCCTTGGCATTTGCGTTCATTTATTCTCTTCTCTAATTGACGAATTATTTGTTTTGCTATGGTTTGCTAGGGTTATTTGATGTCTTGTTTCTCCTGCCAGTAGTCATCGAATTTTGGTTTTGATGTCCAATTTCGTTCTTGTACTAAATTTGCTATGACGCAGTTACAGGACGAGAAAAGATCCCAGACAGAAGTCCTTTGTTCTTCCATGCACTGTTTCAGGTTAGCTAAGGTCAATTGCTTCTCTACTAGCAAGTGCTCTAATTCTTGTTTATCTTGAGGGAATATCTACAGTTGCTGAAACTCATTTTAATGCTTCTTGTATTAAATTGTCAAGTATATTAAGTTGTCTTGTGAGCTTTTGCTTAGCCGTTTTAAGGCAGAAAGTTGGTGAAGCCATCTCGATCGACTTCAAAGCTATGCGAGAACTCGAGGAGAACTGGTGGACGCAGGAAACTGGTATATATATATGCAGGATTGATCAGATATGTTGCATTGTTTTCACTATTTGCCGTCTTTCAATAAACATTGAAATAGATTTTTGAGGCATGCATGAGAGCGCAAGCGCTGTTTTAATCACAAGTGGCTTTTTGTTTCTGATTCTTAGCATGCTATCTGGGAAAATCTTGAGATTCTGTTTGCTGCCAGTTTCAAGAATGTGGGTAGCTTGAAGAATTTGTCTTTGGGAGAATAGAAAGATCCATCTTGCCGTTTTGCAGGTGCAGGTTTTTGTTTTAAAGAAAACACGTGTTTTTGTTTCAATTTTGCAAGAGTCGCGACGTCGGCCGGAAATTTTGATCAAGATGCTTTTTTGCTCGTTCATAGAGCTTTTACTTTGGTAAGCGCGTCTACGGCTAGCACTATACACAGCGCTGGAAGGCTTTTGAGAACTAACCATAAAATAATTCTCTCTGTCTTGCAGCGTGTCTTTGTCAGACTGATAAAACGCCTTGTGGTGTCTTAGCGGGCTGACACGGCTTAATGGTCATTTGCAGATTAACTTTGCTCAAATTGGATAATTTGTTGAATTAAGTTTGTCTACCGGTAGAGTTGATATTCAAAGAAAGGAAACAAGAAGACATAAGAAATTAACGAGATCTAGAAAGACCATTCCGTGCGGGTACATGGAGCGTGCTGGATGGGCGCCGTACCAGCATGCTAAAAAGGAAGGCGTGCGCACGGGTGCTTAACGGTGAGGTTTTTTGTAGTTGGACTTGAACTATTGTATATTTGACCTATTGTTGAATCCTTTGCATCGGGTCTTTGAAAGGCTCGATGCACCATATTTGGACGGCATCACTGTCCAATAGAAGATTTGGTGGTTCACTAACACAGTCCTCTGCTTCTATTTTGTTATTGCAATACTATCAAGCTACAAACTAAATAGAAACATCTACAGAGAGAGAATGGGATTCCTTGGTTTGCTACTCGCCCTTCTTCTAAGAGTTTGTAATTAATTGTAATTTTTATTGTGATAGAGTGCGGGTCCGACGACAAGGGTCGGCGTCCAGCTTCTCCTTCGCCCTGAGATGACTCTCATACTATCTGCGATCTCGAGAGATCGCGAATTATGAGTCAGAGCGTGTGTGCATGTGCATGTCGCACATTGCACGTTGCATGCCGATATCCTCCGCCTGGCCTTTTTATAGTGGAAAATGGGCGGAGCTTTGAAGATGTTTTGAATATCATGAATGAATGTTCATGACATATGACATAGGAAGTTGGGCGCAGTGTAGCAAAATCCGGCATTATTTTTGGACCAACCAAGTGCTATAGTAGACCCACATAAGAGTTTGACTCCACTAACTACATCCCATACCTACGCCCTTGGTAACGATGAAACATATGATGACATCAAGCGAAAAATTGGGAACTTCGACGGAAAGTTGACGAACACTACGGAAAGGGTCACTGGAAGGGGTACACTGTCTTTGCGGGAGATCTCGGACAATCTGCCTAGCAATGATTAAACTCATTTTCTTCAAGCCTAGTATGGTTATCGCTGAGGTTGTTAGCAACTATATCGATGTTTTGTTGCGATGAAACTATCTCCAAGCTGCCTAGCATTCCTTTGATACGACGGAATCGATAGCGCTCTAGGAATTATAGCAGTTTGTGTTTGTAGATGGCAATACACCGGTAGAGCTGACTTAGGAGGTGTAGACTCCCGTTGCACCCTTAATACATGTTCCTTGCTTATGTTTCGGGTTCCGACAAGTCCAACCAGTGGGCAGTCCCGAAACGGTAGATTAACGCCAATCTCCGTCCTCTATTCTTTAAAAGCGGAACCAAGGCTTTTGCCATGAAACGCATGGAAACGAGTCAAAGAGCAGTTATGGTTATAGACCTGTTGTTCATCATTGAACATAACCCGTCTAGGAATCAAGTTATGTTCAATGTGGCCTAATACCAAATGTGGTTGTCGCTCTACGCTATTATAACATCGCGTCCCTCAGGCTGCGTTCCAAATGTCATGAAAATAGTTGATCGTCATGAAGTCATGAACATAGTTGCTTGCTCAGTTTAAGAGTCTCGGTGGCCACATGTGGCGCAGCTGCATCTGCTGTGCCATTCGCTTAAGTGGGTCATTTCAAGCATGATTCCACGTACAAAATAACATTCGAAGCGCCTGCCTCGAGAAGTGAACTGCGTGGGATGACTGTCGACCTGGATGTGGACTGCAGCAAGCTTCAGGACCCAGATCATCAGGCTGACCCAGAAATAATGTGGAATTTCGCTATTCTATGTTAAACTCCCCTTCATGTGCCACCTCATCGCGGTGAAGGGGTGAACATCACTTTGTGATGGCTAACGGTACAAACGGTCACGCAGTACGCGACGCTTTGCCGTGTATGGGCGGCTCTCCTGTATCCCTGGCCAGGAACATGTGAGTAACCAGACCACAGCTATGGCTCAAAAAAATTAAACCCGCGCCCCAGTCCTCCGAACGCCGGAGGTGGACTTCTACGACGTCGGTTGCATCCACTTGCGGTGAGGGGTCACCTAATCTCGGAGTTAAACTATCAGGACGTCATTGGAATCGGAGTACCGGAAACTCCCTCCCACCACGACACGGAAACTGCCTATTCGCCTGCACTTATAACTGTCGTTTGATCGCATCTGAGCAGGATTTTCGAACACTGCTTTACAGAAGCCGCAACATCAAATAAGACGTTATCGCCCTGCAGGAAACGAAAGGCAGAACGGAAACCATAAGAAGGACCGACCACAACGAGCTTCTCATTATCGGAGCAAAGGTGGACAGAAAGAATATTGGCGGAGTTGGATTTCTCGTCAATTCGACAGTGCACCACCTAGTAGACTCTTACAAGAACCATCTCCATCATAAATGGATATGCTCCCACATCTGCGGCCACAGATGAAGAAAAGGAGGAATTCTACAAGCGTTCGAAAGGACTGTCAACGACGAGAAGAGCTACTACAAAGTTGTCGTTGGTGACTTTAACGCTATCGTCCGTACTAATGATGACGACGAATGGAGGCTAGGACCACATGGAACTTCCTCAAGGAACGAAAACGGAGAGCGCCTGATAGACTTCCTATCCGCGTGCCGTCTCTACCATGGAAATTCTATGTTTAAGAAGCCTTCAAACCGACGATGGACCTGGGAAACCCCAAATGGAGAAACACATTCGGAGATCGACCATGCTCTTACAAACAGACACTGGAGTGTGTTCGACGTCTCCGTGCTGCCTTCATTTGACACCGGCTCGGATCACCATCTTGTCCGTGCGAAGCTGACTCTCAAGAAGAGGATGTTCAAGTGTGACACTCATAAATCGGCACCAGTGAGGATTCCCACATTCAAGTCTGAGGAGTTGAAATATGCAATAAAGTCGTATGATTGGAATCTTCTTGAAGATCCTTCGAAAGAGTACGACCTTCTCTCCAAAGGACTGTTGAAATGTGCTAGCAGCTCTTGCGGAGCCACATCACCGTCTGCTTCAAGACTCAACGCGCATGCGATTAAACTCTTGGAGCAAAGAAGAGCTGTTAAACTGGATCCTAATGCTTCCCATCTAGAAAAAGTCACCATCTCGAAGGCCTGTCGAATTGCATTCAAGCTTACAGAAGATTGAAGCTGGTAGAAGCCGCTGGGAAAGGTTCAAGCATAAAGCGCTGCAAACGAGATCTCTGCGACCAGAAGGCAATAATGTCAGCCCTTGTGGATAAGGATGGAACAACGCAAACGTCTCGAAGAGCGATGGAGACCATCGTTCAAGAATTCTACACAGATCTGTTCCGTTCTTCCATCACTGTCCCGAAATGCTTGATGCCACCAGCTGAGGAAGTACCTCCCATTCTAGAATCAGAAGTTGCTCATGCCATCAGAAGGATGAAGCCGGGCACAGCTCCCGGACCGGACGGCATTTCTGCTGATCTCCTTCGTGCGGGTGGCAGTGCCGTCTGCTCACTTCTTGCCAAGCACTTCAACCACTACCTTCGACTTGGTAGGATTCCGGACTCATGGAAGGAGTCGAAAACAGTTTTAATCTTCAAAAAAGGTCAGCAGGAGGATATCAACAACTATCGACCCATCAGTCTTCTCTCGGTTGTGTACAAGATCTTCACCAAGATACTGCTTAACCGCATGGAGCGTTGCTTGGATGAATATCAGCTAGTGGAGCAAGCAGGGTTTCGCAAGGATTTCTCCTGCATGGACCATATTCTGACTGTCTCACAGCTCATCGAGAGGAGCCGCGAACACCACCTACCACTTGTCCTTGTCTTCGTGGATTACCGGAAAGCGTTCGACTCTGTGGAATTCAACGCCGTTTTGAACGAACTTGTGCACGCTGGTATACCATCGCCCTACATCCGACTTCTCGACGAACGCTTCTCGAACTCATCGACCACCATCCAGTTGTTCGATCGAAAGCTTAAAATTCCTATCGGGAAAGGAGTACGGCAGGGAGACACGATTTCTCCCAAGCTATTCACAGCGGCACTCCAGAATGCCATGAAAGACTTGAACTGGGACGACAAAGGCTACCTTGTCGACGGTAAACGGATCAGCAACCTTCGCTTCGCCGACGATGTTGTCCTCATCTCTACCAGAACGGCAGAAGTCGAGGAAATGTCGAACGAGATCAATGTGGCAGGTATGAAGATTGGATTGGACATGAATGTGTCCAAAACACAATTTATGGTCAACCAGTGGTGTGATACGAGACTTGTAAGGTTAAATGGAGTCACTCTACAACAGGTCGACTCCTACGTCTATCTGGAAAGAGAGCTGAACATGGATAACGACCTCGCTTCTGAAATCGCCCGCACGAGACGCGCAGCATGGGCAGCCTTCAGTTCGATTCGCGAAGTCATCGATCAGGTCAAGGATCCCGGGCTCAGGGCCTCGATATTCAACGCCTCTGTACTGCCTGCGATGTGTTACGCGAAGGAAACCTGGCCCGACAACAAGACAATCGCCAGAGCGATGCAAACTACGCATCGTGCACTGGAGAGATGTCTTCTGAGGACAAGCCTTCGTCAGCAATGGCAAGAAGGCCTACGAAGCTCGGAGCTACGGGAGAAGTCGCAATTAGCAGACCCGCTGCAGTACATGAAGAAGTCCAAATATCGCTGGGCCGGACACCTGCTTCTACGAAAGGATGATAGATGGAGTCTCCGTGTCACTGGGACGACCGCCAGCGCGATTGGCAGACTCATTCTCAAAATCTTTCAGAGAGCGGAGTCTGCCTCACTGGATGCAAGCAGCCAGAGATCGAGCGGTCTGGAAGAGTTGTGGTCCCCGCTGAGAAGACCTCCAGCCGACAAAAGGACCATCAAAGTATCAAAGTAAGTAAGTATGTTAAACTGCCCATGTGAACAGGACCACCTCGAAACGTTCTCAGAGCATAATTCACTCGATGGCTCCAGATGTTAACGAGAAACTTGTGAAGCAAGTAGCAGGAACAAGAACAATTTGGACCACTGCTGGAATAGAGCCTGTAGGGCGGAGAAGTAGTTTAGTAATCGTGCCCTTCAAGACTTCATCGACAAATAGAGCAACACTAAGTAGGGTTAAGATTTCCTTTCCGCGCAGACGACGAAAACCTAACTCAAAAAACTATATTGCAACCTACACCACAACCTTACATGTACTAAATCACAATATGCAACCTAGGTCGCCTACGACAATAGAAGCAGTTCCTTGCACTTCTTGGATTTTAGATGTAAGCCTACGAGCCCTATAAATAATTTCCAAAAAGGACCTTGCACCATTGATGCGTGAATATTACATCCCTGAAATGCAGAGATCTGTCAGCAGCCAAAAGTCCAGTGAAACCTTTCAAGATGAGAAAAGGGAACATCAAGCTCTATGGTGAGGCTTGATCGCGTCTGGAAATCGACTATACAGGAATTAGTCCAGTAGAGCGGTAAAACTCGTATGTGCCTATGGTTTCGACAGACACAGACAGACAGAGCAAAATGCCGCCTAGCCAAAGTGCTTCCAAAAATTCTTGCTTACGATATAGTTGAAATATTTAAAGAATTAAAAATCGATGTAGGTAACCCCAGAAGCCTAGTATATCATACCGGCAAAACCCAAGAGTTAGCACTTTATCCAAAATATACCGAGATTCTGATAGTTCTTATTGAAGGAAAAATGTTACAAGAAGAGATATTTCAGTTTGAACGACACGACTCAAATCCGACGTTATTTTTGGACCAAACAAATAAGTTAGGGCTCGACTATAGGGGTAGATGTTGGCTAGAATTCTACACAAGTCTTCTGAACGCATGTTTTTATACAAGAGCGATCAGCCGAATTTTAAGTACAGCTGAGACTTCTCCTCGAAGATCTTTACGAAACTTAAATGAAAAAAATCTATAGGAAACTTGAGTGATTTTTTTGACAAAAATTAAACAGTGAAGATCAGGGCTCGTCGCACGGTCTCACATGATTCTAGGTAGTTTAAAACTGAAGTAAAGGGACGAACCAGTGCTCTGGCGAAGAGATTCGGGTTCTCGAATAGCCGGGTGGTGTTCTTCCGGGAAGCCTCACCGGATCGCATCGATGCCAAACTGGTGATCGTGCCACCACCACAAACTGAGTTCCGTGGCACGCTGAGCTTCTCTCCGACCAGCGATAGGGTTCTGAAAGTCCAAAGTTGGAGTTGCAGATTGAATACAAAGGGCGCAGAATGCTGCACAATCCAGTGGTTTGCAGGAGACAGCCGCCTCTAAGCGGTACCTGTAACTCTGAATAGGATAGGTCTCTTAACTACGGCACCAGATTTCTGATGGGTCTGAGGAGCGGTCTCGGTTTCAAAGGTCTTCACTATCAAACGTCCAATCTTTCGCCTATAAGTGGCAAGCAGCATGCATCCTTCCAGAAATCGGGTTTTCCGCGAACTTCCGTCAGGCAGGGGATTCGACGGACGCTAAGTCTACATAAAGGCAAAACTTGAACGGGTACAAGTCAATTAGAGCCGTTACATAATTGAAATTGGCAAAAAAAATCAAGGGAGAAGCTACTCGTGCCTTTACAGCTGCCGTACTGTTTCCGAAAAAACGTCCACAACTACAGACTAGTGTGATCCAATGTTTCAAAAGCCCTTGGGTCAGACCGTCAAACTGAGAGAAGTCCTCAGGATATGGCAGTTCATAATGAATTTTCGAGAACCCAGTTGAACGACAGCAATTTGGGGTCTAGATCTAGCAGATCTAGCAGTGGTTCGAAGGTATGAAGTAAGCCCTTGTAAATGTTCTGATTCTGTAGGGAAGTATGCCGCCGACGTCTGCCGGCTCAAAGGATGAGCATAAGTCATGGGGGCGTGGAGCTCGTTATCCAGGCGAAAATGCAGCGAGAAATCTAACAAACTCCAGTGTTCATCGTTGCCACTGAACTGCCACTGAAACTGAAAGTTCCATAATAGTCAGCAACAAATAAATGAGATACCTTAAAAACCTACATCGAATACTCCCACAAATCTTGAAATAGTTTAGGGACTAAGGTTAGGTAAAAAAAAGGTTTGTGAACAACTAGGGAACACTATTGTGTACCGGCGACTAGCCATAAGTTTTCACAGCGAAATACAGTTAAACAGCTGCGCTTAGAGTAGAACAAAACCATGGCTTTAGGGTATTTCGTTGACAAAATGCTTATGACAGCGGTTTTGTAAACGATCCTGGGAACTTCCTTTCCCGGCTATTTTACAAGTTTTCAAAGGCTCCCATTTGAAGGCAACAATGGTTGTTTGGTTTCCACCTTTCTATCACCACCGGCACTGAGCAGATAAAGTTGAGAAATCTTCATAGTGAGTTCGTAGCTCACACTTTGTTATTAAACTATTCGAGGTCAACCCATCTAAAAACTGACGGAAGAAGATAAGGCGATCATGTTTGTTTATTTATTAAAAATAAATAAAATTATAAAATAAAATAAAAAATAAATCTTGGAAACTTCTGAAGAGTCGCTTTCCAGAATGCCGATTATGGATCGGACTCTGCTACATTTTCAAGAATGCGGAATAGGCCCCTCATTTGTTCAGCTCCTTGTTGGAACGATCACATATCCAGACAAAATGTATGGTATGGTTTTTTCTAAAACGATAATTCACCCTTCTAGCGATTGAATTCCCCATTGGCTACGTCAATCACATCGTTGTCGCGACCGCGATCGCTCCTCGGTCCGTGTCCGGCCCGGGCGCGCTGTTTCCCACGGTAGCTTGCCGATGAGGCACCCTCGATCGGCCTGGGCGCATGGGAAAATTGGTGACGTAGCACCATCGATCGGCGCGCGCCGCCTCCTCTCGTCCGGCGCGCGGCCACTTGACGCCTCGTGCTCCCGCGACGAGGTCTGCCGACCTCTCGCTCTGCGCCCTTATCCCGGATGGCTACCGCGGGGCCTCGTCCCTGCCTTCGTCGACCAACAATACGGACGGGAGCGCCAGGAGAGGGCCGCGGGGTCTAGTGGGCATCATGCTCACCCCCGCGGCCTCAGGAGTCACATTCACGCCGGCCACGGAGGACGCCGAGTATTCTCGCCACGGCATTATCGGATACCTATTGGTTGCGAAGTGGAATGAATCCTATGCTGTATACTGTGTGCGTGTGGAGGAGCCGGGTGAGTCCCTTCGTTTCAAGGGCATTCTCATATGTATATGTATTGTGTGTAAATATCCTTGTCACCTTGTGGGTTCCCCTGGGTTCGGGTTGTCCCCTGAGACGGAGCGGGAGCTGAGGAGCTGGGTGGCTCGGGGTCAAGGGATGAGGCCAGCCGGCGAAGCTGGAGTTCCATCAATACGTCTAGGCAATACGTGCGACTGTGGCAATACGTGGGAGTCCTGCGGGGTTAGGTAAGATCTGGGACCCTCCGGTGCCCTTGGAGCGACACGGAGCCGCAAAGGCAACTTGAGCGACGCCTCAGCCTGCGGGGCCACCGATCGCAACATCGTCCTGGTGGCTAGGCTTTTGCAACAAGCAGCAATGATCGAACGAAGCGGCTTATCGTTAGTTGCCTTTTTAGACGACTCTCATGCGGACGCGATCTGTGCCGATTTCAGATCGAAAGAGTGATATATCGGCGGGCAAGACTCTTGAGGCGCACAGGATCACGGCTAGGAATCCCCATGTCAACCTGAAGGAAGAGTGACTGGTAAAATAAGGACTGGAGCACTTCGTCGAGCATTGCAGTTTCTGATCTACTTGGTCTGACCCTTAGAGTATTTAAGTCGGATTGTCCCGCAGTTTAGACTAATTCACACCTTCAAGTCCACCTTCGGGTGACTTATGGTCCTTCTAGGCATCCATCTATAACGTCATAGTCGACTCTCCATAACTGTCATGTTGGATCTTGTCCCTATCTCTTCTTAAGGTCAGTACTCTGTAGGATGAAACTGTGCTTAGGAGGACAGTTTAATGAGTGTTCTTCGACTTTTTCATGCTCTGACGAAAGCGAGTCGCCGAAACGTAAGCCGAGTTAAATAACTAACCTTGGCTACCAACTCAACAAGGCAACATCGTTCTAACTTTCTTCAGTTTCCCATCTTTTGGACAAGCCTTCTAGGAATTTTTCGCATTCATGAGCGTTGGTATGTAAATGCTCCGTGAGAAGGTTGATGTGCTGACCTCCCCTATCTAAAAATTACCGCGTTTGTGGAAATCGCGCGAGGAACTTAATGTTCGCCCTGTATACTCTTTGATCGGAAACAATAGTGTAAAATACGCAGAAACCAGAGCCCACACTTACAAAAATCACAGGCTAAAATCTTTTCCGCCAGCAAGATGCCTAACAAAGATTGCTTTTAAATGTTAGAAGTAAAGTATAGCATAAAACTAGGAAAGAAGAAAAACCGCTCCTGAAAATTTGGGCTAAATCTGTGATTGATAGGCTGAACCCTGACTCTGCACTTTCCAATTTCTAACTTCCAGATTCTAACAAGTTCAAACTTTTCTAATTTAATCCTTACACGGAAGAATACAGAGCAACAAATTCAGCTGAAGGCATCAGCGAAATGCGCTGGAGCGGAATAACTACCTCGCACTTTCGACTTGTAAAACGGAGAAGGTATTTAATTGCATAGCTTTAAAATAGAATCCATCAGGCATATTTTCGCATGATAGCGACATGATTGCAGGATGTGAAATTTCAAAAATGCATACATCTATCTGGAATTGACTACGAAGTAAAAAAATCCCATTTGGTCTCATGGAATAGTAGGAATGGATAATGTAGGACACACATTTCAACGTATCTATGAAGTTTCTGCTTCTCAAAAATGATAATGATGAAAAATAATGGAGTTTTCTAAAAACTGCCTTTATTGAAAAATTGATAGACAGACATTTTGTTGGCTCAGGATAGCCCCTATAATGACCTAACGAGCAGGAAAACCTCGGACGTTTAAGCCGTACCGTAACCACGACCAATTTTTAGAGCTTCATGTGGTACATGAAATGGAAGCAGTGTGTACGGAGCAAGGTTCACAGCTACCGTGTTACGAGCTGCTTACCCCTCGATGATACGAAAAGCTTCAGTATGCGAGATGGTGCTGGTGAAGGTTGCGAGAAGATCACCGAAGCAGCCAACTTCCTTCGTTATGGAAATACGCGACGTTTTCTGAGGTTTCCTTGGTCCACCGAAAAGAAGAAACTCATGCGGGAGATGTACACTACATATGTACACATATGAAAATAACGTGTGGAGTAAAAACACTCTAAAAATGGTGGAACTTATAACCGTCGGAAGAAAGTGCGATAGAAACTGTTTCGGTTACAGATGGTCAAAGTGTTAAGTAAAAGTCGCTCGCTGTGCAAATCGACTCCTACGGATAAAATAAATGGCCTAACGTATGTATGCATGCGACGAATGCCGGAAGCTGGATGAAAAACTTACGTACCTAGACGTCTACTGGTTACTAAGTGTCACAACCACAAAACGAAAGTGTCTCCTCTTTACAACACGAAGAAACCAATTGACGTCTACATGTATTCTTCCCTAGCACTTTCCCCTGACTAAAATGTCTCTGACGGCTCAGTGTACTTTCCTTACAAAGCGTTGTAGGCTTCACTAGCTTGGATGAGATAGTGAAGTTCATGTTCAAAGAATAAGTGCAGCGCTGGAGCTAGCGTGGCCAAGCGGTAAATGCTCTATCTCATTCAAGTCGCTGGAACGCTGACGCCTCACAACTCATCATGAAAGGATTTGGCATATCCAGGCAAAGCGCACTCTTCCGAGAATACCTGCAGCTCTATAGGATTCAAAGGCCTTGCACTTGGTGCATATTTCAAAGAGTAAACGAGGATAGGTCGTGGTAACATCTCGAAGTAATTGCAGCTCTTAATTTTCACCTTCAAACTATGTAGCGTTTCTTAGGTTACATAGGGTTAATCGGATATTCAAACTAATTTAATGGAAACTTAATTTCACACCTTGCTCGCTAGAAGGTTTATATTACAAACCATTTCGATATAGATCTTCAAGGTGGTGAACATTGGCTCTAAAATAGGTGTTTATTTATTATTATACATCTTTTTTAAACTCCTCAAGTCTATAGCCGCATTGGAGCCATGTAGTAAAGGTACTTCTAGCTCCATATTTGGCTACGTCCACAGTGCCTAAAAATTATTTCTGTCTCATTTTGGGCGGCAGCAAAGCTTTCTACTCGACTACTCCACTAATTACTGTACACGTGTGACTCTTTAAGAAACGAAGTCCGCTCTCATAATTTTAAAATTTGGTTTAACATTGACTCTCGGAGAATTTGCATAAAGTTAATAAAAATAAAAAAGATCGGCGTTATTTATTGAATTTTCGGGATTCCCCACATATTCTTGCCGTACGAAATCTTGTGGAGGCAGTTTGAATTTGCCCCTAGAGCTTCCATGTTTTCAAATATTCTCTGAACGAAAGTTCTGAATTAAAGTGCGCACATTCCAAGAAAGTTAAAACGCATATTTGGTTTGAAAATTTGCTTGACCAGCCGGCTGATTTTCTTCGGAAATCTGTTTGTCGCATGCACAAAATACCAAAAAAAGATTTTTTAATGTACTTATGTATGCGATTTTAAACTAGGCTGCGGATAAATATAAAATTTCTGAGTTGTGTAGTGCAAAATAGGAAGTGAAGTAGCAGTACGTCGTAGCACAGTGGTTCTTCTTGGTTCGAATTCCGCACCAGGGCCAATCAAGCTTTCCAGCCATACATGGCTTGTCTTGGAAGGATAAAACACTGCTGCTCAAACTGATTCCACGACATTCTGTAGAAGCAGAATGCATAGCGTATTCCAATGACTATTGACTAACGCTGGTATTTATTTATTTATTTATTTATTCAATATTTAATATTTTCAATATTTTTATTTATTCTTGGTCCTTTATCCTTTATTGGTCGCAGAAAGTGGCAGTCACGTAAAAGTTTTACACTTCTTATCGTTAGATACGTATGGCGTCAAATCACCGACCCAGTGAGCGATAAACGGTATGGATAACGTGTGCTGGTCCTGAACCTTTGAGTATATTCGGGATAGGCGCGGGACCAACATCTTCTCTGACTGCGGCGCATGCATCCTATAAAGGAAATAAGGCCTATCTATAATAATCGAGAGGGGGTAACCGTAAGATGTCAATTACGTGCGTTATCCCATGCCATACACCCACATTCCCTGAACTGAAAAGAAAGCCGTTGAATGACTGGATAGCAGCTGAAGCTCTCGTAGAAACTGAAGCAAGGAATTGGGGACGTGACTCACTATCTGCCTCCTACCATTAGGAAAGATTTGAAATATGTCCTCTAATGCTCACCTAGTAAATCAACGACGAACTAATGCTCAGAACAGCTGAATTCCTCAACAAATCGTAGTGAAAAAATGTCCGAAGAGTAACAACAAAACATTCGAAAACAAGATCACCACTTGCTAATGAAGAAACAGATACAGTAGTTCAGTCGCCTCAAAACAACGCCTACACTCAGGCTAATAGCTCTGTTCGCCTTGGAAATGTCATCACATCATTCTTTATGCATTCGCTAGCCAGGAGTAATAGGCGTAAGTTGAAGCGAACAGAAAGTAGTAGTAGCCGGCGACGTGGTGGACATATGTTTGAGTGTGGGAATCGGCTCCGTTGAACGCGAATTCCTCGACAAACTGCTACACACGACAACAACGACGAAATGATGGATGTAGGGCGAATCGAGGGCACCGGAACCGATTCCCTTACAGCCTATGTGTCTAGTTATAATTGAAGGAGAGCCCACTTTTGCGTGGCTGTAGCGTATAGTATTTATCCTTCCTGAGAAGCGTATGTTAGGTGATAGCTTCGAGAGCAGCACCCATTCTGCGTCTGCAATATAATGCAGATATGCAAGGCACTTTGAAAGTGCTAGAATCCAGATTCAGAATCATTCATAATTCTAAGGAACGAGCCAAGTTGACATCTGCTTCTAAACCCCTAATTCTATGGTCTTTCGGTGCAAAGCGAGCCTTGAACATCCAAACTCTTCCCTTCAGGGTTGGTGAAATACCGCATAAAAAGTATTACGGAAGCACAGTGTGTGGCACATCTTCTGCGACAAACCAAGAAATGATTCACCTAGATCTGCGTTAATTACCTCCTGCTTTAAACACCAGCCTCGCTGTGACTTTGGATTGCCTGTGGTTTGGGAACTTGGATGGGCCGTTGTCTGACTTCTAAGCGAAAGCTGTGTTTATACAACTTTCCCATCATATTGGACACTTTTCGAGCCAAACTGGACGCACTACTACGCAAACCTGACATTTTTGAACTTAAATTGGAAACCCTCCAAATCAAAACAGGCGTCCATCAGATTGAGCTAGGGGCTTTCCATCACGGATCGAATAATTTTTGTTCAAGCGAAATTTGGTACAACTTTCTTCAAGATTTTTTTAGCTCAACTGCCTCTTCAAGTATTCAAAACATTGCTTGAAATTTTAAAAAAAATTTATTTTTCCCTGAAAATGAATATAACAAACACATACATGATATAATCATCAATGAATATAAATAAAAATAAAACAATAAACAAAAAATGTAAATATTAAACTGAATAGGATGAATTCAGTTTTGTTTTAAAGCATAGAAAAACAATAACCATTCAGTTTATCAAAAGATGAGCAGGCGACATGCACTCGACTAGATCGTCGCGATTTTTACTCGACTCGAAGTGATTTTATGTTTTTGTTATAGCGTTTATATCTACGTTACTACAAGGAAACGGAATTTTTGCTATGAATCGTGAAAACAAGAAGTGAAAAAAATTGAAAATCGCAACGATTTAGTTGAGCGCATTCTTTTAAGACACTAAGTGGTTGCTGCTTTCCTGCGATTTGAAACAAATTTCGACTCACTATTCTTACTTAAAAATAAAATTTTTGTAACTTAACAGCATTGGGCTTACTTAGTGGGGCAGGAGAGTTTAAAAGTTTCAGAGAAAATTATTCTACATAGAATTACCCTAAACAAAAAATTCGGACCCTGTTGTTACGGCCGTTTTTATATGTAAGATGTTCAGTTTGATTTCAGAACCAACTAGCGTGCCTAGATGAGTGCCCAATTTTGAATCATGGGTGTTTAACTTAGCGTAAAGATGGTGCATGCATGAGCAATTTCTGCCGACTGCGATATGAACATCCTTGTCGATCCTTTAGGAAACCAGAACTGTTCAGCTACGGTAAAAGAATTCAAGGAAACTGAATTGCAGTTTCAGCACTACCACCTAAGGGAAGAAAGCTGTAGCAAAGCAGGCGTACGAATGAATAAATTGACAGGACCTCTCGGGCCGAGTGCGAAGCATTTATGTTGACAAGGGAAGGACACCAGGTGACCATGAGACTTTGAGATGAGACGTATATCACTGGATGCGGCTTCGAACACTGATTCCAAATATGTGTTCCATTTCTGCGACGCATTTGTGAACGGAGTTATGACCATTTTCAGCATGGCTCCGAGCCCAAGTAATCTGGAAACTACGCTGCCGCCCGAGCTGTGGTGCTTGGCGCAGGGGGTACAGGGGCGGCGTGGTGAGGTGGGGTTGTTTATGGTTCGACTTCCCTGCGGTGAAGGATTTTTGCAATTAAAAAAGATCTGCCATGATCAAACAAAGATCTCTGTATCAAATGGTGAAGTTTGACCGAAATCGACTACCATGATCCCACCACCCATGTGGGTGATCAGTGTCCTAAACAACCTCCTTGAGTTTTTTTTTCGAGAGTCGGGGTCAGTAAGGACAATACTGCCAATTTATCCTCCAAACCATGTTCTCACCAGAGCAGTTTCGTGTTCATCTTGCGCGATCCGCAAAGCGAGAGCATCGAGGTAGAGAGTGAACAAAGTACCGGTGTGTTTTATTGTTTGTTTCGCCATGTTTTCAGCAACTATTCATAATAAATTGGATCTCCGTGCCGGTATGAGCTTGAGAGTATGAAGACGAGTACTTTCTGGCGACGTTTTCCGTTGCGATTTGACAGAGAGGGAGCATTGGTCGATCAGTGCAGCCCTTTTTTAGGAAGTGAAACCGTGCGTCACAGGGGAGTCCAACCACGAACCACCCCATCTCACCACGCCGCTCCTCTACGCTACGTGCCACTATGCTCGGGCTGCAGTGCAGTTACCAGGCTACTCGAGCTCGGAGCCGTGCTAAAAATGGTCCTTAACTCCGTTCACAGATGAGTACAGCAGAAACAAAACACATTTTTGGAATCAGCGTTCTCCGTGCCGGTATGGCATCCAGCGATATGCGTCCCATCTCAGTACCATGGTTACTCAGTATCCTTCCCTTGTGAGAAACTCCTATCCTATAGTGAGGAGCATTCCATTCATTTGACATTTACTGTTGTTAGAAAGGTGCTTCCATTTAATAAATCTAGTCACATTAAAAAACATAACAAATAATGGAATTTGGCGTTACTTTTTATGATGCGCCATGCACTCGACTTCCACGTGATATTGTGCTGGAATTGATTTGAATGCGTACTGCCTATAGATCCACCAGCGTCCGTCGCCGGCTTCGCCGGCGCCGTACGCTGGACATGCGGGCCACGCCAGGCTTGCCGGCTTCGGGTGTGGCGGGCCACGCTAGGAACGTAGCGCTAACAAAGTATGGGATGCTTGTTCAGCCAGGGTCTCTCGCCGGCTTCGCCGGCGCCGTACGCTGGACGTGCGGCCCACGCCAGTTTTGCCGGTTTCGGGTGTGGCGGGCCACGCTAGGAACGTAGCCCTAACAAAGTATGGGATGCTTGTTCAGCCAGGGTCTCTCGCCGGCTTCGCCGGCGCCGTACGCTGGACATGCGGGCCACGCCAGGCTTGCCGGCACCGTACGCTGGACATGCGGGCCAGCCAGGCTTGCCGGCTTCGCCGGCTTCGGGTTTGGCGGGCCACGCTAGGAACGTAGCCCAAACATAGTTTGGGATGCTTCCTCAGCCAGCGTCCGTCGCCGGCTTCGCCGGCGCCGTACGCTGGACATGCGGGCCACGCCAGGCTTGCAGGCTTCGCCGGCTTCGGGTTTGGCGGGCCACGCTAGGAACGTAGCCCAAACATAGTTTGGGATGCTTCCTCAGCCAGCGTCCGTCGCCGGCTTCGCCGGCGCCGTACGCTGGACATGCGGGCCACGCCAGGCTTGCAGGCTTCGCCGGCTTCGGGTGTGACGGGCCACGCCAGCCTTGCCGGCACCGTACGCTGGACATGCGGGCCACGCCAGGCTTGCCGGCTTCGCCGGCTTCGGGTTTGGCGGGCCACGCTAGGAACGCAGCCCAAACATAGTTTGGGATGCTTCATCAGCCAGGGTCTCTCGCCGGCTTCGCCGGCGCCGTACGCTGGACATGCGGGCCACACCAGGCTTGCCGGCTTCGCCGGCTTCGGGTGTGGCGGGCCACGCTAGGAACGTAGCCCAAACATAGTTTGGGATGCTTCCTCAGCCAGCGTCCGTCGCCGGCTTCGCCGGCGCCGTACGCTGGACATGCGGGCCACGCCAGGCTTGCCGGCTTCGCCGGCTTCGGGTGTGGCGGGCCACGCCAGTCTTGCCGGCACCGTACGCTGGACATGCGGGCCAGCCAGGCTTGCCGGCTTCGGGTGTGGCGGGCCACGCTAGGAACGTAGCCCAAACATAGTTTGGGAGGCTTCCTCAGCCAGCGTCCGCGCTAGACGTGCCGTACGCTAGACGTGCGCCTCGCCAGGCTGGCCGGCTTCGAGTGTGGCGGGTCACGCTAGGAACGTAGTCCATAGCATGTGCATAGATTGAAACAGAAATGAAAATGGGTGAGGAAAAGGTCAGCGGCAGTGTGAAAATTCAGAAATGCAGACGAAAATGGAGGGTGATGGTCAATGAACCCGTACCGAGAGCAATCGCACACTGTTCTCTGCTTTGCATCCCTTTGGCAGTCTGTTCATAAACACATTAGATGGGATCAACATGCCACCATCGACAGTTCATGCGCCGTCAGCAGTAAACATCCTCGGAAGCGGTGGGTGCAGCGGACGCGGCGGACTTAGCGCGGCGGACGCGGCGGACTTAGCGCGGCAGACGCGGCGGGCGCAGCGGACGCGGCGGACTTATCGCGGCGGACGCGGCGAGCGCGGCTGGCTTGAGCGCGGCGGACGTGGCAAGCTTCAGCGCAGCCGACGCAGCGAACGCAGCGGATGCGGCAGACGCAGCGGATGCGGCAGACGCAGCGGACGTAGCGGACGTAGCGCACGCAGCGTACGCAGTCGACGCAGCGGACGTAGCGAACGCAGCGCACGCGGCGGGCTTCATAGCAGCGTGCGCGGCCGGCTTCACATAAGAGTGCATGTTGGCTTCACTTAAGAGTGCATGCTGGCTTCACGTAGGAGTGCACATTGGCTTCACATAAGAGTGCAAACATGTCGTCGGACAGTGACTCATGCCTCTCTCGATTATATATGGTAATGATAATGATAATGATAGTACACAGCACTGTTAGAACATAGTACATAAGCACCGGTTAGCACGTGTACTGTGTACGACAGGATTCTTGCTCCAGATTTCTCACCTATATATGCCTTCTAGCTCTTCGGTGGCCTGAACAGGTACCAGACTGGCTTGTTCATCGACCGACTACCGCAGGTCAGTGCATAGTCCAAATTATTATTCAAATTGTCCCACTATATGCACCAAAAGTGAAAGATGGACTATCTCAGAGCTTAATCACTTTGCTTTATTTGGTCTGTAGAATGCTTTGCGGCGAACACCCGATAGACAAGTCATATCTGATCCTTCCTAGGGAACTCGGGTGTCTGGCAACCGACCACGAAGCCTTGGCTGCCCTGAACGGAGTCCGAATCCAAATCGATATGACGCCTTTTTCTACAGCGGTACACGTGTCCTTGATAATCTAAGAAGGTACCAATTGTAATAACGCGCTCTCTAGGAAAAAGAACGAAATATAAACATTGAAACCTCAAAGTCGGAATATTAATTAGAAGTGAGGAAACTACACCGAAAAGCGATTGAGCAACTGTCACCATGCTAAAAACTGCAGGCAGCCATTATCACAGAAAATCGCACAAAAAAGAGAAAGAGAACCGCGTGCTTTATTTGGCAACCAAAAGACTCCGCACAATCTTCTTCTGGCGTCGGCGTGTGGGAACAATGGCGGCTAATGGTGAACAACAAGCGACATTGGAATAGTTGCGAGAGAAGATACTTCGTCTCGCGTCCAAGAAAACCGCCCCAGTATTCTACTAAGTCGTCGGATATGAAGTGGTCGATTTTGCTGCATCAATTTCTGGCCGATTTTTCGTGGTTGTAAATATTCTCTTTCCAGGAACTTCATACAGTTTCTGGAAGCACAGAATATCCGCTTTATTAACATTTATAGAGTTCGTGGCATACCGAGTACCGAGTTTTTAACGTCGTTTTTGCAGTATGAATCAACGTGATATTCGGGAGCTCTACTTATATGAATGGAAAAGTGAACACAAAGCCGAGGCCGCAGCTCGTAACATCAACGCTCAGGGAGGATTTCGCTAAGTAAAGCACAATACGCCACTGGTTCGAAATGTTTCGATCTGGGTCTCGAAAGTGAAGACCGAAGTAGGCCGTCATCACAAAGAAGATCATAGTGACCGAATGGTGGACAGTGGCTGGAGTAGTCCATTCCAAGTTCTTGAGGACTGGAGAGACAATCACAGCCGAGAGTTACATACTTGAAGTGATGCACCAGAAGTTGATTGAAAACAGCTGACTTTGGTCAATCGAAAAAACCCAATCCTACTGCATGACAACGCACGTCCGCACGTTTCAAAAATTGTTGTCCAGAAACTGGATGGATTGGGATATGAAATTCCGCCACATCTAGCACATTCGGCAGTTCTGTCCCGCACCGCTTATCATTTCTTCGAGCATTTAGGTCGTAATCATCATTTTCATTAGCGTCTGTCCCGCTTGATGGCGGGTCCGCTCTTCTGGTGTGGTGACGCCAATTCTCCCGATCAAATGCTTGATCATGGTGCACACCAGCTATCTTTAAGTCCAAGTGTAGAACGTATCTAGCCAACGTTGCCTCGGGGGTCCTCTGGGTCGCTTTCCAGAGATTTCAAGGTTTAGGCCTACTTTACGGACCGTGTCGTCGTTAGTGCGAAGGACGTAGCCGTACCATCGTAGACGAGCTTCGCGCAGCTTGTCGGACATCGGGGCGATACCGAACCTCTGTCGTATGGTGTCGTTGCGAACGTCCAAACGGTCCAAACGCGTAACTCCAGTCGTGCACCTTAGCATTTTCCTCTCCACTACACTGAGGCGACTTTCAATTTCCTTCGTCAGAGGCCAGCACTCAGCACCGTAAGTCGCTACTGGGCGGACGACTGCTCTATACACCTTCGATTTGAGGTGCTCAGGTATTGTCCTGTCGCAAAGCACCCCAGTCAGCGAGCGCCATTTAGGTAGTAATGTGAAGGAAAATTTAGCAACCAAGATGATGTCGAAAATGACTTCTTGTGTTTTATTAATTCTCGTTCTGATTTTTACAAAGGTGGAATGGCTGAGCTACTGTTGCGTTGGGAAAAGTGTCCCATTTTTATCAATTGTAGTGGTGCTTATTTCGATTCATAAAAATGCTTCCAAGCAAGGTTATAAACTGCCAAAATTTCCAGACAAAATTGGCCATTTCATATGCAACGACCTAATACTAACCACTTTCTTTTTGGTGTACCCCTTCACATTTTAAAGGACGGTTCATGTGTTCTTTACTCGACTGCATGAAATGAAACAGAAGCTGCACATACTCAACACCTTCTATTATGTAAGCACCCCAAGTCAAAGTTGTTAGAATTTAGTAGGCGTCTCGAACAAAAGAACCAGTTTCAAGCCGTTACCTTGAGCAAAGGTGTATGGAAATGCCACAGTGCTGCAACGTCTGAAGCTACGTTGGCTCTATACTGCAGCTGGGCACATGGTGCAGATTCCTAAGAGAAAACTACGTCTGACGGACCTTCAGATGCCAATGAGACAGTCGAAGTCTCGCTAGGCTAGACACATATGTTTGTCGACGAAAGGATGTCGGATGATGAGGTAGACAGCATTTTATGAGGTTTGTAAAAAAAACGAAGAAATGACTTGACAAAGGCCGCGTAGACTAAACAGTTTTTTTCGAGCTGGTTTGGAATCAGACCTATATAAAATGATCGGTAGGAACAAGAATAAAAAAATGTATAGGTAAAAGGAATACAGAGCGGATGAAGATGCCTGTAGGCTAGGGTGATGGTCGGTTTGATGGTCGGTTTTACTGAAGACGCGAAAAAATTCGAAAGACCGATTTTGTTTGTTTTTGTTTTTTGATAGTTTTCACGTGCAGTTGTCGCTGTGCATTGACTGCTTTTCAACGATTGCCTTATGCAAGCGTAACAAACATAAACACAAACATAGACTTAGTCGATAGATTAGTTACAAACACAACTCCGTATGAGAGAGACATGGTGCGCTAAACGTTATATTGCGACAGATAATGATAATGATAGTGACATGCTCTAACTCAACGTAGTTGTTCTCATTTTATTGCCACATTCCAAAGAGAGAAGTAAGTTTTATAAATTCACAAGATTTTATATTCTTAACTACATAGAAAATAAAGAAGTTATTCAAAAAATAAAACAAAAATAAAAACAAAAAATATTTCGAAAAATGTAAAAATATCAAAAATTAAGAGTAAAACAAAAAAACAAAAATAAATAGTTAAAAATAAGAGGAAAAACTAAATAATGTAAAAAAATGAATAATAAACACGAATAAAAATACATAAATGTTTATTGTTTTTTTTTTCAATTGTAAAACTTAGTCGTTAGTACATAGGTAAAATACAATAATATATTACCCTGTACTGTACTAACAACTAAGTTAATTAGTTGCCTTTTTCACTGAAGAGCCTCGGGGTAACTAATTTTACTTTTTTTGCATGAAGGTAGAGGCGAAACAGAACATGCTTACTGTTGTTGTTGTTAGTTGTCAGTGTTTTCGTTGTGGATGTCATTTGGTTACGATCGTTGTCTGAATTTTGTTGAAGAACTACGAGATGCTACACATGTATTACGTATAGATTTGCATCTAATTCTGTTGCATCATAGAGCACCTCCTCCTTCTTGTGATTTTGGGAGCACACTTATTTGTTGTGTTACTTGTAATTGAGTAACTAACATAAATGACACGCAGACACTGACTTTGGGGGTTATAAGACATAAATAACTAGATGGGCAACGGAGGGACAACTGTGGATCTCGTAAAGGACTGCTATATAGCCAATGATTTGTAGAAACACATTGATGTAAGGAACATTTTGCGAGCACACATGGATATAAATCTGCAGTAAATCATGTCCATCAATCAGCCTTCGATGCAGCCATCAGAACGTTGCTCTAGGCTACGGAGGTAGTCTCTCTAGTCAGGTTCCTTTTTTCCGCCTTTTATATATCATTTTTCTTTGTTTGTTGAATATTGCTCAATTACGCGTAAGTCTTAAATAGATTATTCACCTCAAACTGGACGCTTTTTTAAACAGGCCTGACGCTTTTGAAATCAAGCTAAGAGGTTCTTCAACATGGTCAGAATAAGTTCTTGTTTGAGGCAAATTTAGCAAAATTTTGTTTGAAATTTTTAAAGTAAAGTATATCTCGCAAAGACTCATCGTTGGGGTGTGAGAATGCCTAACGATTGTATCACAAGCAGGGCATGTGAGTGGCTGCTGCGGTTACGGAAGGAGCAATGGCAAGTTCAACACCTCTGTGGTTCGTCTCTTCGATCTATAACTAAACTAAATTCTGTGTTAAAGCACAGAATAGCATAAATTATTTGATGTTTTGAAATAAGAGACCGCGCCATGCACTCGGCTAGATCGCCGCGATTTTTATTCGATTGATGTCAAAAATTCCGTTTGCGTGGAGTAACACATATGTAGACGCTGCAACACGAGCAATTACACATAACACACATATCCTCACAGTCCATTTTGAATCGAAAAATATGGCGAAAAAATGGCATAAGATGTTCATGAACATGGCTACCCTTTAAACATTTTTGACCTTTCCCACATAAAATATCGGAGTGAAAGGCTCAAGATCAGCGTCAAGATTGCCCTTTCTTGCAAGAAGTCGTCAACAATGCCCATCGTGCATGTTTTTGCGAGACTCAGAGCAGATCGGTTGAACGGAAAAAAAAGAGTCAGCAGAGTCTACACATCTGATGCATTCGCTGGTCTTACCTTCCAAAGGCTGGTGCCATCATCGCAGAACTGCTCGAGTGGCTGCTCTCACTTTTGAACACCTGGATTTCTCGATGGATTAACAACTGTAGGGTGCAATTCAGCTACTGGCATGCGAAATCTGAAGTCAGAATTTATGGACGAGATTTCAGCCGTACGCCCTTCTTAAGGTCTACAAGAGCACAGCGACGTATCCTTTGTGAAATAATATTGAAAACTCGACAAACCTAGGATCAATTAGAGGATTAAATGAGGGCCGATGACTGTCTGAGGACTGTGACGGATGAAAAAAAAACAACAAATGTTCAAGAGACGTTCTTTATTGCCACTTTGTGCCATCCTCGCAATTGCCTTAGAGTATGGGTGATAAGTCTCATAACCATCTTCATTCTCTCCCGTTGTTGAGCTTTTTTCGCGCTTCCATAGCCTTCCTCCCCGTTGGATCTGCCAAGTTTTGTGAAGAAGGAAGGCTCGCAAACGTGCAGTCGGTCTCGTAAATGCTCGAGTGCGGTGTCTCAAGAGTAGACTCTGGTGGTAACTTTGAGCCAGTGAAATCCTCATCCACACTCTCTGAGGTAGCCTTGCCGTTTCGCCAACTAAAACTCTTCACAAATCCACATATTGCTGCTGGGTCCGTAGTACTGTTTCTAAATGGTTGCTTAGGATACGAAATATGGTCGTACAGACCTGAGAAAGGGCATATGGGGCGAAACGTCGTCGATGAGTTTAGGCATCGGCTTGGCATCACAAAAGTAGAATTTTGCTATCATTGATGAGGCTGAGGAAGTCATCAAATGCGAGAACACTAATTTGATCAAGATTGTCTCAAATATGAAGGTGCCTCAATACAGCATCGTTGCTTAGAAGAATTTGAGAAGAAAAAAAAACGGTTCCTCATTGCGATGATGCTGATTAGCATGAATTGTGAACAAAGACAGCAGAGAAGCTTGAATAGAAGAAACTGAAGAGAAATCATTTAAAACATAATGCAGTATGCTTTTTTCAACTTGTTGGCCACAACGATGTGTGCACATGCATGCTATAGTGCAAAAATATAGTGATTTTCCTGTTTTGTCTATCCCACTGACTGACTGACTGATTGACTTTACGACCTTTCTGCGATACTGCCAAGATGGTTTCGAAAACATCTAGCGTATTTAAGGCGATTTCTCAATTATGAAGACTCATTTTCGTGGTCAGGAGAATGACTCTAGATGTAAACGTCATGTATTTAATGTTGTCAGGGCTTGAGGAAGAAGGACTTTAGGTACCACTGTGCTTTACCTACTTCACAACTTTGTTTAACTGTTTTTACCCTTAAAGCTATACAGGGTCCGTCAAAAGTTCTTGAACACACGTAATTGACCACCCAAACGGCTGTTTTAAAGAAAATCAGATGATATTCATAAAATTTATTACTATTGACCAGGCACAATAAAGAAGCCGTTAAATTTCGCAATGGCCTCCTTTAGCACGAATACACGCCTTCAATCGCCCGGGGAACGCATCCACGGCGGCACGCAGAGTGTCTTCGTCAACCTCCTCCCAGGCTTTCTTTAGGGCTCGTTGACGTGAAGCAGTCTTCTTGTGGGATGTTGCATAGGCCTTACTCTTCAATATGGTCCAGATTCTGTAGTCCATCGGAATGAGGTCCGGGCTGCGTGGGGCCATTTTTCGGCTGAGATGAAATCCGGAAAGTTGTTCAGCGCAAAACTTCGTACCGCTTTAGCTTATGAGCGGGCGCAGAATCTTGATGTCCAGTTCAGTCGCTTTTTCAAGGCACAGATTTCCAAGGAAGAATATCTTTCTTCAGGATGTCCTCTAACCACCTCTAACCTATATGGTAAGTGGTTTTATATATAGATATTTTTTTTTGACATGCAGTTTCTTCTATACAGTGTGCAAACCATCAGCCATCTTGAACAAAAGAACATTCAGGCACGAAGAATTAGTATATGAGAGGGTAAGAATAGGGCATATGAGAGGATAACAATACCACATGAAAGTTTGGTTGAGCGAAGCGCATCATCCCATATAATGAGCCTGAAACAAGAGAGTTCAAGAACTTTTGACGCACCCTGTAGTGTCTATTACCGTTTGTCTTTTCTCAGGCTTGTGCTCCATTGTTCACTTCTTCACGACTGTCTTATAGGTCGTAATAATAAGTACTATTACTATTATTGAGTGTTGCTTTGAAGAAGGGTACTGAAAATATACCAATACTCTACTCCTCTGAAGCGTTTCCAACTGAATATACGCAGAACTTGAAGAAGATGGTATGAGTGGAAGGTTACGTTCAGAATTGGGGAACGAACAATGGAGCCAGCAGGGAGATCTTCTACAAACCGCACAGAATCTTCTACTAATCCAGCGCGATGGCTTGGTGTATCCAGAAGAGCAATGGTGGTTTCCTTTGGTGCATAAAAAAAGGAGAAGCTCAACTACTCTATTATCTGCTCGGATAGCCAAAAGAAGTCGTATTCTTATTGTTAGTCCAGGAACCAATGTATGTACAAATTCGAACCAGTCTAAGCGCATACTATATTGCAGGAAGGTTTACTACCGGTGAATTTTTCATAAATTCCTAGAATTGAGCTATCCGATCAAATCAAGTTATAATAGCAAGCTGTAAATGTCTTCGCTTATTTTTTCTGTCATGCTAGCAAGATGAGGTGCTATATTGTCCAACAATTCCTCAGTAGATGTAGCATACAGCGAGGTCGACTAGGAAAAAATGTAGCTGTCAAATTTTTGCTCTGCGTCATCCAGAAACACGTATTCAGTCTTGCCTTCTTGTAAAATTCGCTCTGCAGGATAGATTTTTCTCTATTCTATGCCACTCTGCAAACGTTCGTTGTTCTTATTCTTAGAAAGGACTATGCAAAGGACGGCTTTAATCAGTTCCTGCATGGTATGTCCGCGAACCACTTCTAAGCATCGTAGAATCGCTTTGATGCATACGTGGTCTCCACTCTGAATTGAGGTGATCAACCGATGAACAAGGCAGAATTTCAATCTCCTCAAAAAAATTCACCATCGCGAAGAAAGAGATGGCTTTGGTGGCCTGACGGAGACTCAAACCAAATATCTTGAATCAGGGTGAAAGCGACAGCCGGGACTTCCACAGACTGAAGTAACACGCGCCAGAACAACTGTAGGTGGACAAAACCATGACCATTGAAACTGAGTGGTTGAAAGCGCAGAAAAAACTTTCAATCTGCTTTTTAACATGCAATTAGCTCAATATTCATGGAAAACTTATGACTAGAAGGAGAAAAATGCTGGATACATCACGCGCCGTCACAAAGGGCATTCTCGAAAAAAATGCCATTATAAGGTTCCGACGTTTCTTGTGATGACGAACTGCAGAGGTGTTTCGCTGAAGTGCACGAAAACCTGCAAGCCATGTAGGAGTCGTGCATTTAGCGGACCAAATTGGCCGCCAGAGAAGCGTCGTCCCTGAATGATCTCGGAGCAGTGCTCGCTGATTGAATTCGGACGTGGTTTCGACTAGAGTGAATGCCCAAACGATATGGAAATACACTCTGTGCTGATTGGAGGTCTAAAACAGGTGAAGGTCGGTTTCACCTACAATAAAAGGAAAAGGCTTAGTGCTACACGACCATAACTGTAATCAAACTTCTTTGAGACGCGCCACGCATTCTACTTGATTTGACCAGAATGACGAACTTAAGCGTGTATTCAGGGAACTTGAGTAAATATGTAAAGAAGGAGCTGCTGTAACCCCGCAAAGCCAACGCTCAGCCCGAATGAAATGAATCTACTCTCCAAAAGAGATGGTTATCAGAACAAAGGAAGGTTCCAGAAATCACAGTCTAACGTCAAGGTGTCAATGTTTAGAGAGATCATTTGCTGAACGAGAAGGCTCTCAATTTAACAAGTCTAGTAAGAGGTCCTATTCCTTCACTTACACACTCTCATATTTCAAGCTTTTCTGATATATAACTTTTTTCAATACCTGCCTTTCCTGTACAGCTTCCTCCCACTTTCATTTTTTCCTTTTAATTGCTAATTCTTAATTTCATCTCAGGGGAACAGATTTTCAAGAGAACCCATTCTCCTCTTCTTTACTGAAGAGCTATGGAAGGAGCACAACACAAAGGTTTGTCTGAAGAAATGACGAACGGACGTTTTTCATCCTTTTTAAGTAATTACCTTTTCCGTCCTCTCTATAAACTTCAATTTTTGTTTCTGTATTACCTTATGTTCATTTAATCACGCTAGCAGTAACAGGAAGAGTATAGTAGAGGTGTAGATGAGTAAAAACTTACTCCATAAGACTTAACTCTTCGAAATGCTGGAACTTGCTGCACACTGCCTATCGAGCATGAGAAAACTGAAGCCACGATGGTACATAAACCCTAGGGAGTCGTTACCTCCTGAGCTGCACGCCGAACAGAGAACGCGCTTAGTTCATTGCGGCTCTAGGGAGATAAAGTGTTGACGCGCCCCCGACTCATCGACAATTCGTCAAGATTTTACGAGTCCACTTCTTCCTTATAGGCAAAGCTTGCTGCTCTGAAGAATCGTTCAAGAGAGAAGTTAGGGCTATAGAACTCTTCAAGGCTATTAAGGGAAAAATCGCCGATAACAACTACTAGGATGCCTACCGAACCGAGATGAACGTGCAGTCTGGCGAGACACTGGGGGCTACATATGTAGGACATGTTAATGCTCAGCTTTGTGAAGATAGTTGTAGGATTGAGTTTGGTCCGGGAAACTTGTTTGCGAACGTAACAGTAGTTTAAAAATCAGACGAGCTCCACACTGACTGTGAGATTATCTTGATATCAGCCATTATGTTGCTCTACTCTACAAGCTCACGGGCCCACTCGATTGATAGGTTCGATTCTGTATGCATTGTTTGCGCACCTCAAAGGCGAGCTGGACAGTCCTAGAGCAATTCCTGTGTAAGACGGCTGGGAATTTACGACAAACCTCCACAAACGCTCACACTACAGGCCCACTCGGCCTATATGCATTGTTCAACTCTATTGACTTTTATGTCAAAAGATAGAGCTCGAGCTGCTGAGCTCAATTATATGTTTCTTTTCTTGTGCTTGATTTTAAAAAGTTATTTTAAAAATCCGCTTTGGAACGCTGCAAAGCGTTCTTTTCGGCAATTGACCAAATCATATGCGCGTACTGTAGTAACCGGTACGGTTCTGCGAAATGCCAAATCTACAATTTCACACCAAAATGATCACTTCTCAAAGAACACCGGACACTTTCGGACCAAAAATGAACAACTGAACACAGTCAAAGAAGATCAAAATAGATCTTTGTTTTGCGAAAATCCACCACTTCTTCCCTGAATAATTTAAAATTGGTGAGCTTCAAAATGAATACTATGTTTGAAACTTTATGAATTTTCCAGAAAAAATAGTGGTTGAATTTTTTAACCCAGGAAAATAGCTATTTTTGCGTGTACTAACCATAAGGTGAGAGATCGTACCAAGCACTCGTCCATAAAGAGGCGATTTTCCTTCGATGGCTAGTAAAAAATCAGCTTGCTTAGAGGTGCACACCAGTCTAAAGTGCAGTAGAAGCAAGTGTATGTCAAGCAGACATACCCTCTCTTTGCGTTTTCAATAAAGACATGTGCACTTTCAATCAGCTGAAGATCGCGATGTGTTGGAGGAATGCATGGATTCGTTCTTTTAATATTTTGAAGAATTGTTGCCTTGCACTTCGAAATAAGTTCTGATTAACCATTTTTTTTCTGAAATATTTTTTATCGAATTTCAATCGCTGTATTATTCAATTTATTGAGACAGGTGAACTATCTATTTTTCCCATCTATAGGTCTCGGAAACAACACCATCCCAGGTTCCGTATCTTCTCTAATCGGGCAAGATTGGTGGTAAGAATTGTCAAGAAGATGTAGAAATCCGTTGGAAAGAAACAACTGAATAAATAGGTGCAGGTTCGAACCCGCCTGGCGCTGGAAGCTTTGATCGCAACAAAACATCGTTATGACAGCTCACAACCTCGATACCAGCCACTTGAGGCCTAAAGAAACTGATTTGAACTGAACAAATAATTAAACCAACGCCAGGAAGGTTTCAAGCGATTCTGGCGGTTTGGGTAAGTTCATCAATAGAGTCCAGTTATTTAAGAGACGCAGTATGGGCTTTGGGTGGACAAGTGGCATAGTTACATTTTGAAGGTGTATAAATGTAACAGCGGAGACGAGGCAGAGAAGGCGCCAGCTGTCGCATGAGCACCCACATCGAGGGCACTTATTGTTAGTCCGGGTCCCACCCTGGCCATCCAAATGCACCCATCCGGGTTGGTCAGTTGATACCAATCCTGTCAGGCAGTGCGAAAACACTACTCGTCCGTCAGCTAGTCACTGCAAGAAAGTCACTGAATGGAGAAAGTACGCATTCAATATGCCTTCGCGATAGAAATAAAGTGAAGTGGATTCCAAATCAAAATTGATTAACGCCGTTCTTCATGCATTTAAGCTCGGACAAAGCTAGTGTTTTGTTTCCAGCTTTCCCTAAAACTTTGGCACGGTTAACACTTGCATTTTTGCCAATAACGCACAAAAGTAAGTTGGTTGTATGAGCGTATGAAGATAGGATTCAATGGATAGGTAAGCTCGAAAATAGTGATGCACCTAAAAACCTCGCGCTGACACATTATTGGCATTAACAAAGACAGCTATAATATTTTTTGGGCGATACATAGGGCAGTGCAGTCGTAAGGCAGAGCAAGACTTTGAAATTATTGGGACAGCTGTGGGTGAACTCATGATTTACGATTGTGGTGAGTTAGAAATTGGCATAAGCGTATGCGAAGCGACCTCCAGTGTCGCTCGGGGAAATTCCTCAAAATTTCCGCTTCAGCTTAGTGGCACCACTTAGGAGTTTTGAGCAGCAAATTTGTTTTCGCACAAGATATTACTGCTCAGCAGCATGAATACTCCCCCGTCTAGAGCACCATAACCGGAGGAGGATGAGATTAGGTGTGAAGGGAGAAGTGGGCAGGATATGCAGGGAAACTGGTTTGCACATTGATTGCGCCGAGTTCGCTGATCTTACAACGAACGCCTATATGGCATGCAAAAAGTCATGGGACCACGTCGATTGGCGTACTGCTAAGATACCGAGGGAAAATTGGCGGTCAGTGCGAAATTCCTATTGGTTGTATCGGAATTGAGCGACTGCAGCGCAGTCGGAGGAGTTGCCGTTTGTCGCGTGCACCTGATGCCAGGTTCCTGGTTCGGATTTCTCAGGCCAACCGCCTTCCATTCCTCCGGATTCGGTGAATTGGTACCAGATTTGTCGGGGAAGAATAAAGCGCTGACTTGTCTATCGGCTGGCCACCGCAAGTCATTGTTTGGCCAAACGCGAAATTTTCAAATTTCAAATGTTTATTTTGAAAAATCCATATCGCTTCCACGATATTCTTTAAAAGTTGAATGAGTGGCCCACCTCAAAAAGGATTGAGTAACGCCGTCCTTTATCCCTTTCATATCGGAATTATTTTCGCCACAGTCTGCATCATTTTCCCGTATAAGCTCCTAATGCTTATTACTATATGTACTTTTAGACCACTCTAGACCACTCTGAAGGTCGCCTAGCGGAATAGCGCAAACGGAGGCGGTGACACCGTACCCCGACCGAGGTTCTTGGTTCGAAGCTCCTCTGGCCAACTAGCCCTTCCATCCCTCCGGGGTCCGCGAATTGGTATCAGACATGTCCGGGAAGCATCTAGCACTAACTTATCCTTCGCCGGCATACCACAGTTCATTGTTTAGGTCGTACACACATTCAAAATTTTCAAAATATTCATCAACGAAAGTTCTCAAGGTAAAAACATCGGAAATGCATTTTGACCTTCTTGTAACTTGCCCACTCCAATTTCGATTTGGAAAGTTTAGTTTCAGTGACAACGAAAGAAGAAGCCGTTTTAGAAGAGTGGCCTGAAGTGAGTGGAGGTGCGGTCTTTTAGTTTCCTTCTTCCTTTTCAACTGTGTGTTTTTAGCGGCAGTAACAAAGGTAAAGGTTGAGGTCATTCGATCTCTTGTGGGTTGTGCTTAGCGCTCTCATCCAGCTAGAAATCGTGGCAGAACATCGTTTGAAGGCATGTCTGCCCTATACAGATTAGCGGTGGCCAGCGTCGCCAGTCGGTGAGCGAGTCAGTGTTTTATTTTACAGGACAAATCTGGCACCAATCCACCAATCTTTCCTGAGGGATGGCAGATCTGAGGGGGAATTAAATCCTATTGTCAGTTGGGGCTCGGGGTGCAAGCGCGAAAATCGACGTCTACTTCGACTGCGCTATCCGCGTCTGTCGTCACCAAGAAAGGGCCAGGAATGTCTCACAGCACGAAAACACCTCACTTCTGAGACTGAGATCATGAGCTGCAGTATGGAACGTGGCATGGCAACGGTCAGTCGTCCATTCCTAGTTAGCTCTGCGAAAGTTAATGTCGCCCGCCTTCATTCCTTGGGTGTCATGCTGTCGTCGTTTTGCTCCACTGATCACCTTTACCTATGTTAAGAGTCTCTCCTCTGAAGAGCAGCAGGAAATCGTTGAGTCCGTTATTACGGCGGTGCTTAAATGCAGCACCAACGCTTCTTGCAGGAAGTATTTCGCCGAAGACTCGCTAATTCTCCTATTGAGTCTGTTCGCAGCTAGCAACAAGGCTGTGGGAGCTTCTAGCACGCTCGATGATGTTTTTGTTTATCTAACTGCAATCTTCCATTACCTTTCCTATACTAAACTCATGTGCTCACATAAAAGATGCAGCACGGGCTAAAGTGGCCAAATGAATCCTCCAGATGTTAACCATAACGATTTAATGACTTAATGATCTCCAAACAACCACTCTTGCTCAGGCTCGTTTTCCTCGGCAATCTCTCTCGAGCAAGAAATCGGACGACAAGCCACATGCAGCAAATCAGCATGCGGTGGTCTAAGCGGTGATCCGACTGCCATGTGAGCCGAGAACATCTTGCATCGGATGCCTTCATCATGGCACACTGAGGCACAAACTGATCCTGTTGTGTTGAAGGCGCATAAAACGGCTATTTCCCAGTAGCCATAGTCCGATTATACTCAGGATAAGGAGGAAGACTATTTATGTGCGTATCAAAACGACATATGTCTTTTGAACGTTTCAGCTTTTGTTCGAACCATCACACATAACTATCGTACAAAAACACCGCACTACACAAAAGTTAAGGAATCGGGCGCCCAATATTTTTAAACTCTTTTGACGACGCATTTTGACTATACCATTTTGAACCATAAGTTCATTTGAGACACAGGAATGAAACGAAAGACATTCAACATGGGCGTTCAGTGGTCCCCATTAATGGTGTCAATCGTGCGTACAAACTTACGTGGTTCCATCTTGAACAGCAAAAAATTGCTTCTGGCTGCCGCTTACTACTAGGGGGAATTTATGGGAAAGCATATCAACTGATGAAAAATTTATTTCATCTGGCAACGTTCCTGCTATGTATGTAGCTAAGGATCAACAGTTTTTGGGATTCGCCACGCATTGCACTTACACGGGATGTCATGGGGACGATTTGAAGGTGTATTTGGCCTACAAAATGACTTGCGGTGGACACTGGATAAACGGGTCAGCGCTTTATCCTTCACAGACGAGTGTGGTACCTATTCCTGGTCCCCAGCGGGATGAAAGGCTGGAGTGGCCTAGGCGAGTCATCCGTACCAGGAACCTTGTGTCAAGTAGATGGGACAGCTGACACATTATTCGACTGCGCTCCTCGCGCCCCCATTTACGACCTTCTTTTCAGTTCTGGACGATGGTTGCCTTCATATAAGAGAGTGTGGTTGCCCATTTTCCGCACGCCTTGTGTGGTGGTTCCTACAAAAAGTTTAGGAAAAGTTGGTGGATGGCAAATTTTAGGGTGGAGCTGTCATTAATATGCGCGGCGTGATGGGTCGTGAGGAAACAGCCAAGAAGTGCGAGATGCGAATAACAGGCCGTTGTACTGCCGGGAGAGTCAAATTCGATGGAGAGATGTCACGCATCGAAGCTGAAGAAAGCGGCAGATAAATGGCGGGAACAGGAAGCCGTTAGAAGCACGAGCTCCCTCATCGAACTTCAGACGACAAATAGCACACTGAAGGAAAATGAATGGCGTGGCCTGCACTACGACCCCTCATCTATCTCCTGGAACACATGTGGACCTACGAGGCTACTAGATGCCTTATGTATAAACCAGATTTTTTAGCCTATAGACAGTTACGGCTCGAATTTGCTGACTTGGGAGAGTAACTGAGCACAAGCACAAAATTCTGAGTGGATTCATTTATAGCTATTGAGTCATGTGAACTACAGTGACCTTCCCCTTTGGGCGGACCCGTCAGTTTCGCAGAGGCAAAGATAAAGGAAGGTGCTCGCCAAAGTTGTTACGAAACCCGCCACGCAATGAACTTCTACGGCATACCGTAGAGGCAATTTGAATGCGTGTTTGGCCTATACAGAAAAAAAAACAGTAAGAACTTATGCACAGCCTCCAAGGAGGACAGTTGCTGCAGCTAATTTATACCACACCAGAAGAAAAATGAAGTTAAAACTGGAAAAAAGTTTGGCAAGAAAACTGCTCAGCATTTTGTATTAAAATTAGCAGGAAACCCTGTAAAAAGGCTATAGCGTACTGCATGTCAAGTAGCTCTTACGATTTACGGTTTACGGCCTACGATTTATGACGGTTTGTTGTATTATGATTACGACACGCATTAAATAAATCTTATATAAAGTAAGATCATGCGAAATCGCGCCTTTCAAGCCTAATTGAACACTATTCTAAGCCAGCTTAACACTTTTGTACTCAGAGTTATGAATCTGAACACCTTTCAGTACAAATTAGTTAAAACAAATTAAGATTTTTTTAAGCAAGCTTCTTGCTTTTGAAGCCAAACACCATCCTCCAAATAAAAAAAAGCTTCCACAACGAAAAAGAAACTCACCAGTAGGGTAAAAATAATTTGTTGTTCAAGAAAAATTTAGTATGACCTTCTTTGGAATTTCTCAACTCGTCTGCCCTAGTAAGTGAAGAAAAAATGAATATTCTGTTTCCATGGAGTAACATAGATGTAGAAGCAACAAATCACTGTTTGAAATTTCATAAAAATTTTATTTTTGAAAGAGAAAAGTGAATTAGAATTAGTTTTGAGGCTTAGAAAAAAAGCACTTATTCAGTGTATTTTAGGGAAAGAGATCGCGCCACGCACTCAACTGGCTCGTTGCATTTTTAGCTTGATTTATATGTAGTGTAAATGCAGCTTACAAGAAACAACGATGTGAGTGGGTGTTTTTAATTTTTTCTTATTGTGGCGATTACGTCTCTGTTACTCCGTGCAAAAAGAATTTTTGCTCTTTGTTCACTTATTGGAGCAAGAGAATTGAAAAAATTTCAAAGAATGTCATACTGGATTTTTCTCAAATAAAAAATTGATCTTACCGTCCTTGGAGAGTGTCTGTTTCAATGTGGAAAAAGCTCGCTTCAATTTGGAAGATGTTCAGTTTGACTTCAAAAGCGTCAAGCTTGCTTAGGAGAGTGTTCAATTTTCTTTGAAAAATGTCTATTTTGGTTGAAAATGATAAATGTGATGTAAAAATGGTGTATAAGGATTAGTTGTTCTGAAAATAACAGTGCATTTGCAAAAGGCATCCTTTCGCTGTAGCCGTCAAAAAGTGCGATTCTGATAATTAACTTTATGCTAATGCAGAAGAGATGAAAAGCTCCATTTCGTTGCTTGGAGACGAGCGCCCATACTGGATGGATTGTAAGGGCAAAAGGTCTATTATTGGATCACTCTTCGGTGTTCGAAGGACGAATGGGTGCATGCTCCTCCTTGAAAAGGCAGCAAACCATGATAACGTTCATAACATGGCTCATGGTTATCCACTTTAATTAAGGTTAATACCGTTAGGTTCCTCACCTTTTTTGCCAATGAAGGCTAATGCTTTTCTATTTTTGAGCGTTTTGGCAGTTAGAACTCAAGAATTGTCGGAATACTTTTTTACATGTCTTGTACACTGCATGGTTTATCCCCTGAAAAATTCTGAAGAAAAAACAGCAGTGAAATCGACTTGCTTAAAGTTTAAAAAAAATGAATGTAACTTCCTTCAAACGGAAATTCTACAGCTTCTTGCGCGAATGAACTTAGCGACTGTTTTGGAGTTGCCGTTTGAATGGGTAGAAACTCTTTATTTACGAGATCAGAACATACTTCAACAGAGCTCCACAGTGTTTTTAAAGATAAAAGTTAATTAAAATCTGTTTTAAAGCTCAGAAAGGAAGCAAATATTTAGTGTACTTGAAGGGTATCTGTGTATTTAAAGTATTCTTTCAGTTTTTTCCTCGAAAACTTAGCACCCAAATTACGTTGTACTTCTATCCTGGAGGAGCGGAGCTTCAGGTCAAAAGGCCATGTGAGATAATAATCGCATCTCTCAGCTCCCATATGAAGTGGTTTGAGCACTCTAGAATAGTGGAAATACATATGTCATAACTATTAGTGTCTTCAAAATAGTTTCTCTACAAAACTGCACCAAAATTTCCTTCCAATTCGCTGAATGTAAGTGCTTAAGGATGGCGGGAAAGCTCTAGGCTTTAAAACCCGGAAACTTTTTAGCTTACATTATTGAGTTAGGGAAACAATACCGCGGCTGTGCCAATTGTTGAGCACAACACTCATCAAACAAACAGAAGCTATTGAGCTGTTTCAGCACGTAACAGAGGGCGTTAGGTAAACTTTTGAGCAAATCTATCACTAGATGAGTTTCGTGCGGTTCGAAGCTGAAGGTTCTCAAATCCACGTGTGCTTAGTCGTTGTTTAAAAAGAACTTATTTAAAGAAGAACATGAAAGTGACACCCTAATTAAACAACCTAGATAACTTTGTAAATGGATTCAACTTAAGTTTTGTTATTTAATTTTTAATTAACTAATTCTACACCTAGTTAAAGAATAATGGGTCAAAGTCAGTATTTATCAATCCTTGTTTGGCATGCGCCATGCATTCGACCTTTACGGTATGTCTTGGAGGCGATTTGTATGATCACCTTTAAAAGCCCCCCCCCCTCGCAATGGATTCGGTCACCTGTTCGCGGTGGAGCGCGGAAACTGTGCGCTAGGTCGTTCGTACACTCTTGTACGCCCACGACCGCGGACGAGCGACTCGGAGCGCAGTGAATAGTGGAAATGATTCTGCACATTTTCCGGCTGCGTTTTCTGAATCTCCGGGCACGTTGGAGGACATCGGCGGCACGTCTACTGTGCGGTGGGCAAGCGCGCTCCACCGCGAACAGCTGACCGAATCCATTGCACGGGGAATTAAACGCGCTCGACTTGTATATGGTCCATACAGTAACCTGCGGAGGCCATCTGACGGGTTATAGTCAGTGTTTTCTTGTACAATAAGTATTGCCCTGATAGAGTGACTTCGAAGGGATGGAAGGCTTAGATGGCCAGTACAGGGACGACTCAAGAAGTCCGCGCAGAAGTCTACACCCCCTCAGCTGAGCTAGCCCGCGCCCAAGTCTGTGTTCTATTATAATAACTTCAGCATCAGCTTCTCTGCCTGCTGTGAGACTAGGAAAAATTCTATTGCTCCAGACAACTGCCACAGAGCAATCCAACGGCTCAACTGTTAATCAGAAGGTTGACGCATTTCCTTGACCTAGTCGGTGTTTCTTTGGATTGGTACTGAAGCAATCTGTTAGTAATAGGTAACATTTATTACGCAACTGCAATAGTAAATTGTAATATTGAGAAAGAACGTGTTGTTCTCGGAAGTAGATGAATCCGAAAGCAATTAGAAATTCTCTGGCGCTGTGTAAATAAATAGGCAATCAAATTAACAAGTAAACAACGGGCACTCGTGGAAGTCTTTCATCTCGAATCTCGCAGCAGACTCTTTTCTAGCAACCAGGCCAAATTCAGAAATGATACGTATTGCCCTAGGTGCCATCGTCAACTACACTGCAATTAAGGGCGCATAAAAGCTATTGATTCTGGGACAGTTTTACGAGATGACGGCCAGCAAGATCGGATATGTGCACATGGAAGAAGGAAGGCGAAAACGGAATGAAGGCATAGGAACTAATCTGCATCGGACGAAGCTTTATCGCCAGATGGCTTGGAAACTCGCGTAAATCTGATTCAAACGATGGTGGAAACTCACCTGGAGCGCTTTTTCTTCTTTTTCTGATACATTCTCCGTGTACCGCTTAGACCTTCCGCATAGCTCTCCTGAACATCGTGCGACACTTAGAGTTGACTTCAGAGACCGCCTTTCAGAAATATGTAGAAGCTTATGAGAACCAGCGAGACTTCACAACGGAAGGAATCGAGAACAACTGGGCGTGGCGCAAATGCTGCCGACCACGAGAGCACCTTCCCTCCCCTTCGGGTCGAGTTCAAGAGCACCCACGTATAGAATAGCGAAGGCGACGAGATAACCAAGACGGTCCGCGAACGAACAAAGAAGATGAGTTGAGGCTCTTCGATCAGTAAAGGCACCGAGAGCACAAGAGACGGAAATGGTGAGTTTAGGGAAAAGAAACTTTCCGAACTGGCAAAGCTACTAGGTTGTCCGGAAAGTGATCAGCGTTTTAAGTGCTTCCTTTTTAACTACCACAACTTTCTCAAAACTTATCGGATTTAGTCGAAATATACATTGTTCGAATCAGCACACGTTTGTCAACGGGCTCCCAGTAGACTTATTCTATCCGAAAAAAATTAGGTGGTCGAGATTCGACAATATCCACGAAAGCAGTTTTGGCTTTGTCCTGAATGGTGAAGGTTTTGCCAGCGAGAAAGTTCTGAAAGTGTTTGAAAAGCTGATAGTCGATTGGTGAGAGGTCTGGAAAATATGGCGGGTGAGGCTGAACTTCAACCCTTAACTCGTTCAATTTTCAAAAATTTGTGGAACGAATATTTTGATTTGTGAAAAGTGTGGGCGGGCATTATCGTGCAAAAGAATCGGGCCCCTTCTGATGACCAGAGCTGGCTGAAGACGCAATTTTTCGACTTCCTTACAGTAGTACTCTGCTGTGATCGTATGGCCTGGTGCTAAAAAGTTGCAATAGATCACACCAGCCGCCGACCACCACACAGTGACCATTATTTTTTGGTGGAGGTTCGCCTTTGGAAAATGCCTAGGGGGTTAGTCGGCGTCCACCCACGGTCCAAAACGTTTCCTGTCATCGTACAGAATCCACTACTATTCGTCACAAGTAATGTGAGTCAAGAGTCGGTCTAAAAAAGTGGAGAAGAGCAAATCTCGAAACGCGACAAATATTGCCGCTCAATCAACTAGTGGGGCAGCCACTTTTCGAGATTTTTCACCTTTCCAAGGTATTTCGAAGCATCCGCAATAGCGGTTTTACTGACGTCTAGCCCTTCCGCGATTTCGCGAATTGTTGGGATAGTTCAGCTCTCACCAATTCCTTCAACTTGTCGTCCAGGATTGCTGTAGGTCGACCGCTATGGGTGTCATCTTCGAGGCTGAATTCTCCGGTCCGAAATTTACTCAACCATTGGCGCACAGAGTTTCTCCAACACTATTAGGCCCCACACTTGATTGATTTGTCGAGCTGTCTCGCCTGCGAACTGCCCCAGTTTGAAGTTAAAATAAAATATCGTTTGGAATTGCTCCTTCGACATACTTCAGTAAGCCCTTCAAGAACAGATATATGAAAACACGTTAAAGCATAAACTATTTAATCAGATAAAAAAAGAAAAATTCTGTACAGAAAGTAGCATTAATGCGCAATGCAAGCTGAATTTTCACTTAATAACAGACGAATGAAAAGTAGTAGCACAAAACGCTGAGAACTTTCCGGACAAACTAATACTTCCTGAAGCTTAGCTCAGAGCTGCCACCGCTGCAGCGGCAGCGGCGATGATGATGTGCACCATTATTGCCGCCGTCACTCCAGCGGCCCGGGCAGAGATTGTCTGCGCCCTATCCCTGCAATGAGCTATATCGCTCAGCGGCGTCCGCAACCGCCGCGTGCGGAATCGTTAAGGCAGCAGAAGGTGTTTCATCAGTGTTGGAATCACGAATCTAATTCCTTAACAAGAGCACGTCTTTATTTTCCCTAGTAATCTAGGTGAGGTTTGAAACACCGATCCTAGCTCAGAGTTCAAGTTCTTAAGCAATCTCAGGTTGCTAACAATGCTTTCCATGACGTCCAATAAGCGAAACCTCCAGCCTCTTGCTCCTCAGAAATTTCTAGCTTGATGCTGAGGTGAGATCGCACCATTTATTTATTTATTTCTGTACGATGCATAAGGCATACGTGGTGTAGGATGTAATACACTACAAATCACCGATACAGGAAGAACAACTGTAAAATCTAGAAATGCAAAAGCTTGCTTCTAGCCATGTGCCTGAACAGCCTGTAATGTGCCGACGATTGAGGGACACAGGAGTTTAGCGATATGAAGCTGGAACCAGCTCTGCACGTGAAACTACATGATCTGGTATTCGTTTTGGGTACATCGTAAGATATTTTTTCTGAGTTGCCCCTAGTTCTAGATATTATTATACGATAGAATTTTGAAACGTCTACATCAATTGGGCCAGACAAGAATTTGAAAACCACACAAACGTCAGTAAGTTTACGACGAGAGACTAAAGAGACACTAAATTGGCAGAGGAAATGAGCGGTCAGGAAAGGTTTTGAGAAGTCAGATATGTAGTGAAGAAGATGAAAACGTTCTGACCGTATTCGCCCTCATCGTTTTTTCTGCGCCGAGTCAAGCTAACGCATCGGAAACCTAGGCTCTATATTCGTCTCTTCTTTCGTCTAGGCAGGCTACGAAATCTGCTTCTGAGACACTTACCGGAAGGGATCCGTCAGGTACTGCATCCGCGGGATGAAATAGAACCCATGTACACCCAAAGGCTCATTGGTCGTAAAAACCCTGAACAAATTATATGGCAGGTCCGGTGTCTTATGGGTAACTAAAAAGGGTTCCCGACTCATGGTGAGCACTTGCGTTGCCATTTTGACAGAATGTAGGTCCGTGTGAGCGAAGTCCAAAATTACAGTTAGTTTTTGCTGAACGCGTTTTTAAAAACCGGAAAAGAAGTGTACAAACGTGCGCGAAACAATCATCAACCCCTGTGACACCTCATGAGATGTGCTTCAGTGGCGCAGTCGGTAGGAGCGCGCCTCATATATAAGAGCACACTGGTGGACTTTTCAGTTGGGGTTCGCGTACTGCCAACATTTTTCCACATATTAGTTTGTTGTTAATACGCTTTCTCATAAGGACGGGGGTCAATTTTAGAACATCAATGCACAGCGGCCTTTATAAGATGCTGCTGGTGTGAAAAGCGCTTCTGTTTTGCTTGTTTCGCAGTTTTGTGCCACACCTGTTGACTAAAAGGGAAGAGCAATTAGAATTATTTCCTGAAAAATGTTATTTATTTATTTATTTATTGCACTCAAGGTGAGCATAACATTGTGCACGTCGTACGTCAGACCAAAGACAGATCCAGTTCTGATACAAACAAAAAAAAAAACAGAAAAATAACAAAAAGTAAAAAGTTCCACAACAAGATTCGAAAGAAAAGAGCAGCTAAAAGGATTTGCAAGCAAAGAAGTATGATGAAATAAAAAATGTGCTTTGAATGTCAAAATTTTAAACCACTATCAATCATAATGATATTTTCAATTGCAGTGCCTTTATTTTACACTTGACAACTGTGACACCTACAGCACAAAGTAGGAAGGTGTTTTTAACTACATAGTCACCGCTGAAAGGATTTCACGGTAATCCCTCCAGAATTGATATCCTTTGCTGTTGTGTTTATTCACCTAAAGGAGTACTAGGTGACGAGCGATAGTGTTACTGATGTTCAAGTAGGAACCAGCATCAGCCTACTATGTACAATGCCGTATCTAACTCATAAACATGCCACACAATTTGCTGAGTTGAAACATACAAGTTGTTGGTAGACAAGGTACGGATAGCACGCAGAAGATAGAATGAATCGGTTTTGTAAAAGCCAGTCCAGGATGTGGTGCAGATACATATCGTTGAAAAACTAGCACATATGAAGGCGCAAATAGACAGCCTCGGTTTGTATTAAGCATTGATGTTCTAAAATTGACTTCATCTCTATCATGAGAAGGTGTAACAACAACAAATCAATATGTGCAAAAATATTCGCAGTACGCGGACTCGAACTCGAAACCCCGCTGGTGTGCTCTTACGAGGAGGCATTACTATACCGACTGCGCCATCGAGGCACAGGGATTCATGATTGTTGCGCCCACACCTTTTTTCAGGTCTTCAAAAAATCCCGTCAAAATAGCATCGCAAAAGCTTGCCATGAAGTTAGGAAACTTTCCTTGTAAGGAGCATCCTTGCAGCACTCTTGCATGGACGAATAAAGACGTTGCTGGCGCTCGTTTGAGCCACTCAGAGACGGAACGAGAGGTGGTACAGGTGACACTATGACATACGATAAGAAGAATCTGCTATAATAGTTGGAACTATTCTATGGAGGATGAGGACGTAAAGCCCGTTTGAGAACACTATGTGCTTCGAAAAATGTTTGTGGTCGCTGCTCTGCCAGATTTCTCTGTTAAAGCATTGTCAAATCCTGCTAGATAGCTAAGGCAATGTAGAATAGCCTATGGCAGCAAAATATTTTGTTTTGCTCAACTAGTCGTGCACTCACGAAAAGTTAGTTCAAAGCAACTAGAGGTCCAAGTAACTAATACGGAATAGATCATATCCCCTAATTTCAATAAAACGCTAAGAAACGAAACAAAACAAAAATACAACGCCTGTATAACGAAAGGAAAGAAAGCGTCAGCAGTAGCCATAGAAAAGGGAAACAAGCAAACATCACACAAGTGTTAAGAAGAGAATGAGCTGCATGTGCAAATAGGCCCTCATATCTAGGAAATTTCTGAGCTGATGACTTTATGAATTAGCAATTTGAAGGCGTTGAGCTGCACTGTTATCAGAGAGGCGTACTTGTAGGAAAGTGCATTCAGGATAGGGATCACTGTAATGGAGAAAAATCTGGTTCTTCTTGCAATGCTAATTCTGATACTATGCATTCTACCCCTTGTTCTGGAACGTACAAACTGAAAGAATTATGGTGGCCTAGGAGCAGTCCTACCAGTAAGAATTGTAAAGGACGTGATGAGATCACTTCTCTTCCTTCTACTTTCCAGACTAGATAATCCCAAAAGATTTGATCGTAAATCTCCGTTCGGCATAAGTCGATAATCAACTTCACTACCATGGGGTCTCAGTTTCTTTGTGAAGCTGTTCTGAGCACTTTCTAGAGATCTGATGTGTTTTTCAAGATGTTCAAAACAGTAGTGTCACTTTAGACAACGGAACGAATACACGTCTTGTACGTCCTAATGAGAATAATCAGGTAGCGGACGCAAATATAATGGAAAAACACATCCAACTGCACGATGATGCTCGACTGCACAATAGGAAGCCAACTCCGCAGGGCTGGTAGAAATAGGCATGCAAAGTTCTGTACTACTGTTATACTGCGCAGAGCTCTCTAATACTATTAAATACTACCTCACCGAGCACCGTTCCCTAAACCGCTTAGTAACCTTATAGAATAATGCGAACCAGTGATGATGCCGATGTTTGCGAATATATGCAATCGTATATCGATTATCGATCTTTCTACCATTATAAATTGAGTTTGCCGTAAATGTCGTAGGTAATAAGTGGAAGTTACGACGCTAATAACTAACATTTGTGATAAGTAAACATCTCAGCATCTACAACAGGTCCATTGCGCACTCCTACCGTGTTAAATTTTCCTGACATTAAAATAAACTCAAAACGTTAATTTTTTTATAATTTCATTCATTCCAACAGCGAGAGTTTTTTCTTGAGACAACCTATATGTGTGCAGATGACAGCTTTTCGAGCGACTCTGGTGTTACGGAGGCAACTCTAAAGCGAGACAGCAGAAATGTGTGGATGCAGGAACGCCGATGATGCGTTAAGACTTCAAGCAAACATGCGTGTTCTCGTACAGTTAACACACAACAAGTGAAGCAGGTAACCGAGTAAGTCGAAATCTCTCCGCGAGGTGCTGAACGAATTTCCCTGTTCAGAAGTCTGCAGCAGCCCTCCAGTGGTCGTAGGAATGTTGAATGCTACTGTTTGCCAAGCACGGATTAATATCCTTTCCCTATCGCTTTTAGGCAAGCGGCGAGACTCAGCAATCTGCCAGATCTACCCACTTAGTTATAGCTCGTCTGGGGGTATTGCTGAAATGTCACTCAAGAGGACCGGTGGAATAATACGGCGAAGTCGAATTCATATCTGAGCAAGTTCTGCTTGACACCCCTCCCCATACCTCACAGAAGCAGCTGATTGCACTGAAGACGAAGATCTGAGGGCTACGAATGTGCTATCTGTACGCTCGACTCTCTTTCTCAAACTGCGACAAAAAGATTGTGGCAGAATTATTTCTGAAGTACATAGCTTTATGATCTCGAATACAGCAAAAAAAGTTCGCACGGCCCCAGCTGAGTTGTCAAAAATTTCTTGAAAAAAATGCCTAAAAAATCCGAATTTTGAAAACTTGAGGTTAAGTGCAAACTTTTTTATTAAAAAAAAGATTGGTTTTAGTGAGAGACAAGGGTTTAAGATAGCTTTCAAAAGTAGTCCCTAGTAGGAATAATAGTGGTTAAATAACAAAATAGGTGTTGGCCAACTGTAGTGACAAAAACATTTTCGGCATCTTTCTACGACGCACTTCAGGAGCATGGGAACACGCTGTTCTCCGACATGTCGCAAGGTTTCGCTGTGGAATGAAGCCCTTGCCACATGCGAAAATTAGCGATCGCCAGGAGAAAAAGCAGAACGAGTCCATGAAGGTGGGATTGAAGCAGCTGTGCAAATGAGGGCATGGCACGCAGATCGCCATGCAGGAAGCCGTGTCTCATAAAAAGTGAATAAAAAAGGAAAGAAGTGGGGAACTACACTTCGTGACAAGGGATGTTAGGGGAGGCTCGTCCGCGCTGGAGTAAATGATCACGTTTCGGGGAGTAATGACCCCAATGGGTTACCCATGCACTCAACGGAAAGTGGTACGCCAGGAGTAACTCTGGCTTGATTACTTGCACGGACAGAATAGGATAAGCTGGCCTTCTTCCAGATCAGAAACAAATACGGGAACTTTAGTGCAGAAACATGATATATCCTAGATAGGGAGGGGGGAGGAGGGGAGAGGACTGCGAAAACATCGGGCACACGGGATGAGCGATTGCAAACATTATCCTTTCATGGACCGGCTCCGGATCTTGTCCTTAATAGAGTGTTATATAATCGCCTATTGCTTCATTCCTTCGTTTATAGTGCAGTTTGCTTCGAAATGCTAGCCATTTTCGACCAGGATGTATGCAAGTACACCAACTCCCGCACTAGAATGAATTCGTTAAGGTGATCTACAGTATTAAAGGTGCATGGGTAACGAAATTTTAAGGTCTTATTTTAATAACCAAAGAATACCCTGAAGCACGAATAGGCACCACTGGGACCGGATTCATCAACAACTAACTGGCGGGTATAATGGGTAGAGATACCCACGATGAGGCCTGCGTCTCTGACTATTACCTTGTCTCCACTCCTTGTACCCCACATACCCACGGGTTTAATTGTTTATTTATTCATTTTTTTATTTATTCAAGGCGTAGACATGAGTGCACGCGTTACAAACTAACAAAAGAACTGAACAAGACAACTAAAATACGTGAACAACTCAATTAGGTATCAATTCTTGTGCAACGTTATCAACACATCTCATATGACACAGCACTGAAGCACTCATATGACACAATTCTGCAATGTTGAGAAAAACAATTGTTGATGAATGAAGCCTCTGGTATGACCTACTCGAAACGGTTCGTTACCTCCATGCATGCAAAAATTCCAATGTTCAAGTCAAATTTTAAACTAAAAAACTTTACTTTGATAAAACTTTGGATAAAAAATTAATTCAATAGTAACATGGTATCTCTGATGAAAACACGCTTCGAAAGAGCCCAAGATTTATAACATATCCTTAATTGGAATGCTCGTGCGACAAGCAAAAAAAAAACTGTTGGAGTCTCGTTTGCTGAATGTTGTAAGCTCATCGATAAAATTAAAAGCCAGCTTTCTTTTTCGTGAAGCTGCTCCATCCGCTTCTGACCAGGATCCTCCATTTTGAATTCCCCAACGGCCTCCGTATGCTAATACGCATTTGCAGCATGGATTCTTACGAGATGCATTGGAGAATGTTAGAATAGCGGGAAAACCAATCTTCACCGCGAGAAGATTTTCAGAGAAGGCAGCCTATCGCTGGATGACCAGTATGAACGCCACCACTTCCTTCTTAAATAAGAGGCGCAATTTTGAGCACCATTCCGATTGGCGGGACATGGTAGGCTCTCGAGGAATTCCAGGCGGTCATGCAAATTCTAGGTTTGGCACAGATATAATGTCGGCTCTGGAAAATGGATGTGAGTGGGCTCCCAACCCCGAAGAGAACTGGGTCGCCGCTGACACGTCGTGAAACCGTGGCAAAGGTGACACAAAGTGACAGTAACAAAGTGACAGTGACAGCAACAGTGGCACAATTTTTTCGCTTTTTTGTCCTGGATAAAATTAGAGGAAGTTTCTCTAGCGGACCTATAGTCCTAGTTTGGATCAGCTATCGATGCATACTTTTCTTACTTGAATTGGAGCACTACCTATAAACTAAACGAAAGGTCATCTTGAAGTGCTTCTTTGGGAAGAAATCTGGGCTTTTAGGGGGAGGAAACACCAAGCACCCCAGAATATCGTCTGATGCCATTGCTTCTCGCAGGATGAGGTTTTCCCTAGAATAATCCTTCTTATTTCTTTCGTCGGCGTAATCTGTTTTCTATCATCCAAAGTGTTTTGCCAATTTTTCAGATGCATCCTACATAGTTAGTACAAAAGAAAAAAGAAAAAAGAAAGCAAATGCGAACGGGTTACAAGATTCAGTAAGGTTCCTTTCCCACTAGGCTAAATCCAATTTTTCTTACGCTTCGCTCCTTTTGAAATAGATCCTGGGAAATCAACCTCTTCACACGCACTCAATGAAAAGCTGCTTTCTGTCGCACATTTGTTAGGTCATTGATTTGCTCGGTTTCGTTAATCTGATAGGTTTCATTTTTAATTTCATGCCCTTTAAATGACGCACTTTTGTCCATGAAAAGCTAAATCTTACTATATATAAAAGAGTTGTGTGCGTATGTGTATGTGCGTGGTGATTTTTTGTGAGTATGGGCGATATCAACGATTGATGGCGACCAACATCGGCACCCGACACTTCAGCCCTGGGGGTTGTCGAGGTCGCTGAACACAAATCTGAAGTTCGTTTTTGAATTATCGATCGCAATCAATCGATATTGATCGAATTATCGATTTTCTGTGAACGTCGTTCATGCAGTCCAAAACTTCTGCGCTGGGTCTAATCGAGGTCGCTGAACAAAAAGTGAAAGTAGTTTCTTAAGCATCGGTGGCCATCGATAACGATCAAATTACCGATTTTTCGTGGATGTCGTTCATTTCTTATATTTCTTTCTAACGGTAGTTAAAGCTATCTTCCTGCGGGAAGCATGACATAGATGATAGCTATAATGAATACTGAGAATTTAATACTACGACGAAACCGTTAAGAAGCCGCCAGTGCGGATGAGAGGCCGCTCTGACGGCTGGTAAATAAATAAACAAAGCAGTGAACTTCTGCGATGAGAAACAGGAACAAGTCTGCTTCCTAGGGCATGTTGCAAAACCTCATAACGCGTTCAGAGAAAATAAGCAATGATCGAAGAGAAATGACGAGAGGAAGTGAAGAAATCATATCATCATTCACGTGTATTTGGTAAGCGGACAGCTGGAAATATCCCTTCAAGTGGGTTGCTTGCGAAGAAAGATAAGGGCGTTGCCGTTGGTGATCTCAAATATCTTCCAGACGAAAGGTTTCACAGTGAATGACGCTGTCCGGCGAGGAAAACAGCGCCACACGATGCGGACAAAAAACACGGTGGCAGCCCCTGTGATCGGCGGCGGTGCGAAGATTCTGCTATTCTGGCGTTCGTTTGATGGATGCTGACGGCGTTCGACTGGCACAATCGCTGATAACAGTATTCCATCATAACCGACAGACAACTAAAACTATGATCACCTCAAACGAAGCAGCACGACTGAAGCAGTGCTACGGGTAACGCCTCCTGGCTCGAAGACAATGCAACCGATGACCGTTTATGAGGAATAGACTTCCACATAAAATCTTTTACATTTTTATAAGCGGAGTGTTTTTCATTTGTTACGCCGCGTATGTGACTCCTTCACGCCACATTTTGTTCGCGCATTTCTGAGCTCAGCAAAACGTTTGCAGCGCAGTTTAACGCTCCTATTGCGAGTCAGGGTTATAGGTCACCCTGGTTTATCGTGTGGCATTTTTGGCTACTTTTTGCTTTCTTTTATAACATCCGCGATCCTCTATGATTTCAACTCTAGAGTGTAGCGGACCTAAGACCGCGCGGCTATCAGGAATAACCCCAAAGAGATAGGGTCTTGGTGATAGCCGCGCGGTCTCAGGTCTGCTACACTCTAGAGTTGAAATCCTTGACGCCCGCGGTTACTATGTGGAGGTCCCGGAACTCCATTGCTCTAAATGCTAATACTTCCCTTACGCCAGGTATTCCTTTACGCTTTGTTGCCATCAGAAGGCTCTAGGCAATTACAATCTTCGGACAGTGGTGTCCAGAGGATTGTCGGTAAAAGATAAAGGACGGCGCTAATGAGTCTCGTTTGGGATATGTATTCTACTGCACCGAGATGTGGTGCTGCAAATTTAATTCGCATACAGTAGCTAAAAAAAGAGTTACAGTATCTAGCCGATGAACACGTCAGTGCTTTAATGATCCCAGAGGAATCTGTCAACTCATTGATCCCTTCTGGATGGGCTTGGTTGGTAAGAAAAAAGCCAAGCCAGGACATCAAGTGCAGTGACGGCCGGCGTCTCATCCGACTGTGATACTACACTCCCAAAATTGCCCAGATATAATATGTAGCTTATAATGGTTTTTCTCTATGGCATAGGCTTCTGCGACATCATAACCTCTCCGAAGTTCAATGTGCGCCAGTAGGTATAATTTCAGACATCTAAGCCAGTACTTATTCTCTGACAGACTGCGTGAACTGTGGACCAAAAAGTAATGCGAATCTTGCGGTAGTTTAGAATGGACTACGGCGCAAGTCTAGAACGGGGGAAAGGGATGCGAGCGGTCCACTCCGGATTTTTTTCCATAACTGACAGCGTTACGACATCCACAACCCTAGGTTGTATATGTGTGCGTTCGTAATAATAATTTTTATGTTGAAAATTTTTAGACAAAAATCTTCAGACTGTAGAGGCGAGTGAGAGTTACCACCCCCATTTCTTGATCTGCACGGGTTTAGCGGAGACAAATAATCGAAGGTGAATCATTCCGTTCGACCAATTTATCGGTTAGTATCTCCAAAAGTGATATTGTTTTTTCCATAAATTCCGAAATTCCGCACTGTTTGGTTACCTTCTTCACCTTTCTACTTCTTCACGCATGAAGTTTTGTGCTTGCGTTGCCTATGAGTAGTCCCTGCTTATAATTTATGAACATATATTTTTTAAATTTTGAAGATGTGTTGTTCCGTATCGACATGTGTATTTCAATTTGCGTACCCCCCTTCGCCCAGGATGCGTATAAGTTTAAATACACGATACAATACAAATACGGTCTTTGAGATACACGCATTTTATAGTCACGGCCAAGATGCTTACCGAAACCTTTTTCTTTGACCTTATTATGTTTTTCAAAGGTTTTTAGAAAATATTTTCTGCATTATAACAATAGAGCAAGGCTACTCTTCGGCAAAACAAACAAACAGATGTTGTGTAATCTCTTAGGAAAGGACATTTTCTGCCTATTCTAAAAAATTAAAGTTGCTATGCGATCAGAAGTTCTGAAAGGGTGTAGGGCCATTTATCTGTACAGCATAAGTCTACATACAAAATGTCAACAATGATCTAGCGATCGGAATAGCATTACTTGTGTTTTATATGGACATCTCTGCTGCGAATTCAGGAGCGAAAACGATGAGAAAAGGGATCGATAGTGCGCCGCAAGTAGTCCACGTCGATTTCGTTCTATGCTTTGACCAGACCACCCTTCACTGACTTCATGCTTTTGTGGGAAGTAGCACAGGCTTTGTTCTCCAAAACTTCCCATATAGAGTAATTCAGCGGATTCAAATACGGTCTCTACAGAGGTCATTCCTCTGCCAAAATGAAGTCCTTCAAGTTGGCGCGACACCAGTCCTGAACAATCCTCGACTCTGTGCAGGAGTCTAATGCTGCTGGAAGACATACGGCTTACTCTCAAGGTGGGATTTGAGACAAGGAACCAGTTGCTTCTTTAGGACATCAATACAGGTAGTTGTACTGATTTATCCTCACTTCTGTATCCACGAAAACGAGAGACACTCGTGATGAATGCACAAACCATGATACTGGCCGGATGCGGCTCCCTAGCAGCGAGCCTTCCACCAGAATTAGCACTTTGGAGGTCCTTGAAGAGTGTGTAACACTTCTACAGGTTGAATGCGCAAAAGTATGGAGTCACCGAAGGTCAAAGCATAAAACGAAATCGACGTGCATTACTTGCGGCGCACTGTCGATCCCTTTCCTCGTCGTTTTCGCTCCTGAATTCGCAGCAAAGAAGCCCATATAAAACACAAGTGATGCTATTCCGATCGCTAAGTCATTATTGACATTTTGTATATAGACTTGTTGAATTTTATAATGAGTTGTTATTTCTAACGTTTACGTTTAGTGCGTCAATACTTTTTACGCACCGTGTAAAGTGAGGAAGAACAATGATGCTTCGAGGTGAACCAAAAGCGATAGATCGTAATGTATTTCATAAACCCTTCCCTATTCGTGAAAGAATTTAGAGACTTCTTCGGCATTCAACATCTTTGTTTTCATAAGGTCAACGGTTATTTTTTCTTTTCCATGAAAGCATTAGTTGTAAAGCTTTGAAAGCAATTTTGTGCAGTCTAAATTATACGATTAGGTTGTGGTTCGGATATGCCAAATGCATAGGTTCATGCAATTTTTTCTTGAAGAAATGCAACAAAATAGATTTTTTTACAGGCTGGCCCATGGATGCTGCGGCAAATCTTAGTTATAAAAACGGCTAGGATCTACCAAATTTGATACAATTAAAAGCGCTGGAACGTTTGCATGTAAATTAGAGATCGAAGAAGAAGCACCATTATTCATAAGGGTTCGGTGTTAGCTTAATGAGAGCCTCAGGATCGTGTAAGGAGCTTTGCAGGCCACATTGCAGCATCTTTTTCTGAATTTCGTTCCTCGTTTATTTCAAAACGACACCAGTCCGCTCGTTTTTTACGTTATGTAGAGAAAGTAATTTTCTCCAAGAAGATGTACCCAGCTTGTAGCCCGGCTTCGCTCATACATTCATTTTTCCTTTTTACTCTCATTCGCTCATACCTGAGTTCTTGCTTTATTTGTAGCCTATCATCGTAGTTTTATTCGAGAATACATTGTATTCAATACTACATTACGCAGACCACTGAATGGCGAAATTGTTCTAGCTCTTACCACACTGCATATGACCGACAAAGGAACAGCGGTTTTTCAACTGCAGCGCAGCTGCACTAGCAGGATGTTAGCTTTGGAAGGGGTCTTGGAGTGCTAACATACAAAGGCGATACGGAATGTGGTTTGACTGCAGCCAAATCCAAGACAATTATTCCACAATCGGCTAACGTTTCGGCTTTTCTCCTTCTCAGAGTCACTAACCAGGATAATTACTCGCCGCATTACTCGCTTGAACTTTTGAGGCCGTATTCCAAAACCTCAGGAGGAGAGAAACTTGAATGCGTCCCTCCACCGGGACAACTACGCTGTTATGTACCTCAAAAAAATGAAAGAATCCTTCTGATTTCATGAAGATTCTATCTTGAAATGTTTTCTTGGCTGGCCCAATCGTGGGTTACAACACCGGACGAAATCCCGCTGTTCTTTATTCAAAAAGTGGCTTACGAAATTGTGGGTCCGCTTCAAATCCTATCCTACTATATATAATCGGCTTATGTCGGGTGTCCGTCACGGGGACGGGGGACTGAAGCCAAGAGACGCCCATGACAGTGCGGCGTATGCCATCCGGGTTTTCTTTCAGCTTAACCATGGAAGATTGCTAGCGAACTATATCCTTGGCAGATCGTCAAAGTTTGTGATATTTTGTGCAGGCAACGCGTCATGGTATGGATGGGGTCAAGTGCGCAGCGCCGGGAGTGAGAACGCGTGCCTTAGACGTCGTTCAACGTGCGTCAGGATTCAGAAGACGTGTCGCAGACGTCGTACAACTTGTGTCGGGATTTAGAAGACGTGCTCTAGATGTCACCCAACGTGCGTGGGGATCCAGAATACGTGCTGAAGACGTCGTACAACGTGCGCAGGTATTCAGAAGACGTCCCTAGACGTCGTTCAACGCGCGTCAAGATTCAGAAGACGTGTCGCAGACAGACGTCGTGCAACGTGCACAGTGATTCAGAAGACGTCCCCTAGACGTCATCCAATGTGCGCAGGGATTCAGAAGGCGTTCCGCAAACGACCAACTTGCGTGGGGATTCCGAGTAATGGAGACCAGTAGGAGGGGGACCAGCAAAGGAGGACCACTAGAGGAGGAATAAAGGGGAACCAGTATTTTCAATCAATATCGTCCAATGTGCGTCGGGTTTCTGAAGTCGGATCACAGAAGTCGTTGCACATGTGTCGGGGTATAGAAGTGCCATAAACGTCACGGCAACGTGAGTCGGAACTCAATGTCACATGTGAGTGCTTGACTAACTATTAATCTCGCCAGCACATAGGTAAGCAAGTATTAGCGGAGAGGGGATAGGGAAGTGAAAGAAGTAGGGACGGTGACTATGGGATTCGAGGGAGTAATATTACTATTCGGACACTAAACGTTGTCGACCTGTCGAGCAATACCGATCAATTTTAGTCAATTTTAATCATTTTCTGCAGATTAATCACTTCGGATTTGGACTCTCATGATCTGTTTCTGCCGCGTAGAGAACGGGTACTCCGGAAAATAATCCATGCGATAGAGGGTGTAGGGGCTCCAGGCGCACTAAAGGTTCTGCTCTACCATATCCCGCTGCACTAATCTATGTGGTAAAACCGGCTTTTAACTTAATGAAAGTAAAAGATTCTAAAGGAGAATGGAGCAAGATTGGGGATTTTCTATTTTAGGGGTTTGGGGGCGAAGCTGAACGTCAGGTTATTTATAATTTAAGCCTGATGCCTAGAGATGGAAAGTGGACGTCACTGTACCTCTGCCCAAAAAGCCTACTTTCAATAATGCAAAGAATTATCGGCCCATCAGTATTACCTCGGTATTTGCTGCAATGATGTAGCAGCAAAGGCTTTACATAGAGTGTCCAATCTCTTCAGAGGCTTGAGCACGAATTATGAGCAAACATTTCTCCGAGCATACAAAATGTACGTTCGTCCGCTTCTTGAATATGGCACTCCTGTTCTTTGGTCCTACAAAAGTATAGAAATATTGAACTCCTCGAAAAGGTACAAAACAGCTTCACGAGGAAACTTTTCCTTACATCGAGAAGATCTAGGTTTCGTACAGTCCCACCAAGCTCTGAACGGAATGCGCAACTGGGTCTGGAATCCTTGAACTGTCGTAGGAGGAAATATGACCTTCTTATGCTATGCACCGTCTTGTCCACCAGGGCGGCCGCGTTCGACTTTTTCACTTCCAGTAATTCCATTGCTAGGGGTACTATGTACAGTCAAGCTTCAGTTCCCGCGAGCCAGGAACACGGTCTGCTCCAATTTCTTCGCATGCGGAGTGGGCGCTGAGTATGTCGAGCTGAGTAAGTGCATCCAGATTCCTCCAAGAAACACGGCCTTCAAAAGGGAATTGCGGTACCACCATTTAACCCTTACTGACGGTTTTGCTCTTTTGTGATTACCCTGTCGGGTGGAGTCGCCGATCGTCCAACCATTGTTAAGCCGTTTTTGATCATAACTGATTTTATTTGTTCCACTGGTTATAAAGCTACGTTTACTGGGTTCATTGGTTGCGATGGTGAGCTCGCTCAAGTCGATCGCTTTGCATATCTTGTATCACATGTCGGAAAAATAAATATAAAAATTGTAGTCTGCTAAAAATCCCTGAGAGCTTGAGTGAGGCTACGTTTATGAGAAGCACCAGTCTACGGATAACGATAATGCTGCATAAACGAGGTTCATACCGACACAATTTGGTACGGCCAGCTCAACGGTTGCTCCTAATGAGATGTCACCCTTGCGCATGTATTCCCTCAAAGATTTTTAAATTATCCGCTGTAATCTCAAATGAACATCAACAGAACATTACAGGGTAGAGTTGAATTTGTCTGGATGGCACTACATAGTGATTGAAGAATTTTCGTCTCTCTCAGACCGTACTGGGTGGTTCTCGACATTTCTTTCGAAAGCATAATGACCCTTTCCGAAATGTTCGTTCTATTTCTCCATCCCGCCTTAATTGCCACCACTGTGGAAACCTGGTTCGGACAGGCGGCGTGTTTGGAAGGAGTGCGCTCCTTCCTACAGACATAATCCATCATTTCGGGAATTTCTACTTGATAAAAAGGGATGCGCGCATCCATCGTTGAGGATAACCCGGTCAACTGCCAGAAGTATCGAGTGAAATGTGGCTGTTAAACGTCGGCTTACAGACTGTCGCTACAAGACACATAACGATTACTACGCCTATTACTTCAATAGAAATGAAATGAAGAAAACCGATAAATATCATGACCTAGGCTTCATTTTGGACAATAAACTCACGTTTAACGAACGTTGAGAAGTAATATTCATATTCTATATTCAATGCTTTCATACAAACTCTGTTAGCCACCTAAAATTGTCTTACATTTTTTATGTCCGTACTCCGTACTACTACTCGAATAGGCAAGACAGTGTCCAGTCCATCTACCAAGCGCAAAAAAGCCGAGAGACGCAATAAGGGGGAGGGAATCCTGGCGCATGTTGTGTCGGCTCGTACCATATGGGGTGTATACGCGGCTGCGCAGATTGGACTATGCACGTTGGCCCGGCCAATAGCTTGCACAAGGTGGACTGGGAGAACATCGCCGATACAAACGTGGTGAATGTGCTCAGTATTGCAACACACTGAACACACTTATCCCATTCAGAAATAATGAAATCAAATTGAATTACGCAAAAAATGTATGTCTGATTTGGGAGCTAGGTCGAGACGCTCTCAGACACTCGAAGCGGCCAGCGGGAAGGACCATTACAGTTCACTATGAAATTTCACCGGTATGTGAAAGGAATACCATCAGCACACGAACTAGCCACTTTGCACGAGAGTTTTAAATGGGTTCAAGCCTGCAGGAAAACGCGCTTCAAAACTCCCGTCATAAACATTCTAGCGATCTTCAGGAGAAATACTTGACTTCATCTGCGTGTCGGTTTCTTCGGCGAACTATGGGTGCCATTCCAGTCAACCGATACGTGTTTCTGAGCTTCCATACGATTCGTGTGAAATAGATTGCTTGTCCGTATCGTGGATCTAAGGGCGCGTGTAGCTCAGTCGGAGGAGGCGCCGGCTGTCGCGAGCACCCTATACCATGTTCCTGGTTCTGATTTCCCGCCCAGGCCAACCAAGCCTTCCATCCCTCCGGGGTCGGTGAATCGGTACCAGACTTGTCTGTCTGAGAAGGATAGAGCGCTGACTTGTTCATCGGCTGGCCACCACAAGTCATTGTAGGCGAAATACGCATTCAAATCGCCTCCACGACATCAGCTAGAAGTAGAATGGGTGGCGCATCCCAAAAAGAATTGAGTAACGCCGTCCTTTATCCTTTATCCTTTATCGTGGATCTGGTGACGTAATCAAAATGTTGAACGACTGTTTAGAGTTTGGTATACACCCGCATCCCGCCGGCGACGGGTCGCGGCGACAATATTACGCGGGTACCTACCGACAGAGTCGTGAGACGAGAGAGTATACCTAAGGCCATAGCGTCCGGGCCTAATTTTTCATTTGGTTGGTGTTCATTGTTCTATCTACTGAAGGAGCCGTCCGCCTTCATTTTTATGTGTAGCTCACACATTTGTCTTCCTAAGACAATAAGCATCCAAGGTAATATCATAGATGAACCGTACATATGAGGTGTTTCGTTTCCCAGAGCAATGTCATACTATCCTCGGCATAGCTTCGTCACCCAACGCAATTTTCCCTGTTATCGCATTATTTTGCCCGTTTTCATAGTAATGATAACGTCGGATTCAATTTGATCCAAATTGATTCAATCAAAAAACTTCGCTCCTCTCTTCTTGGCATCGGATGGGGATATGTAGAACTGATGAGGACTTTCTCATCGATCTAGAGCTACTTTATAAAACGCGTAACTTTCCTCACTGCAGGACTCTTTTGTGTCTCCACACGACTCTCAAAAGCACCCTTTGAGAAATATCACCTAATATTCAACTGCACTCGAGGAAAGTGCAGGAAAGGAGGAATTTATTGGAAATTTGTACCCATCAAAGGCACGTTTTTTCGGAAGTCTTCGCGGCTCAAGACAAAAAATATTTCTTGCCGTATTCCTCGATGATATGGATATCTGGAAGACAGCACTCGACGCTGCAGCGTAGAAGCACTCAAATGGATTAAATTGTTACATGATATCGTGTTCGAATCGTTTCTGGAAAACAATGCAACGGAGAAGATTGAAAGACTCTCACAGCATGACAGGTAGATGAAAGATAGTACAAAGAAGGCACAACTGCTGACACTGTGTACGTGGTGGCTGGATGTTTGTTGGAATCGGAGTCAAAATAAATTTTTCTGACGACCCCTTGCACACCTGATACTGCAACGTTGGTAAGCATCAGAATGTACACCCGAGGCAATAATTTACACCGAGGTTGATGAGGATACAGTAACGTATCTAATTTTGGGCATATAAAAGGAGGCCGTCAACCATAACGAACATCTGTTACTATTTCTAGAGTATTAACCCAGAGTATCGAGACCACCTGGCAAAATGCAAAACGGTTAATATAGAAGAGGAATGGATTTAAACAAGTTTTCTGAGAAGGCAATTTTTAGAAGTAGACCGGAAGTGTACACAACAATAACGACGATAGGCTGCAACTAGATGCTGTGTTTGTGGGTATAATTCAAAGAATGCATTTTAGACTCCACCTGCGATCAGAGACTCGGAAACTCGATTTGGGAAAGCAGGTCGATGCAGTTCGTTCATTGTTATGTTTTGCTGTTGACTATTTGTTGCGATTCTTCATGTTGTGAAACAGGCGGTTTGATATAGGAAGCTTCGAGAATGTACTGTGACGTCACCACACAAGACCAATACTGTAGAAGCTTTAACAAATTTAACAGGCAGCAGCGCAAAGTGTTGCAAGAATTTTCGATCAACCCAATACTTTCTCCAACCAGCGGTGAACCTATGCTTGACTTGGTCCTGTGCAGGAAAAGAAAGGCTTGTTGATGGAATCTACGTTGGCACACCCTAAGAAAGTAGCAATCATGCTACAGAAACGTCCTTCGTGGATCGTTCAACATCCGAGTGGAAAAGAAACTTTGGTTAAGCAAACTATGATGACATTAGAAATTATCTTGCCAATATTGAGCGAATAGGCAGTTTGTACAACTTTCAAACGGTGGACGATATACACGAGACTTTCTTAATTGTGTTCCATCACGTCATTGGTGGCGATGTCCGTTCCTCCACGTGGTGCCACTGGAAACTACTCGCTCTGCGAGTTAAGCCGAACACGGACACTCGATTGCAGGCGACAGGCCCTTGTGACAGGCCGGCCTACGAAGACCCATGTCACATCACATGGTGTATGACAGCTCAAGTGTTTCGAGATAGTGCTACGGCGTCCGCGGGAGCCGACGCGCACTCGCAGAGCCCGGCGAGTGTGAGAAGTATGAGAGGGTCCCTGATGCGAGGAACGGCATCGGGGGGCAACTGAGCTAGTCCGAAAGTCCCGTAACGTAAGCAGGACCCGCGTGGCAACGCTGAATGTGGGTACGTTGACGGGCCGCTCGTGCGAGTTGGTTGAAGCACTGGAGCGTAGAAGAGTTGATTTCTGTGCGGTGCAGGAGACGAGGTGGTCCTGCCGTAAGTCAAGGGACATAGGACGTGGCTTCAAGGCCGTTCTATGTGGAAGTCCCAGGACCACCAGTGGTGTCGGAATAATCGTCTCCGAACGATTTCGTGATTCGATTGTAAGCGTCGAGCGCTTTGACGATCGATTGATGAAGATCGCTGTCGCCGCGAAGGAGCGACTCTATCACTTCTTCTCTGCGTATGCTCCGCAGACTGGCTGCTCGGATCAAGCCAAGGAGGAGTTTTGGAGCCTGCTTGATGAGAAAACAGCAGAGGTACCGTCGAAAGATGTCATCATAGTCGCTGGTGACCTCAACGGGCACGTCGGCGCGACGAAAGACGGGTACGGCTGTCATGGTGGGTTCGGTTACGGATCGCGTAACGCAGATGGTGAGCGTATCCTTGAATATGCGGAATCGCACAACCTCACCATAGTGAACACCGTATTTCGCAAACGCGATTCCCACCTCATCTCGTTCTATAGCGGGAACACCAGGACTCAGATAGACTTTGTCCTTGTGAAGGATCGAGACCGAAGTCTTGTCACAGACGCGAAGGTCGTGCCGTATGAGACGGTCGCCCCACAGCATCGACCGCTGATCTGTACTTTAAAGATCACCCCTCCGGGGCTGAAGCAGGTCGAGCGATGCGGTGCACCAAGAATCAAGTGGTGGCGAATGAAATAGAAGGAAGCAGCTGTGATTTCTCGCGTGCGGTTACCGACAGTGACAACTGTCGACGAAACTTGGGAGAAGGCCACCGACGCGATTCGTCACGCTGCACGGTCGGAGCTCGGCATCACGAAGCCTGGGCGACGGAAGGTCGACAAGCAGGCCTGGCTGTGGACAGATGACGTGAAAGCCAAAGTTCGAGAGAAGAAGACGCTATATCACGTGTTTCTCGGCGAAAAGACAGCCGATAACTGGCGGAAGTACCAAGAAGCGAAGAAAGCTGCAAAGAAGGCCGTGGCTGTTGCAAAAGCCACTCATTATGGAGATGTCAACGAGAAGCTCGAGTCGCGCGATGGTGAGCGGTATCTGTACCGACTCGCAAAGAATCGCCATCGCCAGACCGAGGACATCGAGAAGTTCTTCGGCATCAATGATGAGAACGGCCGTCTTCTTATGGACCGCAAGAAGGCATTGAAGCAATGGCGCGATTACTTTGAGGAAATCTCTACAGTAGAATTTCCTCATCCAGCCATCCCCTCAACGGCTCCAACCCACGGCCCCGTTCAGAAGATCACCGTGGAGGAGATTGAAGCGGCTTTGAAGAAAATGAGGCCAGGCAAAGCGACTGGGCCCGACGACGTGGCAGCAGAACTGTGGAAGTCGAAGTTTTGGTACCCTGCTGAGTGGTTGGCGAAGTTCTTTAATCAGGTTGTGGCGGAGAAAAAAGTGCCTGAGAGTTGGCGCCAAAGTACGACGATTCCGATTTGGAAGAAGAAGGGCAGTCCTGCAGACTGCTCCAATTACCGTCCGATTCGCTTGCTTTCGCACTGCATGAAGATCTTTGAGCGAGTTGTCGATGGACGAATTCGGGACATCGTCCAGCATTCCAGCAATCAGTGCGGCTTCGTGGCTGGCTGTGGCACCATTGATGCCATACACGCCGCCCGCCTCCTGATAGAGAAGCATCGCGAGAAACAGAAGGCAGTGCATATCGCCTTCCTCAACTTGGAGAAGGCCTTTGACCGCGTACCGCGTGAAGTGATATGGTACGCCTTGCGACATCATGGAGTTCCCGAAGAGCTCATAGAGTGGGTGCGAATTCTCTACTCTTGTCCAAAGAGTCGAGTGCAAGCTGCAGCTGGAACCTCGATGGAGTTCCCCATCTCTGTCGGGGTACACCAGGGTTCTGCGCTTTCCCCACTCCTCTTTGTTGTCGTCATGGATGCCATCACACGAGATCTTCAAAAGCCCGTCCCTTGGACGTTGCTTTATGCCGATGACGTGATGCTCGCTAGCGAAGATAAAGGTGAACTCGAGCGAGAGGTGCAAGCTTGGTGTGATCGCTTGGAGCGGTTTGGACTCAGATTGAACGTGAAGAAGACCGAGTATTTAACGACGGACGTTACCGAGTCCAGCTCCATCAAGGTTAACGGCATCGAGCTTCCACGCACTGCGGTCTTTAAGTACCTGGGATCAGCAGTCGCGTCTGACGGCAAACTGATGGTCGAAGTGAATTCACGCGTGAGTGCAGCTTGGTCCAAGTGGCGCTCGTTGACTGGGGTGGTCTGCGATAGGAAGATACCGGAGCGCTTTAAGTCAAAGATCTACAGGGCAGTCATCCGGCCAGTAGCGATGTACGGCGCTGAGTGTTGGCCTGCGACCAAGGAAGTTGAAGCGCGCCTCAGCGTCATGGAGACGAAGATGCTGCGCTGGACGGCAGGAGTCACGCGCATGGACCGCATTCGAAATGATGCTATTCGGCAGAAGTTCGGTGTCGCGTCGATAACTGACAAGATGCGCGAAGCTCGCTTACGATGGTACGGCCACGTTCTGCGTGGAAAGGAAGATAGCGTCCGCAAGATAGGCCTTAAGTTCGAGGTGGTAGGAAAGCGGCTAGAGGGCGCCCGAAGCAGCGCTGGGCTGATACGTTACATACGGACTTGAAAGCGGCTGGCATCCACCCTGATCTAGCGCTGGATCGGGAAAGGTGGCGTCATGACACCAGAATAGCGGACCCCGCTACGAAGCGGGACAGACGCTGAAGAAGAAGAAGAAGAAGAAGAAGAAGAAGAATCACGTCATTAAAATTTTCGTTCCTCTTTGGAAACTAAAAAGGGAGGACTGAAGCTCCTGAACTACTAAAAAAGAATGATACATCGACGCCCTTGCATGTGGAATGAATCGTCCTTAACAAATGATGTAAAGGATTGCAGGATAACTACGCTGCATATAGCGAAAAAGTGGATAAGGTCGTGCTTAGGTATAATGTTTGTTTAGAGAATAAAATCTTTAGGTCTCCTTCGGTCACTGAAATTTTCGCTCCTCTTCGAAAAACAAAAAAGGAAAATTGAGGCTCTCGAATTATTTAAAAAGATTGGCACATCAACGCACTTGCATGTAGAATGTGGCCTCTGCAACAAATGATGTAAACTGTTAGATTATGTACGCTGCATATAGCAATAAAGTGGATAAATCAATGTTCAAGTAAAATGTTCATTTAGAGAACAAAATCCTTGCGCCTCAAGATAGGAACAATTTTGATAGACATATTAAAATCCGTAGTGGAAAAAACCTGGTCATATCTGATAATAATGGCTCTGCTTATTTGACATACTCGGCAAGGCCAGTTTGCTTGCCTCACAGTTCCTCCAGCACTTAGGAAGATCTATGGCTTCAAATCTCTAGCACTTCCAATACAGGGTGAAGGGGTAATCAATTCGAACTCATTTTCTGATCGTTCTTTTAAACAAATAGACATTTTACCATGGTTCCGCAAGGAACAAATCCATCTATCAATGTCTCAAAATGGGCGTACTCTATCTCTTCTAACTTCATTCTGCTAAATTTTATTGAAAACTTCTAGGCTCCAGAACAACAGACACCAATAGACAACTCCTCAGAACATATATTCAATTACAGCATTATGACATCTGAAGTGCCGACAACATGGAAGCACACTTTCGCTGCGCCTATTTCAAGGAATTCTCCTTTAGGCGACTCGAAACACTTTCGTCCTACAAGCATTACTTCAGTGTTTGCTAGGACCTTCAAAAAATTCAGTAACGCATTGATAGCACCAAAAGTTAATCTCAGATAGTCAATTTGGCTCTTTGCTAGAGAGATCTGTAGAAATAGCAAACTCACTTCTTTTAATAACTGAACGAAAACTATGATGGCTAAATACAGGATAGATGTGTTGTGGACTTGTCAAAGGCTTTCGAAAAAGTTGCAGCACCCAAATTATTTCTCAAAATGATTATGGTCAGAATCCATTTTCTGATAATTGACTGCACGCGCTATTTCCCCAAAGGAAGGACATATAAGGTTAAGGTCGAAGGACTATTACATACCTTCCGTATTGAATGCCTGCTCCATAAAGAATGGTGCCGTAACCTCTATTCTTTTCTTTTATACACTTATGAGATGAGATTTGAGATTTGGGGCTTTCTAACAACCAAGAAGCTCAATTTTGACATATATTATGGATCCGTAAAAATAGCAAATTTTAGCGCATCTGATCTTCTCAAAGTTTTTAAAAGTGAAAACCCCTGAAATGCGGGCTTACAAAACATGCGTATTGTACCGTTAATTGAGTTAATAAAGAACAACGGTTTTCAGTCGTTTTAAGAAGAATGACATTGACGCGCTGGAGGGCGTACAAAATAATTTCACACCAAGATTAAAAATGAAGTGTTTCGGCTTAAATAACTTGCATATCCTAAACGGCCGAAAAAGAAGTAGCATGTTCGGTCTAACAAGGAAAGGTTCCCAACTCAAGGTGAGCTTTTTTGATGCTACTTTTGCAGGATGTAGGGTCCTGTGAGCGGAGTCCAGAACCACAATTAGTTTTTGCCGAACGCCTTTTTAGGACCTGAAGAGGAGGTCTGAAAGCGTGTGCGCAACTATCGTCAACCCTTACGACACCACACGAGGTGTGCTTCGGCAGTGAAGTTGGTGGGAGGGACGCCTCTTAGGAGCACACCGGAGGGGTTTTAAGTTCGATTCCGCCTACTGCCGATTTTTTTGCACATATTAGTTTGTTGTCATTACGCTTCGCTTTCTCATGCTCACAGGAGTCAATTTTAGACCATGATTGCCACCATCAAATTACCCAAGTTTGAGCTCGGCTCCCGATCCTGCCGATTTTGTCGACGTAGCTACTTCGTATTCTCGTCAACTACTCTTACGTTCGACTACCCTGGCTACTGGTACGACTACCTACTGTCTTGCCGTTTGTCTACTCTGCTACTGCTGTGCGCCGACTTCTAGTGTTGTGGTGACCACGTGCGACCCGTGGCCGATATCGGATTTTGCTACTGTGGTCGCCGAAACAGGTGTATTCGTACGATTTCCTGTCAATCATCCTCGTTTTAACATGAGCGCTCGTGCTGGTTTTAAGGGAGTTAAGAGGATGTGCATATCTTCCTCGCCCGTCTCGACGAACCAAGAGCAGCCGTCGCTCGAGGACGTATTGCGCGATCTCAACGAGTCGATTGATGTGCCGTCATGTGTCAAATTGGCGTTCAATGCGATGGTTGCCGAACTTGAGAAAGTTCGACTTGAGAGGGACAAACTCCGCGATGAAAACAAAGAACTTCGCAGAAGATTGGGCATCTCTCCGGACGATGAGTTGAATTCGACTTCTGTAGCTAACGATCTTTCTAGTGACGGGCCTCGTGTGACCGGTAGTGATGATCCCGCTGAACAGGAAAGACGTCGATCTATAGTAATAGCGGGCATCCCTGAGAATAGGAGCAATGTGTTAAGGGAGCGTCTCATACATGATCATAGGAGTGTGATGAATGTTCTAACTCACCTAAATGTTGAGTGTGTACCAGTGACTGTTTACAGACTTGGTCGCCTATTTCCTGATCGTAATAGGCTTCTCAAGGTTGTATTACCTGCTTCGTATTTTCAAAAACTGGCTGTCAGGCGTGCCTCCCGGCTTCGCTACTTTCCGGAACGTGGGGTTTTCCTTAGGGAATCCCTTACGCTCGAGGAGAGGAAAAGGCGTCGGGAGGAGCGTATTAATCGCGTTTATGCTATGTCTCAGTCATCACAAATTCCGCAAGCTGTTACAATCAATTCTGCTAAGGGAAACTAGTTTCCCCTCTCCGGAGCCTTCGTTCGCTGTCCTCCACTCATGTTCCTTCCAGTCTCTCTTGTTTTTATGCGAATATTAGATCTTTTCCAAAGAATGCCCCCTACCTTGATCCATTCGCTTCTAAGTACGATATCCTTCTCTTTACGGAGACCTGGCTCAAAAGTCACCACTCGTTAAGCGCAATGGTGGGTGAATGGATTAAGGATTATACTGTGTTGCGTTGTGATAGAGTACGTAGATCTGGGGGTGGAGTAGCAATTTTTCTTCGTTTCCCTTTAAAGTGCTCTTTGGTCTTCTCTGAATCTATAGGCAATGGTTATGAAATCTTGGCTGCGGATATTACTCATCTCGATACTGCTTTTCGAATCATACTTGTCTATAGGCCACCTTCAGCATCTATGGATTACACTGAGCAATTGGTCAAGGCGATCAGTGACTTATCAGTTACTGATACACCGGTTATCTCTGTCGGGGATTTTAATCTTCCTGAAATTAAGTGGGTAGAGGGCACTGCAGGTGGAGATGCAACCAACGTTCTATCTGAGATGTTTGCATGTCACGGATTTGTCCAGCTCATCAAGGAACCCACCAGAGGAAATAATATTTTAGACTTGTTGTTCTGTAATAGTGAGACATTATTAAATAGAGTCGCAGTTCTATCCTCTATTGGTGAAAGTGACCATCTTAGCTTCTCGTTTGAAATATCAGGAGGTGGCATTGAACCTGTTCCAATTCTCAAAAGGCTTTTCTCTATGGCAGATTTTAATGCGATCAATAATTATCTTTTTAGTGTCATGTGGGTAGACTCCATGGAGTGTTTTGCTACAGTAGATGAAAAATATGGTTTGTTTCTTTCAATACTCGCAGACGTTATAAATAAATTTGTTCCATGGGGATACGTCTTTCCGTCTAGGGCTCAGCTTCCTACTTACCTACAGAACATGCTTGATCACAAAAACTGTCTGTTGACCTACGCTAGGCTCAGCGAAGATTGGACGGAGTACTATAGATTTTCCAAAAGCTTTAATGAAAAGGTGTTGAAGTTTAATAGGTCTATTGAGAAGAAGGTGGTGAAGTCACGCGACAAACGACTCTTCTACAAGTTCATGAAAACCAAACTTAAGGACAAAACATTGTTTTCTGATTTAAAACTAGATGGCAAGCTGTTACTCGAAGATCATGACAAAGCAAATGCCTTGGCATCGCAGTTCTGCAAGGTGTTCATTACGGACAACGGAATTCAGCCTGAGTTCTCCCCTAAAATTCATTCTAAAATGCAGACATTTCCCTTTTTTGACGCAGTCAAAGTTTACGAAGTTTTGCAAAAGTGGCCCACGTCCTATTCGTTAACACCAGACGGCATTCCTTTCGTGTTTATAAAGAAGGTTGCTCATTCTATTGCTTATCCGCTTTCATACCTATACAACCAGTCCCTTATGTTTTCTGAGGTGCCCAGACTATGGAAGCATTCTTTCGTTACACCAATACCAAAAGCCAAACCTTCGTCGGATCCTGCAAACTATAGGCCAGTCAGTATCACTTCGCTATTCTGCAGGGTATTTGAGAAGCTTCTTAAGCCCCATATCTTGAGTCATCTTGATACTAATGGTCTGATACCCGATTCTCAGCATGGCTTCACCAAAGGAAAATCTGTTGCCACCAACATGCTGGAGACCCTTAACGACTGGACACTCGCCCTTGATGACAAAAAATGCATTGATGTCGTATATCTTGACTTTGCCAAGGCATTTGATAGGGTCAGCCATGCAAAGCTTTTGTATAAACAAAAAAGGATAGGTTTACATGAGAAGGTATTTAAGTGGCTCGAATGTTTTCTTTTGGGTAGAACTTTTCAAGTGAGAGTCAACTCCTCCTTTTCTGATGTGTATGAAATATCTAGCGGAATCCCACAAGGTGGAGTTCTATCACCTATACTTTTTAACATTTATGCAGCTGACATAAGTGAACTGCTCGTGAATTCCAAAGCGAAATCCAAGCAGTTCGCGGATGATCTGAAAATTTATATGAATATTGAGGGGTCTCAAGATGCAGTTAAATTGCAAGAAGTAATTGACGGTCTGGTTAAATGGTCCGAGGATTGGCAACTACCCCTGTCAGAGAGTAAAACCTTTCATATGAGAATAGGACAGTCTCTTACACCCATAAACTATCATATCAACGGTTCTTCAATAACAACAGTCAGTGAAATTAAGGACCTGGGATTCCGATACACTGATACTTTAGACTTTCGCCCACACTACAAAGAGTTGTTCAGGGCTGCTTTTACTCGAACATATCACATTTTCAAAGCCCTCACAACGAAGGATAGCAAGGTTCTCATTACGGCTTACAAAACTTATATTCGCCCTATTTTGGAATGCGGAACCGTTGTCTTTTCTCCTCACAAAAAGAAGGATATTGCATTACTTGAAAAAATTCAGAATAACTTTACTAGGAAAACTCTAATAAGGCGTGGTGGCTTTCTCTACGGCAAGATTCCTAGTGCGGTTATCAGAAACAGGTATTTTGGACTTTCGAGTCTATTATCTAGAAGAAAATTATTTGATCTGTGCATGGTTCATAAACTTTTTAGGGAGCAGTCCGCAGCCAACTTTTCACAGTTCTATACTCTGCGTCCCTCAGTAACCAGAGGGGGTCAATATAAATTGCACTTCGCTAAGCCTAAGACCACGGTAAGAGCCAAATTTTTCACAGTTAGAGCAGGTTTAGCCTATCTACAAATTAGTAAGACTACCTCCCTCCCGAAATCCAAGTACTCTTTCAAACGCATCGCAGCAAAACAAATTCTCTGTCCGTAGATATTTAGGAGCTACCTTTGTTTGTTAGTTTTGGTGTTTGTTGTGTTGCAATTTTATCTCACTCCTGTCTTATACAGAGTATTTCAATAAATAAATAAAAAAATAAAAATCAATGCTTGCAACAAACCAAGGCTGCCTGTTTGCGCCTTTATAAGTGCTAGTTTTTCAACTGTGTCTATCTGCACCACCACCATGTCATACCATATCACCAAAAATACCGTAACTGCACACAAATACGCATACTTCATGCGGTTGAATATTATGGATATTATGGAACCAGGCCATATCGGTACATAATTGTGCTAAAAATATCGTTCCACCTGAACGTGTTGTCGGCCGACTACTTTCAACCTTCACACTGGATTTCATTCTCCGACAAGCAGAGAGATTGTGATCGAGGCTGCCATAAAAGGACTCATCCTGGACGCCATATGTATATGGAGATATCGACTGTTAGGAATAAGAGGCTGTTCACGTTAGGGGTAGTATAATGAAAATGGGACCTTTCTATGTCTGTCATACGTGTGGGAGGCAGCTGGATACGTCGATGCTCACCCAGGATCTTTCTTCAAGGAAGAAGAAGTGGACATTCCTTGTCAGGTAGAAGATTGTTCCTCACTGGCTTTTGTAAGATGCTGTTGGTGTGACAAGCGCTTGTGTTTCACTTGTTTCATAGATTTGTACCATAGCTGTTGACTAAAAGAGAAGAAAAGAGAGGACTTTTTATTTCCAGAGAAAAGATATGGTGCATACAGGCATTATTGGAAAACTAGCACACATGGAGGCGGAAATACACAGCCTTGGTTTGTCGTAAGCATTGATGGTCTAAAACTAACTCCTGTGAGCATGAGAAAGCGAAGCGTAATAACAACAAACTAATAAAGGATAAAAGATAAAGGACGGCGTTACTCAATCCCTTTTGGGATGCGCCACGCATTCTACTTTTACAGGATGTCACGGAGGCGATCTGAATGCGTATTTGGCCATACAATGACTAGCGATGCCAGTCGATGAACAAGTCAGCGCTTTATCCTTTCCAGACACGTCTGGTACCAATTCACCGACCCTGGAGGGATGGAAGGCTTGGTTGGCCTGGTCGGGAAATTCGAACCAGGAACCTGGTATCGGGTGCGACAGTCGCGCTTCCTCCGACTGCGCTACACGCGCCCAACAAACTAATATGTGCAAAAAATTCGGCAGTAGGCGGAATCGAACTTGAAACCTCTCCGGTGAGCTCCTATTGGGCGTCCCTTCCACCAACTGCGCCGCCGAAGCACACCTCGTATGATGCCGTAGGGGTTGATGATAGTTGAGGTCTTTAAAGAACCGTTTAGCAAAAACTAACTGTGGCTCTGGACTCCTCTCACAGGACGCCACATCGTATCAAAACAGCATAGCACAAGCTCATATTGAGTTGGGAACCTTTCCTTGAAAGGTTTCTGAAATATGGAAGGAAGGTTGGCGACCTGAAGATGCTTTTTAAGATTCTCACGGGCAAACTCCACATAAACTCTTTCCATTTTTTCGACGGCAGAGTGGTATGAACAAGAAGTAATTTTGCCTGTTGCAAGGGCCACCGTAAAATCTACATCCTTGACATACAGAAGCTTGCGGGAGCTCAACTTGCTGCTTGCGGGCAATGACAATCCCCTCTCTTTGCGCGAATTCAAGAATTTTATTTTAAGTAAATTACTGTGTTAGTCGCTTTCACAGTCTTTCGCTGAACCTTCTAGTTTGATTTTGTGTTGTACTGTTCTCTATTGAACGCCATAAACAAATAAATGTTGTGGATGTCCAATTTTTAGACACACTTTATTTGCTCTGGGCGTAGAGCGATTTCAACGCCGAACACTTTGGAGGATTTTCACATACTTGCGCTTCAAAACAAGCCAGAAAATTTCTCTGCGATCCAAGGGTAAGAATCTTTTCTTTTACAGAAGTTTATAGAATGTATAATATTTACGATCATCAAAATAATGTAAAAATTCGTTTGGACAGCATGCACATCGAATCGAGTAGTGCAGTCCTCTCCTACGTGGAGCTCGTAAAAGTGTCGTACCTCTGATTCTGCGCCAGACTCTCCTCATTCTCGGCATCGTTGAGGCTGTCGAAGTTCTCGGCCACCCTCACGTTGTACTTGTCATTCGAACGCAATCTCATCTCCATAACCCATTGGCAAAGCCCTTAAATTAGAAGAGCGAGTTCGCAGAACGTTCCGGAAACGACGCTCAAGCAACGTCGTCATAACCTATTTCATATAACGGAATGGCATAAGCACGAGAGCGAGAAAAACGACGGAAAGTGTTTCGGGAAATGGCCCAAGGGCGAGACTGGCTCATTGAGGTGATTAGCGCTGAGGAGCGAACGACGACTGGCCCTGACATCTCGAGCCGTAAAAACGGACAATTTCGCGCTAGAAGTCCGCTTCCGTCACCTCTGCTGGCGTGAATATAAAGTGAAAGAGTAGCGAGCTTCGAAGGGCCCATTTCAAGCCTGATCCCTGAGCGATAGAAACAGTGCATCAACGGTGGATGGACCGAATCCCAGTTTCAACCTGATGAAGTTGTCTGCATAATGTGTGGGCCTTTTTGAAGTGAGCTTTGCATTAAATCACTTCGAACTCCTGCATAACTCCTGCTCGATGGGCACCTTATTGAGCATGTAAAAATAACGATTTAATCATCTTAGACACCATTCTAAACAAAATTGACGCTCCATAAATCAGAGTGGACGTCTCCCAAATCAAAACGAGCTTCTTACAGATTCAACTACAGACTCTCCAAGATGGTTTTAATTTTAGTTTTTTTTTACATTTTTAGTTCAAGGAAAATTTAGTGCAGCACTCTTTGAAAATTTTTTTAGTTCACTTGCTTAAATGAGTATAATAATTTTATAAAATTCTTAATTTCTGAGAAAAATAAGAAATTAAATCTTGTTTTAAATTGCAGCATGGTAGCAGCCATTTACTTCATTAAAAAACGAGTTTGTGCTTTGCACTCAAAAGCTCGTCATAATTTTTATTTGACTGTATAAGTGTTGGTTGCATGATGCATCAAAATGGGGATACCTGTGTTCTTTACAATTATAATTTTGGGTGAGAAATGGGTGTGAAACTCCATGCAGACCGAAGGTTTGCTATCAATCGAATAAAAATTGCTACTTGGAAGAGGGACATCTCTTTTGTGACACAAAAAATTGGCTGTCCACTTTGAAAACAAGCTTTAAACCATTCTTTCCTCAAAAATAATATTTTTATAAATTTTCAAACAATGTCTTCACTTATTGGGTAGATAAATGGAAACTTCAAACAAAGTCATACTAAATTTTCCTTGAACATAAAAGTAACCTAAAGTAACTTTTCAAGAAGGATAACCTTCTAACCTTCTTAAAAAGTGTCTGTTGTAATGATGAAGGAATTTTTTTGAATTTTTTTTAATTTGGAAGATGTTAGTTTGATTTCAAAAGCGTTGGGTTTGTTTAGAAGACTCAAATTTGACGTGAAATGTGTTCAAATTGATGTGAAAAGGGTATATAACTCCCGCAAAAAAATCGAATCAAAGAAAAGGAATGCTGGAATGCATAGATGATATAGGATCCCAGGATCCTTGACGGAGTATAAGTGTATAACATCAGTCGCAACGTCTCGACGAAACTTGCGGAACTTTGGTAGGTTGGCAGAAAGTGTCTAGCGAAGAAAGCAGGCATTAGTGACCGAGATTTCTGAAGTTACGGATGAATCATTACAATCGAAACCTTAATCCTAACTTGTTCACTGTGCTGTCAAGGGCTGGCTCATCAACACGACGAGTAACAGATAATAGATCAGCCTCAGTGGTGTAATAGTGACGGCATACTCTCTGAGCTATACGATCGAATCATGCTTGGCACAAGAGGTTTCATCGCAACAAAACGATACAAATATTTGCCTATACTAGAGGGATTGATCGACATTGTCTCGAGAAAGGACGGCAGTGATCAATCCTTTTAGGAATGCGCCGCGAATTATATTTCTGCGGGATGTCATCTCGGCAATTTGAGTGCGTCTTGAGGACCTGTGGTGGCGAGCCGATGGACAACCCATTGTCCTCCCTAGACAAGTCTAATATCAACACGTATGCCCATGGAGAGGACAACAAGGTTGGGCTGCGCGGGAAGTCCGTACCAAGAACCAATAATTGAATGCTGGTGGCAGCCAGCACCACCTACGGCTGCGCTACCACGCGCCCCATGAAAACAATAGTAATCAATAACAAAGAATACCATAAATACTGAAGCCATACCAATAACTAACTGCCAGAATATCGCAGGCTGCTCTAATAAAGTTCCACTTACTAAACTACGAGTTAAGAGCGTTTTCAAAATTTCACTCGTTGTAAGCTTATGGCGAGCACCAGCACTCAAGGCGTAACTGGGTTGATTTTGCTGCGTTCGTCGTTGTTCGGACGAACGCTCTGAGCTGAAAGGAATAGCTGAAAGAACAAAGAAGTGGTCTGGCAAGTGCATACAATCTATGCTAGGTGTGAAGAAGTAGGTATGTAGCGCCACAGAGTCCGCTGAAAATGCACCATTCCTAGCTTTGTCCTATCTTCGTCTCCTCACCTATTCCGTTTGAAACCCCTACCAGGTCAGTTTGACAGCTAACCAACATACTTTCTCGTCCTTCTAGTGCCGAGAACGACGATTGCTAAATGGCCTAGTCGTCACATGACAGATGAGGTGTCTAGAAGCGGTCCACTACCGCCACACAAGTCATAGAACGCTATCGAACTGTACAACCAAAGTGGAATACGCAACTCTCTAGGAAGCGTAGGATGAATATCGTCCTTACTAAGCATAAGCATCTGCTGTTCATGAACTGTAGGAATAGCTTGAGTGCAGAAGGTGTTAGTGAATTTCCCCTCTAGACACCCGGTTTCTCTTTTCAATTTGCAGATGAAACAACTGGATTCCCAGTAAACAGAATCGGAATGGTGGTTAATTCATTAATGCAGGGACTATACTTTCGTTTTGCAAAGAGAAGTAGCGTTTCATTGTGGACGTACAGACGATACTGCAACTCAATACGGTTTTTGTGTAATAGAATTCCTTGAACCGATTCTTGGTCTTCAGCGTCAGATAGAGCACAGAAGGATTTCCTTCATCAAAGACTTTGCACAACCTTGGTCTGGGGTGCAGCATCACCATAAAGGAGGAGGAATAACACGCACAAGATAGCAGTTCCAATTAGAGGACTGCACGACCACCCACGATCAGGAAAGACGGGGAAAGCGAAAAGTGCGGCACTCCCGTAAGTTGATAAGTCAGAAGCTCTCGATCAATGGGAAGTTCAAGAAGTTGGTAAAGATCTGAAAATATTGCTCTGAGAACACTTTCCACGTTTTTGCCTGCCCCGAAAAAGTGGTCTCCTGCGAAGACAAATGGACATACTGTGTGAACTATGAACTTCGGCTTCAGGCTTATTTAACTCCACGGCAGGAATTTCTTTAATAATAATAAATAACAATAACGAAACATGGACGGTTCTGATTGCCTGAACGGAACTCTACGATAACTCTAAGAAAGGGCCTTCACCAATCCTTCAATAGGCTTTGCACTGGGTTTTATTTGTTTATCCGTTTACTTATTTACATATACTTACTATTTTTTATTATTATTTTATGTTTATTATTTACTTTCACGTCGAATTGGAGACTTTTCAAGTCAAATTGGGCATTCTTCCATGCTAGCTTTAAGACTTTTCAAAGCAAAGCGAATTCTTCCAAATCGAAATGGCCTTCTGGCAGGTTAAATTGCAGACTCAATAAAATGGTTATAATAACTTTTGTTCATGGAAAATTTGCACAACTTTCTTTGAAACTTTGTTAGTTTATCTGCTCCAATAGGTGCAAAAATTTGTAAAATTTTCATTCTTAGAAAAAATAAAAACTTGAAATTTGGTCTAAAGACAGCAAAGAAGCGAGCGTATAGCACATTGAAAGATCAGTTTCATAGTGTGAGTGCCACTTACATACATGGACCATAAAAGTGAGGATATGTGTTCGTTGCAGTTTTTTTTAAATATTGTTAACAGTTGCCATAATCCATGCGAACAAAAATTCTACTATCAGCTGAATAAAAATCGCGACGTCTTGGAAGAGAACATGGCCAATCTCTCACTTATTGTTCACTTATTGGGTAGAAGAACTGAAACTTCAAAAAAGGTTCTTTGAACAAAAAATTAATCTAACCCTTTTGGAGAGTCTCTAGTTTAAGGTCATTTCAATTTGGAAGATCGCTTTGATTTCAAAACCCTTATTCTAGCTTGGGAGGGTGTCCAATTTGATTTGAAAGGCGTCCAATTTGATTTGAGAAGTGTCCAGCCCGACGAGAAAATGGCATATATGTCAAAGAGCTGCGCTGTTAGGCGAAAAACGGCAACGAAGACAAACCTCTCACGCAACAAAAAAACGAATACAGCACACAAACAGCAGACAATGGTGACCTCCTAAGTCCTAAAGAAGATAATATAATAGTACGAGATTTTCTCATTTGGGCACCGAACAGAAGGAAGGGAAAGTGTAAGAAATGTAGAACTAGAGGTTGAAATTAATTCAAAATTGGTAGCGTAAAACATGCCAAACCTAATCTAAGTCTTAATTTTGGTAATCTCGTCGATATGCAAATATCATCGAGAAGCTTCATATTCAGTTTGTCCAGATCAGACGCCCTTGCGGTAGGATGCTGAACGTTTGAAGAACCTGCGGGGTCTCTTCATATTCTTCAATTTTTAAAGTACCTGACCTACTGCTATCATAAATGCAAAAGAGAAGATATGTGTGTTCCTAATAATGGAAAAGCTTCAAAAGAGAATACGGATTCGTGGGTTCTGTTGCAAATGCAAAATGTTGTATAAAAGTATTTCTTGCGAATAATGAAGTGTAGAACTCTTAGGAGCATCCTTTATCGTTTTCGTACCAGTTTTAGCTGAGTTTCTGATCGGGAAGCTGCATTGAGGCTTACATCGGGATACCATACGGAAATCTTTGTGAAATGTTGTTCCAGAGTGTTCCATATCAGTTGAGTACGATACGAGCAACACAAATGCAATCAAAACGTTCGATGTAACAGTTGCACTTACAGCAAGATTCACTGCGAAGGGTTTTGTAGCATGCTGCTCCATTTGGGTTGTTGCAAAATTATTGCCCATAGTTAACGATACAGCTAAGAATAATCGGTCTCAACTCAAGGATTACATATACGAACGCAAACGCGTTCGTATATGTAATCCTGATGCGATTAATGACATTTGTAGTGCAACTACTCCCTCACATAGATAATGAGAGCATGGTAGGAGATAGAAACTTCGGAAAGCTGTATAAGGAAGGGTCAGAAAACCGCTCTATCTTAGGCCTGCATCGAGAGCTCGAAATAAAGCTCGTCTCTCGTTATAATAAATTGGTAGATCTCCGTTAATAAGCTGCTGGAGAATCTCGACGCCAACGGATGACAAAAACGCCTATGACGACTATGACGACTGGGTTAGCCTTCCACCCACGAGGGAGGAATCGCAAACGGAATTTTAGTTGCATATGCGCTCTTTATTCGAAGACTCCGTTGACAGCCAGCAAAATGGTGGAATGCGGCGAAACAAATTAAGTGCTACAGAATTTTCTAAACGTACTCCAGTTCATTAGCTATGCACGTCTTTCACTCATACATATGTATGTGTGACATGACGTCGTTTTCCCAACGTCTAAGGACGGCTGTTGGAGGTGAATGGCGACGTATTCTGAGGGGCGTCGACTGCCATGATTCCTTGTTCTTGGTTCGGATTGTCTGCATAGGAGAGTCAAGCCCTCCCATACCTCCAGGGTCCGAGAATTGTTACCAAACTTGTATGGGAAGCATAAAACGCTGACTTTTTAATCGGTTAGCCAACCCACGACATTTCATAGGCTAAGTATGCCTTCAAATTTGCTCCACGAAGCATCCCGTAAAGGAAACTGCGTGGCGCATCCCGAAAGAGATTGAGTAACGTCGTCATTCTTCCATTATACCTTAAAAATGGCTCTATAGAAGACATTTGTCTGAAAAGAACAATGTTGAAGTTTGAGTTTGAGTTTCGGGGTGCTACGTTCCACTCTTCAAAGAGCTCGACATGGTGTTGTTCGCTTATGGATTATACTTCCTTAGTTGCCAACCAACATTGTCAATGGCTTTATTGCGGCTCACATTTCGGTAATTTTGCCTCTTTGGAGCCTGAAAAGTCAAAACGTTAGTCGCACAAACATCAGTCCATCCTACAGAGTACCTTTCTTATGTGAAATAGAGAGAGGATCAGTGATGAAAATTAACTTAATTGACCTATATTTAAATTAATTGACCTTGCATGTGGTTGATGTTGTGCTGTACATGGGGGGACCTCCCATCACGTGTAGCTGGAAGTAACATGGAAGCATGAGCTGCAGTCCGGGACTAATCAGCTTAAAGGATAAAAGGATAAAGGACGGTGTTACTCAATCTCTCTTGGAAAGCGCCACGCATTCTACATTTACGGGATGCTGTGGAGGCGATCTGAATACGTATTTGGGTAATGAATAGCGGTGGTCGGAACAAATTAGCTCTTCCCTTCCCATACAAGCCCGAACCAGGACCTTGGTATCGAAGGCGCGCAACAGCCGGCACCTCCTCCGACTGCGCTACTCTCGCCCTCCTAACCGGCTTAAATGTCACAAAACATAGAGCGCGTTAGGATCAAATATTTGGACGAGTAGCGTTGTGAATAATTACGACCTGTTCATGCTCCGAAAGAGTTTGCAGTGATGCTGAAACGTCGGCCGAAGTATAGCCATTAAAAGTCTTGGATGAGCCTAACAATTACGATTTTAGAGACATCAGCTCTTCAGCCTACACTTTTATGATATTATTCCGTTTTCTGGACGTGAATGCTCGCCTAGCTTTTTTGGGAGAGATAGCATAGCAGATAGCATCAATAGCAGATAGCATCAATTGCATACAACATTTTTGAAATGACCAGAATCTTGGTCGGACTGCGACTCTTTGTGTTCAGACGACCAAAGCGGCGGAAACTTTTTGATTGACTGCATAATTGCTGAGAGGCAACCCGTTGTATATCGCAGAGCACTGGAGCATCTGAGGTTTACTTTATTTAATTCTAGTTTGACATGGTGCCTTTGTGTTTGACTGTAGAATTCGACAGTAAGAATTATGGATCAAAACAGAGACTCTCTTTGAAGAAACTTTTTAAGAAGCATGATCACAATTGAACATAACGTAGACGGTCTGGGGAATGGCTAAATTTCTTTGGGCAAGATAAGACACTGATCTTGTCTCCTTCTATGGAGGAGTTAAAAAAGTGATAAAAATTGGCGCGAATTAATCGCTATCGCACAAGCCAAGTTGTCGAAAATTAGGTGGACCGGCCTAGCAATGCGCTTCGCGCATACATGCTATACGAGAGTCCCACCGACGCTATTCCGTGGGATGTCAGAAGAACACTCACGCTCTCCAACAATAAGGTCGGACTTCGTGAAAATCGAGCGATACGACGGTCTCCGTGTTCTTCGAACGATGAGTATCAACTGGAGCACTTTGGCACGAAACAGGGGCGAATGAAGAAACCACTCGAGCAACTGATCAATGGGCGACGAATGATACAGATCATTCGGTATATTCAATATATTTCGGTAGCCAGAAAGAAACACCGGTAGAAAATCCATTGTTTTTCTCCCAAAGGACTCTTGGACCATTTCATATCGTAAAGAGGTCTAGACGGGGACCAAACGAAAAACCTCGATTCAAGGTGCACAAGGCAGCTGGCGCCTCTTCCGATTGCGCTTCCACCCGTCGTTAGAGGCCAAGAGGACATTTGCACTGCCTTGACGACATCGTCCAGAAGAAGTACATTGCGTGACTGTTCTCACAAAGGGATGTATTCCACCCTCTATCCTTTTTTCTGATTTCATAAAAAACGGCAGATGCCATGGTTCCTAGAAAGTCGAAGGAGGAGCAAGATGTGACTATTTAAATTCTGTTTTGTAATAGGCGAAACCTTCTAAATGATTGACGCGATTGAGGTACAAATGCGGTGGCAAAGGTGACAGAGAAGGAGAGCAGTACGCGAGAGATGAGCCACGAGCGAAAGACTTTCTGGCCGCCACCCACGTCGACGAGTAGCAGCACCCGCTGATGACGGTGGTGACGCTGCACGGACAAAAGTCATTACAATGGCTGTGTTTTGCTGTAGGCGAGTTCGACCTGGCGGCAGCGGTGGACGCGGATGCCGGAGCGGCGACGGCGCTGCCAATTTCGCGTTTCGCGCCGTTACCATGCAAATCCCGTCGCCGTCCGATGCACACTCGACGAACCGACGATACCGGTCCGTCCCGCTCGGCGAACTGTGCTCACCAAGAGGGACTCATCTGACGTGGCCACAGGGACAAGAGACTGGCATGGAATCGATGAAGGAGTTCCCCCTATCATGGCCTACTTCCAGTGTAAACGCAGCAATCAATTGTGTCGCTGACAGTCTGACAGATGCCGTTGTCACTGCGCAGTCTTTCTGCAAGGTGAGTTGTTCACGGACAATGGCCAGAAGAAGCAAGGGAGGAGTATAGGAGCTTTGGCTGTAGAAGACAACAGCGGAGCCAGGCTGTCAGGTTACGGAAAAGTAGGCTTCTCACGGAAGAGGGGTGGAATCAGTTTCTTCAGCAGCGTTCTTGGATCTTCGATGACGTCATCCAACAGATAAGAATTGGAGGACTGTACAGCTAGCTCTACAACGATTAACTGAACGTGACGTTCATCACCAAAGGGTGCGTTGAAAGAAGAGAACAGAAGCTGACTCGCAGGCGCTAACCGATTATGTCATTGTTTAGTGGTCTATAGAAAGATAATTTTAGTAGCAGATCGAGAGGGTGAGTTCAGACTCTTATTCCTTCATATTCAAAAAATGTAACAAACTCTTGAAATGAAAACGGTAAGCATGGGTAAGCCTAACTACAGCTGGAAAAGGGCATTTAATATTGTCGTGGGTGGGATAAAGCTGCCAGTTACGAGGGAGACACAGGGTGCACTTCTCTCGAGACTTGCACCCAAATTTGACATCCCACGCCTGCCAACCTATCGGCTCCACTGTTCTTGCTTCGCTGACGTTCGTCACAAAGACATGAGCTGTATTATAGCGGTACAGGATAAAGTTAAGTTCAAGTCGTCTAAAAATTGGGTGGGCTTAGCGTGTGATGCGCATCCCTCTGAACAAGAGCCGTTTTGAACTGATTCCGCGAGATGTCAAAGAAATATCACATCACTCTCCAACGCGTTAGCCGCGCTTGTTCGCAAAAACCTTGAGCGAACGATTCCATGACCAATAAAGATCTATTGGCGCACTTTGGCACGCGACAGGGATGAATGGATACGTTGATAGAGCCTGCTCGAGCAACTCCGTGATCAACAGGACAAAATGCTTTACAGGAAAAATGCATTCAATACATTACGTCGGTTCAAAAATAGTGCCGAATTTCGCTACTATATGTTCAGCCTTTTACAGAATTAAGAATTTAACTTTTTTAGAAACACGCGATATGTTTTGTAAGAACATGAAAAAATTATGCAATTTTTAGGTTTATCCAAAAAGCATCCAATTACTCCTATTTTGGAGAGTCTTCTCTGATTCAGGACGTTTCCATTTTCAAGTTTAAAACTATCGATTTGCTTGCGAGAAGAAATCTAGAAACAAAACCGTACCCGGTCATAGCATTTCAACCCAATTCAGTTTTATCGCAGTTCACTTTTTTCGTTTGGTGCCTCGTAGAGGAAGTAGTGCCTTCAAACTGCAGTCAAATCGTTATGTGACAGCAGATACTGAGGAATTTCTTGTGTGTGTGGGGTGGGGGAGGGGGGGTGACTAACAGTTAAACCGAGATGGAACACCACTGGGAAAAAAGAGAAGAGTAATGTTATATGTGTATACAATGCATTTAAATAGAAATGGATAGAAGAAAATGCCTCACAATTGTGGCTTTTATAAATTGGCCGACGAACACTATCGCATTCAGTAGGCGTAGCAATTCGTATTCGTTTTCGTATTTTCCCTTCTTCGTTGCATTCTAAATGCTCTTAGAATTCAAGCTCTTCTGCGAGATTAAGAGCTGTTATGAAGAACAGATTCACCTTCGGGCTTCATCAACAGATTCCAAATATTATGCTCAGAAATGGCAGTGTCACTGTTTCTCCGAAATTCTCCGTCAAAACATTCTGACATCAACCTTGACTACAGTTCAGTACTTTGAAACGATAAAAGCCAAAGATGAACTGCAGTTCTTTTATGTCTTTCTGTCTTTTGCTGTAGGTTTCTCGATAAGGCTCTAATGCAGTGTTTAAATGCTCAAAGAAAACATCATAAATATCAACTTTTTGCATGAAAAACACTAAAATTAAGAGAATTATAGCCGTTCCCAAATAAAGTTCTATAGTTGATCAGATTCGATTTCGCCCTTTCAAAAAATATGCCATATGATGAAGAGAAATTTAGAACCTTTCCACTATGAGCATTTGTGAATAGAGCGTGAAATCTGACAAAAAAATTTGAAGCAACTTGAAAGATGTGTGTTGGTGAGGAAGTGAAAATGAACTAAAGGACTCTTCAAGCTCGCGAGCTCGAGCAGCCAAGCGTGTTGGATCCCTACTGTTAATATGTCCCTATTTAATTGGTTCAATCGAGCTGCAAACAATGCGAAAAGTGCTGGCTCTTTCGTTTATGGCAAGAGTAGACCTCAAGCAGTAAAACGGATAACTGCTTCAGAATTATTGTCCAGTCTGAAGATGGAGTGAAGGATTGATGCGGTGTTGATCAATCCCTTTGTAGGATGCGCAGCGCGTTCTTGCCCAACGTGGTAACGTGCAAAGAATTTGAACGTCGCATTTGCATACATAACGAATTGCGACGGTCTGCCGATGATCATGTCAGTGTTCTGCCTTTCCTGACAATTCGGATTACGATTCGCTGATCCCGGTTGGATGGAATGCTTTACTGAATGCTAGAATTGGTACTTAAACCTTGACTCGAGATTCGCATGAAAGTGGTCTTCCATCGACCGCTTTTCCACAAGTTTCATCAAGGCAGTGCTAACATTTCATTCAGTGCTCTAGGTTTTGTAGCTAATAGCACCGTCGAGTTGATTAATAGTAAGGGCGAGCGCTCGTGCTCTCAAACCGTAAGAAGAATGCGAGATGAAAGAGGTCGTGAGGAAATACAACAAGCAATCTGGATACTGTAGAGATGATCGAGGTGGAGCCAACCTTGTACCTGTACATGCACACTCTAATGCTGTAAAGTTACAAAGATCGGACGCTCGTCGAATGAAACTGGTTCCACACAGAGCGACCTACAGGTGTGGATGCCATTGATCAGTTTGACTCCTGAATATGATTGCTGCTTCCAAATGTGCCGTTGATCACATTTTGGCCGAAAAATTCGTCATGCAATCAAACCTGCGTTTTGTCATAGCTAGGATTTCATAAGCCTTTTCCTTTTGTATGCTACACTGCTGTACTATAGTGTACAGTATACGTGTCCAATGCCGGTAAAGTTTACGAACTGCATCCGCAATGCTTGGAGGTTGGCAGTGTTGCTGTGTCTCAATATGCTTGCGAGTTTAAATTTGCAGTACCGGTAAAACCTGAAGCGGCATTTACAAGGGAGGTCAATGAACTTCCCGTGGCAATTTTAAAAGTGACCTATATAGGGTTGTAGAGCGTTGTCTGAGAAGCACCGCAGTGGTTTCCAAATTTCCTGCGGACATCTGGGTAGGTCAAAAATTGCAAAAAAACATTTCACTTCAATACGGGCCGATAAAGCAGAACTGACGCCTGGAACTGCCATGCTGTGGTTAGAATCTAACCTGCAAAAGGTTTGGGGCTGGAACAATAGCGGAATTACAGCGATTTCACAATTCGCTTGCTAGCCGTACAGTGACCGAAATGGAACATTGAGGTGCGCCGCTCACCACCAACGGCGGAGCGACAGGATGGCCGAGTAGCTGTGGGGGGCGGGCTTGCGGGAGAAGCGTCGGGGGTTCGAATCCGGAGCTGCTCCTGAATTGCTGGTCTTGCTCCTTCAATTTTTGTCGATATAAAGTGTATCTTAACCGCGGTAGTGTACCATACTGACATTATAACTTTATTTTAACCTCGATATAAACACAAAAATAAACACCCAAAGCTACAGCGTTCATAATACCTAATTCGATTGGGCATTGAGGAGGAGCAGGTGACTTTTCTTTGCCTACAAAATAGATAACTTCAGAACTCCAAAGATCGAGGAAAAAATATTATTTATTTATTTATTATTATTTATTATTTATATTCTTATTTTAATTAATTAATTAACTATATTTATGTTTGATTTTTTTCGACCCCTCTTCGACTTTTGGAGAGAAAGTATAACAGTACCAATCTTTCTTCTCCATCCTCAACCAACCATATTGCTAGTGATTTCACATCCGTCACATACAGCAACCTCCTCACTACTACAGGAAGGCGTAATACTACTCACATCATCGTCATCGTCCGGCGACCAGTCTACATCCCGCGCTTCGTTCAAGTTAAGCTAACATCACGAACGAGAGAACGTCAATGGTAGGTGGTGAGCGGCGCACCTCGATGTTCCATTTCGGTCACTGTACGGCTAGCAAGCAAATTGTGAAATCGCTGTAATTCCGCTATTGTTCCAGCCCCAAACCTTTTGCAGGTTAGATTCTAACCACAGCATGGCAGTTCCAGGCGTCAGTTCTGCTGTATCGGCCCGTATTTAAGTGAAATGGTTTTTTGCAATTTTTGACCTACCCAGATGTCCGCAGGAAATTTAGAAACCACTGCGGTACTTCTCAGACAACGCTCTACAACCCTATATAGGTCATTTTTAAAATTGCCACGGGAAGTTCATTGACCTCCCTTGTTAGATATACAGTCCCCTCCCGTTATAACGCCTCCTGATAAGAAGGCTCTCGATATAGGGTAGATTTTCTCTGGTCCCGGCCAGCTTACCTTTACGCCAGTACAAACCAACTCCGCTTAAGACGCGTCGGATACAACGCTACCCCCGTTATAGCGAGGTTTTGGGAGGAACTCTGCGTTCAAAATCACTCCCGTTATAACGCGACTCGGGTTCAGTTCCGGTTCCAGACGGAAAATGAGGAGGAGCGAGATGCTTACCGCGTCTGCGATCAGACCCACCCTTCCACTGCACTTTTTTTCCACTTCGTTCGTAGTCGCGAGGTATAGTCATAGCCATTTAAGCGTAACCAGAGCTTTCCTTGTGCTGTAGCCTTTCTGCACCGATTCAAGCCTTTGTATGTAGCGTTTAAAGTGAGGACTGAACACAGTGGTGCTGTAGTTCAGAATTGGACGAATATATGATTTGAACATATAAAGCAAAACAGCTGCTAAATTTGTAGATAGAGCTCTAAAAATATTCTGAGTAACCCTTCCAGCTTTCCTTGCAGTCATCTCGCAATGCTCTGAAAAACCAACCATAAGTTGTTTATCCAAGTCGAAGCCCAAATCTCGCAGACTATTTTCACTTGGTAGGTTGCTTCTACATACCAGGTTGTAAGCGCGCTTAGCCGAATTAGAATTACCGAGATGAAAGTTCTAGTTTTTGGTGCAGAAATAGGTAGTTTTCACCTGTCCGACCAACGGCAACCTCTGAAACTGCATGTTGAAGGGCCAAATGGTACCCTATTCTAGTGATCTACCTGTATATTTTTATATAGTCAGCAAACACTTCGAGCTTAACACCATGTCGTTCGGACAAGTCAGGTGAATCAGAAGTGATGAAGAGAATCGGTGACAATACTCCCCTGTGGAACGCCACTCGCAATTGAGTAAGACGGAGAAAATTTTTCATTAATCTTCTTTTGGAAGGATCTACTTGAGACGAAATTCTTTACCCACTTAACAAATCCATGATGAATATCAACAATTAAAGCTGGAAAATAAGCTCCTGGAAAGGCACCTTATCGAAAGCCTTGCTGAAGTCAAAAAAGACTACGTCAACCTCAGTGTTCATCATTGGTCCAATCGTTCAAAGTAGGCAGCATAAAGGTCTCAATCTTCCAGCTCTGAAGCCATATTGACTTTTTGGTATTACTCATGTGCTTCCATATGTTTCGCGAGAGTCACTTCCAAAATTTTCTCGAATATTCTTGAAAAGATTGAAGAAGTACTAGTAGGACAATAGTTAGATAGATACCATATCGTGTGTTGATTTCTTGTAGTTGTATACGATCGATGTTTTTTTTGGGATACGTGTAACAAACTTATGCTTCCACCCATTTGGTATTGCACTATGCATACAATTATATGCTGTTACAGGATGTTTTGTTGCGATCAAAACTCTTGCGCCAGGCGGGACTCGAACCCGCATCTTCTGCTTTCCGGGCAGCGATGTTCACCTTACACCACCAGCGCTGTTAGACCGCACGTAACATCCGCGGTATCCTCCAGGTCTGTCAGCACCCACCCGTGATACGGGGATGGGCCGGCCGCTGATATCAGCATGGAACCGGTTAAGCTGAGGACCTTACTAGTAACAATACTTTAACACATTTGCTTAAGCCTGGAGAGGCTGGTGGAGAGGCTATATTCTGTTACAAATGTTTTGTTGCGATCAAAACTCTTGCGCCAGGCCGGACTCGAACCCGCATCTTCTGCTTTCCGGGCAGCGATGTTCGCCTTACACCACCAGCGCTGTTTGACCGCACGTAACATCCGCATACAACTATAGTTGAAAATATGTTCAAGAGGATCAAGTCAAGCTACGGCAACCTTCTTAATGAAGTAGGCAGGCATATCGTCAGGAGGAGTTGTATACGATAGCGGAAAGTCAGCTGGACGCTTGAAAATGACTTCTTCGGAAAACCAAACTGAGCTATCAGATGAGGCACTTGAGTGGAAAATTCTGACTCTGCGCAGGGGCCGGATTCATCAACGACTTTCAGCAACTTAACAGAGAAAGTTACAGCCGATATCCCTGATAGCACGGCTTATCAAGTGATATGGTGAGCGATAAGCCGCGTTATCTGAGTTTTTCGCAGTGAATTCTCTGTTAAAGCTGTGCAAGTCGATGATGAATCCGACCCCAACTTTCATCATCTGAAACAACACTTAACAACATGGGACATGGAAGCTTTTTCAAAATCAGTGACGGCTGAGTTGCATATATCACAAAACGTAAAGTACCCAACTAATATGTACCAACTAAAGTATTAGTTGTTTGCTTCTGGTTGGTCTTCGTTTGTGGCTTCAGCGTAGAATTCAACAATTGATATAGCGGGCATTTTTTGGATTGCTCCAAAGCTTCCGTTCAACGCAACTGCTGTATTTTCTGAGAATGCGGTCTTCTTCTTCTTCTTCATTTTCAGCTTTTATCCCGCTTCGTGGCTGAGTCCGCTATTCTGGTGTCACCTGTCCCGACCCAGCGCTAGATCAGGGTGGACACCAGCTGCTTTCAAGTCCATATGTAACGTATCAGAGCAGCGCTGCTTCGGGCGCCCTCTAGGCCGTTTCCTATTACCTCGAGGCTAAGGCCTATCTTGCGGACGCTGTCTTCCTTTCCACGCAGAACGTGGCCGTACCATCGTAAGCGAGCTTCGCGCATCTTGTCAGTTATCGGCGCGACACCGAAATTCTGCCGAATGGCATCGTTCCGGATGCGGTCCGTGCGCGTGACTCCAGCCGTCCAGCGCAGTATCTTCGTCTCCATGACGCTGAGGCGCGTTTCAACTTTCTTAGTGGCTGGCCAACACTCAGCGCCGTACATCGCTACTGGCCGGTCGACTGCTCTGTAGATCTTCGACTTCAGGTGCTCTGGTATCTTCCTTTCGCAGAGCACTCCAGTCAAGGAGCGCCACTTGGACCAAGCTGCACTCACGCGTGAATTCACTTCGACCATCAGTTTGCCGTCAGACGCGACTGCTGATCCCAGGTACTTAAAGACCGCATTGCGTGGAACCTCGATGCCGTTGACCTCGATGGAGCTGGACTCAGTAACGTCCGTCGTTAGATATTCGGTCTTCTTCACGTTCAGTTTGAGTCCAAACCGCTCCAAGCGATCACACCAAGCTTGCACCTCTCGCTCGAGTTCACCTTTATCTACGCTAGCGATCATCACGTCATCGGCATAAAGCAACGTCCAGGGGACGGGCTTCTGAAGATCTCGTGTGATGGCATCCATGACGACAACAAAGAGGAGTGGGGAAAGCGCAGAACCCTGGTGTATTCCAACAGAGATGGGAAACTCCATCGAGGTTCCAGCTGCAGCTTGAACTCGACTCTTTGGACAAGAGCAGAGAATTCGCACCCACTCTATGAGCTCTTCAGGAACTCCATGTTGACGCAGGGCGCACCATATCACTTCACGCGATACGCGGTCAAAGGCCTTCTCCAAGTTGAGGAAGGCGATATGCACCGGCTTCTGTTTCCCCCGGTGCTTCTTTAACAGGAGGCGGGCGGCGTGACTGGCATCAACGGTGCCACTGCCAGCCACGAAGCCGCACTGATTGCTGGAAAGCTGGACTATGTCCCGAATTCGTCCGTCGACAATTCGCTCAAAGATTTTCATGCTGTGCGAAAGCAAGCGAATCGGACGGTAATTGGAGCAGTCTGCAGGACTGCCCTTCTTCTTCCAAATCGGAATCGTCGTACTTTGGCTCCAACACTCACAGACTTTCTTCTCCGCTAGAACCTGATTAAAAAACTTCGCCAACCACTCAGCAGGGTAACAGCTTCGACTTCCATAAATCAGCTGCCACGTCGTCGGGCCCAGTCGCTTTGCCTGGCCTCATCTTCTTCAAAGCCGGTTCAATCTCCTCCCCGGTGATCTTCTGAACGGGGCCGTGGGTTGGAGCCGTTGAAGGGATGGCTGGATGAGGAAATTCTACTGTAGAGATTTCCTCAAAGTAGTCGCGCCATCGCTTCAATGCCTTCTTGCGGTCCGTAAGAAGATGGCCGTTCTCATCATTGATGCCGAAAAACTTCTCAATATCCTCGGTCTGCCGATGGCGATTCTTTGCAAGTCGGTACAGATACTGCTCAAAATCGCGCAAATCGAGCTCCTTGTTGACATCTCCATAATGAGTGGCTTTTGCAACAGCCACGGCCTTCTTTGCAGCTTTCTTCGCTTCTTGGTACTTCCGCCAGTTATCGGCTGTCTTTTCGCCGAGAAACACGTGATAAAGCGACTTCTTCCCTCGCAGTTTTGCTTTCACGTCATCTGTCCACAGCCAGGCCTGCTTGTCGACCTTCCGTCGCCCAGGCTTCGTAATGCCGAGTTCCGACTGTGCAGCTTGACGAATCGCGTCGGTCGCCTTCTTCGAAGTTTCGTCGACAGTCGTGACTGTCGGTAACCGCACGCGAGAAATCACTGCTGCTTCCTTTTATCTCATTCGCCACCACTTGATTCTTGCTGCACGGTTCCGCTCGACCTGCTTCAGCCTCGGAGGGGCGCTCTTCAAAGTGCAGATCAGCCGTCGGTGCTGCTCATACGGCACGATCTTCGCGTCTGTGGCAAGACTCCGGTCGCGATCTCTCATAAGGACAATGTCTATTTGAGTCTAGTCTTGGTACTCCCACTGTAGTATGAGATAAGGTGCGAGTCGCGTTTTCGGAAGACGTTCACTATGGTGAGGTTATACGATTCCGCGTAATCAAGAATGCGCTCACCATCGGCGTTACGTGATCCGTGTTCGAAACCACGATAACAGCTGTACCCGTCTTTCGTAGCACTTATGTGCCCATTAAGGTCAGCAGCGACTATGATGACATCGTTCGACGGTACCTCTGCTGTCTTCTCATAAAGCAGGTTCCAAAACTCATCCTTGGCTTGATCGAAGCAGCCAGTCTGTGGAGCATACGCAAATGATAGAGTCGCTACTTAGCGGCGACAACGATCTTCATCAAGTGCAAGCCATCCCAAGACTAAACAGGAAAGAAATCGATCGATCGTCAAAGCGTTCGACGCTTACAATCGAGTCACGAAATCGTTCGGAGACGATTATTCCGACATCACTGGTGGTCCTGGGACTTCCGCAGAGAACGACCTTGAAGCCACGTCCTATGTCCCTTGATTTGCGGCAGGACCACCTCGTCTCCTGCACCGCACAGAAATCAACTCTTCTTCGCTCCAGTGTTTCAACCAACTCGCACGAGCGGCCCGTCAACGTACCCACATTCAGCGTAGCCACGCGGGTCCTGCTTACGTTACGGGACTTTCGGACTAGCTCAGTTGTCCCCCGATGCCATCCTCGCATCAAGGACCCTCGCATACTTCTCACACTCGCCGTTCTCTGCGAGTGCGCGTCGGCTCCCGCGGACGCCGTAGTACTATCTCGGAATACTTGAGCTGTCATACACCATGCGATGTGACATGGGTGTTCGTAGGCCGGCCTGTCACAAGGGCCTGTCGCCTGCAATCGAATGTCAGTGTTCTGCATAGCTCGCAAAGCGGACCGTTTTCAGTGGCACCACGTGGAGGAACTGACATCGGGAACCATTTTCTCAGAATGCGGTCAATTTTAGTTTTAATAAACTTAAAACGTTTACAGATCTGAAGACAGGGATTTTTTCAGGAGTCCAGTCAAGCTTTTTCTTGCTCAAAAAGCTTGGACAGATGCGGTGGAATTTGGCTTCTACAGTGACATGGGATGACCAGCTGGCTGACAAGTCAGTGTTTTACTCTTCCCAGATAGAACTGGTAACAATTATTCGAACTCGAACGGATAGACACTGATCGATTCGGGTGTGAGAGCAGGGGCCTCCACTGACTGCGCAACACGCGTTTGCGTTCCAAAATGAATAATTGTTGGTCATAACCTACCGACAGAATAGGCGCATCTCGCTTGACAGAAGCATGTGTTTCCATGAGATGTCAAATTGGCCGTGAATACCTAGAGAGAAACACATAATTGGAGTAGGCTCTACCTTCAAGTAGCACGTGACACTTCAAAATTGAAGGTGTTGCAGCCGTTAAGATCACCACACCGCTAAAATTGTCCTATGTAGACGAGACCATTCGAATCGCTAGAGAAACCACGTAAATGAGCTTGTAAATGGCTAGTGAAAACCTGGCGAGAATGGAGACGGTGAAAATGAGCGTTGAAGACCGAGAGATCCCACCGTAGACTAAGGAGTGACGAAGACGGTGAAGCGCTCGTGTCACAAACAGCTTTCAAGTTCAGAATCTTAACTGAGCTGTGAAAAATAGCACCACGAACATTCTCATCATTACGCCACTTTCAAAAATGATCCACGTTTTTGTGCATCATAAAAACGACAGACAAACCCTCCTAATGGTCATTCACGTGGTTTCAAAACATAGAAAGAAAGAAGTAATGCACGACGGATAATGAAAAGTGTAGTGCATCAGTATTCAATCCAACGAAGAAGAACGATATAGACCTTCTAGAATGCATTCAGAAAGCTTACCCAGGAAGCCAATGATGACGCGCAATTTGAGAGATTATAGTTCTACAATACTGCTCAAGTTCTTTGAAAAAACTACGCTTTGCGTCTGATTAATCGGTTACGCAGCGTCCATCGTTATGTCACAACTTGCTTCACACTTTTTTTCAAAGAGCTCACATACATGGCACCAACGATTCTTCCCTTAAACCGTTTTCGAGAGCTGCTGTCAACGTCCATTTCGAGAAATAATGACCTAGTTGTGGGGAAGTTTTGACGAAGGAAGAAAGCCTTGTGAACGTTCCTTGTGCTTTGATTATGTAATCAGCAACTTCAAAATTAACGAAATCAGGGGGTGTTTAATTCTACCATAATAGACATCGCATGCTAATTTCGGTTTTGGCAAGAAAATAGGGAATGTCGGATTTCGACGAACCTGGTTCACGGATTGACCAAAGGAGACATCACTGGCGGTTTTGGAAAAGAAGCAATCAAATAGTGATCCTTCAGAAGAAAATGCGTCATAAGTATGTCGTGATTTCTCGAACTGAACATTGATATTAGCTACCAGAAACTCGGAGAATCAAACTGAATATTTTCCAAATCAAAGTCACCTTATTCTACATTTAACTTGAGATGCCCCAAAACGATTGGAATAATTTTTTAATTCACGAGAAATTAAGACGACTTTCCGTTGCGCTCGTACAAGAGGACATGGCGCAGTCTCTTTTTTGGCACCAAAAAGTTGCATGGAATTTCACATTTGCTAGCGATACAACAAGACAACGGTAAACTACCACTTATTCGCCCATTGCAATTCAAGTAAGCAGCATTTACCCTTCAATCAAATAAAAATCGCAGCGAGTTGATCGAGTGCACAGCGCGATCTCTTTTTTTAGTGCAACAAAGAATTGCTGCTCTGTTGCGCTTTAAAACGAAATTGAATTTATTATTTTTCCTAAAAACGAAAATTTTACAAAATTATTTCACTCATTCCGACAGCTGAACTAAAAAATTTCAAAGAAAGTTATACCATACTTTCCTTGAAAAAAAAAACATTCTAACCATCTTTGAGGATCTGTAGGTTGCCTCAAAAGAAGCTCGTTCCGTTTAGGAAGACGTTTTCTTTGATTTCAGAAGAAAGAAGGTTTAGGTGAGCATCTTCTTTGATGTGGAAGGTGTGCAATTTGACTCGGACACTTTTCACTCCAAACAGAACGCCTTCCTAAGCGATTTGAAGAAAAAGAAAAAGCGAAAGTGAAGAAGTCGGTTTTATTATTTCTAGCAAATAAGCTGTCCATCCATCCAGCGAAGTGTTTTTTCAGTGGGAAGCTGACAACATCCATGAGTGAAAACTGAAAATTCGAGTCTCTTTTGCAAAACCGCTAGATATTCTTGTTAATAAAAAATTGCCTTTTCAGCCTATTAAGCTCTCAATGAATTCAACCTGCTGCTGGAAAAGTATAAAGTACAAGGGGAAATTTTTGATCAGACCTGTAGAAGATTCTTGAAATCTTAGACACCAGGAGAAGTTGTAAAAGGTGTAGTTCGTTGTTTGCATAGCTAATGGTTACATTGCCTTATTCAATGCTGTTTAGTTTATGTTCTTCTACCTTCTATGTTACACGTCCGTCCATACCACGGGCTAGTAAATAAATAAAATAACGGCTTAAGAACAAAAATGGATAAACGTGTTCCTATCCAAGAATCGCTGAAAGGCATCGACGCCTTTAATGGCCGTACCCCTACACCGGCTCAAGTAAAACATTAGGTTGTCCGGAAAGTTCTCAGCGTTCTGTGCTACTATTTTTCATTTGACTACTAGTAGGTAAAATTCAACTTCCATTGCGCATTAATGCTACTTTCTGTATACAATTTTTCGCTCTATCTGACTAAATAATTTATGTCTCAACGTTGTTTTATATTTCTGTTCTTGAACGGCTTACTGAAGTATGCCGAAGGAGCAATTCGAACGGTGTTTTATTTTGGCTTCCAATTGGGACAATGCGCGGCCGAGGCAGCTCGACGAATCAACCAGGTGTGGGGCTTAATAGTGTTGGAGAAAGCACTGTGCGTCAGTTGTTCAGTGAATTTCGGAACGGAGATTTCAGCCTCGAAGATGACCCCGTAGAGGCCGACCTGGAGCGATCCTGGACGACGAGTTGAAGGAATTGGTGGAAGCTGAACCATCCCAAACAGTTCGCGAGATCGCGAAAGAGCTAGACGTCAGTAAAACTGCTGTTGCGGATGCTTCGAAACGCCTTGGGAAGGTGAAAGAGCTCCCACGAGGTGAGTGAGCGACAAAAATTGTCACCTTTCGGGATTTGTTCTTCTCTACTTTTACGCAACAAATCTGACACGTTTCTAGATCGAATAATCACTTTTGTGATGAAAAGTGGATTCTGAATGATAACAGGATACGTTCCGGACAGTGGTTGAGCGCCGAGGAACTCCCAGGCATTTTCCAAAGGCGAGCTTCCACCAAAAAGGGTAATGTCACTCTAAGGTGGTCGGCGGCTGGTGTGATCCGTTACATCTTTTTGAAATTAGTCAACTTCAACCAGCATTGGTCACCAGAAGAGGCCCGATTCTTTTACAGATAACCCCGTCCACACGTTTCACCAATCACTTTTCGAAAACTAAACTAATGAAGGGTTGAAATTCTGCCTCACACGCCATATTCCCCAGACCTCTCAACAACCGACACCCACCTTTTCAAACACTTTCAGGACTTTCTGGCTGGTAGAACCTTCACCAATCAGTACCCAGCCAAAAGAGCTTTCATAGATTTTGTCGAATTTCGATCACTTAATTTTTTCGCTGATGGAATAAGTCGACAGGTGGCACGTTGTCAAAGGTGTGCTGAGTCGAACGGTGCTTATTTCGACTAAGTTTGATAAGACTTTGAGAAAGTTATGGTAGTTCAAGTGGAGCACTGAAAGCGCTGAGAACTTTCTGGACAACCCAATATTACGTGACAATTATATTTTTCTAATAAGTGCGGCAAGTGAGCGCGTCTTGTATTGGAAATGCAGTCAATAAAATTATAACATTAAGGCTTGGTAATTAACCGCCTCTCACATCAGCAGTATGGAATAAGAACACATTTACTTTATGTTAGGCCTTGCATTATCCTCTGAAAAATATCTCCACTGAATTCGCTCCATTTAAATCTTCAGATGTGCCTGCCGCTCAAAGGATATACAAAGGTAGGGTAAGTGGTTTCTAGAAAGATAAAGAAGGCCAGGTGACAATAGAAAGCCTTAGAGCACTCAGACAAACATATCTGAGAACAGGAGCAAATGTTGCTGCGACTGCATCCAGAGCCTGCTTCGGGAAAGTGAGCCTAACACTAGTCGTCCAACCTAGCTGGTCATAAGTAATTGGCTGCTTTCTTCTATAATGAAGTTTGACTGGTGCTTGTTGTGGTGCCCACTCTTCGCGATTGTTTTTAGACATCGGCTCCAGAAGGTTCAGCTTATCATCTGCGGCACGTGAAAAGAATGACAGAAACGTCCAACGAAAGGGCTGTAAATGTGGAGAAGATTCTTCTCACCCATTTCGTGGCTTACTCGCATACAGCTCTACCTCTGGTAGACCGCAATAGCAGTCTTTTGAAGGTTTGCCTGCTAGAGGTGGCATTCAGATAGAGGATGGCAGCCTATTTCTCGATGAGATATATATTCTCAGAACTTGGTAGAACATATTTTGCTGTTGTAAAAACCAGGGACCGCATTCATCAACGACTTACAGCAATTTAACAGGGAAAACACAGCCGAAATCTCTGATAGCGCGGCGAAATGTTTCACCATATCGCTGGATAAACCGCGCTATCAGGGATTTGTCTGCATTTTCTCTGTTAAATTGCTATAAGTCTTTGATGAATCCGGCACCAGGATTGCTACGTGAAGCCGTACTTGAGTAAACAAGCAAGAAGTCATGTGTGATACTGTGGTTGTCATCATTTTCCCAAGCAACATCATCTTTATTAACTTCCGAGTTCCTCCATTAAAGTATGTATCTTTTTGTTGAGGTGCTCAATTAAGGGGTAGTAGGTCTCTCATCAAACCTCACCCCCCCCCCCCTCGACCACTTGGCGCAGCTTGCAGCTCCATTAGAGGTTTGTCTTATCTGCGACAACATGAAAAAATTCTGGTTGCAATTTTCAACATATAGCAGAGTAAACATCAAAGAAACATTAGTCCAGCCATAAGGGTTGCTAAGGCTTTTCTGGCTTATTCGATAGAGCTCGAAATTCTGATGCTGGAGATGGTAGGGTTTACATCAGTCCGATTCTTTGGTCTGCCACTGCAAGCCCTCTGAGCCTCGTAGCTCTCTATCGATCGTATAGGGTGCGCCATAAATATGGTCACTCGATAAATAGCGAATTACTTGCGCAGAATTGATCAAGAAGCTGCGAAGCTTCGTCAGCATTCAATATCGCCTCCTTTGGCACGAATGACGGTGATCAAACGCTTAGGGGAGGACTCAATGGCGGCACGCAGGATTGCTTGCGGATTTTCCTTCCATGCTTTTTCCATTGGGGATTTCAGACCTTTAGTCGTAGCATGCTTTTGGGTGCAGACTTTTCCTCCAGAACAGACCAAAGGCAGTTGTCCATATTAGGGGGGGGGGGGGGGGCAAAAGTAATGAGACAATTTGAAAAAATTTTTATCTCTTTATAACTCAATTACAACTCAACGATGCTGAGGAGTGTATTTGCCATTAAAGGCAAGGACCTTGCTGCCATCGCTCAGCCAACTTCCTGATCCCATCCTTACAGAACTGCCTGAGCCTGGTGTTAATCAACTGCTTGATATGGTTGTCAAGCACTGCTTGGGTTCTTGTGTCCCTTCCGACCAGGAAGTCCTGTAGGCTCAAGAAGTAGTGGTAGTCGCATAGAGAGATGTCCGGCGAATACGGTGGATGAGGCATGTGAACGTGGCCCAGCTGGCCAAGCTTATCCGTGGTTACTTGTTCCCGATGGGGTGCGGCATTATCGAAGAGGAGGACCTTCTTGACGCGCTGCGACTGAATATGTTCGAGTCGCAGGTCCATCTCTTCTATTTCGTTCACCATGGCCTTGGAGTTCATCGTAGTGCTCTTGGAAAACAGCTTCCGGTAAACCGATCCACGGGAGCAGATCCCAAAGCTCCAAAGGTGCTTCTCGCCGCGAGCATCTCGCCGAACGAAGGTCGGTAACAGGTCACCAGGCCTCACCTAGACTCGCTGCTTGGCAGGGTTAAGGTAGAAGACGTACTTCTCATCCTGCGTGAATATTGAGCCCAGGCTGCTCGGGGTTGGGAATTGGGCGAGATTTGCGCGACACAAGTCGACTCGTCAGACCGGGGTTTCGGCATGAGACAGACTGGGGTTTTGGCATGCTTCTGGAAAGGGCGGAAGCGGTAACTTCTCAGGTGGCCTTCAGTAAGTAGCATACAAATACGATAAGCACGAAACCAGACGCCAGCCACGAGATATGTGGACACGGCATGGGGTGTTTCATTACTTTTGCCCTCCCCCCTAATAACATTCAAATTTGGCGAGTTTATAGGCCATTCAAAGGCAGCGATGAAGTTGGAAAGATTCCCCGCCCACCGCTCCTGAGCCTTTTTGGAATTGAGAGCAGGTGCCCCGTCCTATTAAAAGGTCCATGTTAAATTCTCAAACTTTTCTTGAGTCCAAGGAAGCAAGAGCTTCTTTAAAATATCGTTAAGGTAGTTGCTGATATGTAGGTGCTGATATTCACTCCTTTTTAACAAAAACCAATGGCGACCGTGCTGTGGTGCAGACTCCAGCCCAAATTATCAGAAGATGCATGAGAGCTTCTATGAATGATTCTCTCCTTCCTGTCCACACCTTTACCACTTTCAGCCAAAAACCTATTTTTGGCGATAAAAAGACGGAAAGAAGACATCGAAAGAAATCCCGCAACCAACCCTGCATAGCGTCATTAAAAAAAATCTAACCTAACCTAAACGCCGCGCGTCAAACCTAAGGTTTGGAGGCTGTAATCCGTGCCAAGGAGGCCGTGTTGAATGATATCCATTATGCTTGTTAACTAGATCGTTAGTAAATTGTTGACGAAGCTTTGCCACTTCTTGATCAATCCCGCTTGAGTATTTCGCTTTTTATTGAGTGATCGCATTTATGGCGCACCCTGTAATCACACCAAATCTGGGGCCGGATTCATCAACGACTAACCTGCGGGTATACAATACCGCTCGCGCCGCACGGTCAAAAGTGGGCGAAAAAACGCCAACATAGCGTCGCAAAGCGTCGCACGCTCATAACTCCTTCAGTTTTAGGTTTCTTGAATAAAGTTTGATACCATTCGATTCGCCTCTTCGAGATCTACACAAACGTGTGTAAAACTTTACCGGAACACCCGTATTTTCGCAGTGAGTGGTCCAAAATTGGCTGGACGGGCGATTAGAGCAGCTTATTTCCCAGGATATGCGTGCTTTCGGTGTATCTTAAAGATGGCGTACGTCGCCAGTGCTCTGTCATGCCAGGAATGCCTCGAGAGTGCGCCGTGCACAATGCACACAGAAACTAACTTATCAATCGAGTGGGCGAGCGCATGTCCCCTGCGCTTCTATCTTCTCTCACTGGGAACTGCGACGTTTTCAAGACTATTTCGAGCCGTTTGGAGAAGGTTATCAGAAATTTCCCGCCACCCCACTCAGGATTAGCTCCAATCTGTTCCAGCGAAACTTTGGTGTGCGCCGTGAACAAAGCATACAGAATCGAACCTTTCAATCAAGGGGGGGGGGGACAGCTTGTAGACTGAGCGTTTGGGGAGTTTTATCAGAAATTTCTTGCCGCCCTAGTCAGGAGTTGCTCTAAGGCTGTCCAGCGAGCCTTTGGAGTGCGTCATGAACATGCATAGACAATCGAACCTTTCAATCGAGGAGGGGGGACAGCTTGTAGACTGAGCGTTCGGGGAGTTTTATCAGAAATTTGCAGCCGCCCTAGTCAGGAGTTGCTCTAAAGCTGTCTAGCGAACCTCTGAAGTGCGCCGTGAACAATACATACGGATTCAAACCTTTCAATCGAAGGGGCGACCGCTCGCAAATTGCACGAATGGGCGTGTTCGGAGCGCAATAGCTCTATCAAGTTGTAACCTTTCATGCTGCAGCTTGTAGGTTTTGTAGGCAGTCGAACGTTCTGTACGTACGCCAAAATAGAATGGTTTAGCTTAGGAAGGGGCAATGTTATAGGGGTGCGAAAATGCAGGTGAGGATTGTGTGAAGCATTTTTTTCCGATTTCCGTGGACCACTGCGAGAAGATGCGGCGAGCTGACGGCTTTAAAATACGTACGTGAACAGAGTGCCTAAGGTACTTTACGACGATATGCTCACAGCTCCTCAGTTGCCTAAACTGCCTTAGCCTCGGCTGGCGTTTTAGAGCGGCAAAAGCTAGTGGTTAGAGTTTCTTGCGCTCCTACTCGCCCAGATTTGAGTCTTCGACACTCGGAATGGCACACTTCCGTTCAGCATGAAAAGCGCTATCGAACGGTATCAATCCCGACCGATTTTGGAATCATCAATTTTTTGACTGTTTAGCATAGAGAACGAGGCCGCGGCGGAAGGACGATGACGTCATCGAAAAAACGATGTCTTCGAGTTGGGCCATGCTTGATACCGTTCGATAGAGCTTTTCATGCTAAATTGAATCGTGTCATCTAGAGTGGGAAAAACTGTAATCTGGGCGAGAAACAGCGCGGAGAGCGTCTGCCGTTGTTGCGCTAAATTGCACGCGCGGAACACAATAACTCTGTCGAGTTCGAATCGTTTCGGCTGCAACTTGTGTTTATTGTAGGCAGTAGAACGATATATAAGTATACTAAAGTAGAATGGCTTAGCTTAGGAGGGGGCAATGTTACAGCGGTGCAAAAATGCAGGTGAGGCTTGTGTGATGCATTTTTTCCGAATTCGGTTAACCACTGCGAGAAGACGCTGCGAGCTAAAGCCTCAAAATGAGTACGCGATCAGAGCCCTTAAGGTACGGTTCTTTACGATGACGTGATCAGAACTTCTCAGCTGCCTAAACTGCCTTAGCCCCATCTGCCGTTTCAGGGCGGCGGACTTAGCGATTGAAATTTCCTGCAATCTTACTTGTCCATATTTGGGTTTTCGACACTCCCAATAACATCGTTCTGTTCTGCATGAAGAGCGCTATCGAACTGTATCAATGTCGACCGATTTTGGAAACATAGGCCTGTGTTGTACTCCCGCGGGAGCATCCGCGGAACCTCCGTGGACGAGGGGTGCACCGCGGACGGCGGGCGTGGCGGGGCGCGGTGATTGGCCAGATGAGGGATCTCAGCGCGATTCCCGCCCTTCCGCGGATGCTCCCGCGGGAGTATAACAGTGGCCATAGATTTTTCGGCAATATTCCATCGAGGACGTGGCGCCCTAGGCCGAGCTGCGCGGACGATGACGTCATCAAAAACCAGTATTTTCGAAATTGGCCAAATCTCCTCGTGCAAACTTGGTCCAAAATCATCTAGGGATTAATTAGGGTGCTGATTACGAATCCGACGTTCGTTTTTGAAAATTCCGCCGACATCAGCAGGTTGCTTCCCATTTGAGGGTGGTCGGGTCACGATCACCGATCACCCTCAGTTATCGGTATGAGCGCTCTCCTTCCCTAATCGTACAAATGTACCTCGGCATCGTGTTCGGCACCCCGAATAAGTCCCCGACCCTATACGAATTTTGAACAAAATCGATGATCCTGACCCGACCACCCTCAATTATCCAGAAGCAAATCCAAAACCTACCGAAGTCGACGGAATTTTCAAAAACTGACGTCGGATTCGTAATCAGCGCCCCAAATAAACCCTAGACGATTTTGGACGAAGTTTGCACGAGGAGATTTGGCCAATTCGAAAATACCGGTTTTTGATGACGTCATCTTCCGCGCAGCTCGGCCTTGGGCGCCACGTCCTCGATGGAATATTGCCGAAAAATCTATGGCCTCTGTTATATTCTCGCGGGAGCATCCGCGGAAGGGCGGGAATCGCGCCGAGATCCCTCACCTGGCCAATCACCGCGCCCCGCCACGCCCGCCGTCCGCGGTGCACCCCTCGTCCACGGAGGTTTTGCACCGCTGTAACATTGCCCCCTCCTAAGCTAAGCCATTCTACTTTAGTATACTTATATATCGTTCTACTGCCTACAATAAACACAAGTTGAAGCCGAAGCGATTCGAACTCGACAGAGTTATTGTGCTCCGAACACGCCCGCGCGTGCAATTTAGCGCAACAACGGCAGACGCTCTCCGCGCTGTTTCTCGCCCACATTACAGTTTTTCCCACTCTAAATGACAATATTCAATTTAGCATGAAAAGCTCTATCGAACGGTATCAAGCATGGCACAACTCGAAGAAATCGTTTTTTCGATGACGTCATCGTCCTTCCGCCGCGGCCTCGTCCTCAATGCTAAACAGTCAAAAAATTGATGATTCCAAAATCGGTCGAGATTGACACCGTTTGATAGCACTTTTCACGCTGAACGGAACTGTTCCATTCCGAGTGTCGAAGACTCAAATCTGGGCGAGTAGTAGCGCAAGAAACTCTAACCGCTAGCTTTTGCCGCTCTAAAACGCCGGCCGAGGCTAAGGCAGTTTAGGCAACTGAGGAGCTGTGAGCATATCGTCGTAAAGTACCTTAGGCACTCTGTTCACGTACGTATTTTAAAGCCGTCAGCTCGCCGCATCTTCTCGCAGTGGTCCACGGAAATCGGAAAAAAATGCTTCACACAATCCTCACCTGCATATTCGCACCCCTATAACATTGCCCCTTCCTAAGCTAAACCATTCTAATTTGGCGTACGTGCAGAACGTTCGACTGCCTACAAAACCTACAAGCTGCAGCATGAAAGGTTACAACTTAATAGAGCTATTGCGCTCCGAACACGCCCATTCGTGCAATTTGCGAGCGGTCGCCCCCTTCGATTGAAAGGTTCGAATCCGTATGTATTGTTCACGGCGCACTTCAAAGGCTCGCTAGACAGCCTTAGAGCAACTCCTGACTAGGGCGGCTGCAAATTTCTGATAAAACCCCCCAAACGCTCAGTCTACAAGCTGTCCCCCCTCCTCGATTGAAAGGTTCGATTGTCTATACATGTTCATGGCGCACTCCAAAGGCTCGCTGGACAGCCTTAGAGCAACTCCTGACTAGGGCGGCAAGAAATTTCTGATAAAACTCCCCAAACGCTCAGTCTACAAGCTGTCCTCCCCTTGATTGAAAGGTTCGATTCTGTATGCATTGTTCACGGCGCACACCAAAGTTTCGCTGGGACAGATTGGAGCTAATCCTAAGTGAGGTAGCGGGAAATTTCTGATAACATTCCTCAAACGGCTCGAAATAGTCTTGAAAACGTCGCAGTTCCCAGTGAGAGAAAATACAAAAAAATACAGTAAAAAAATAAAATATGTAGAAGCGCAGGGGACATGCGCTCGCCCACTCGATTGATAGGTTAGGTTCTGTGTGCATTGTGCACGGCGCACTCTCGGGGCATTCCTGGCATGACAGAGTACTGGCAACGTACGCCATCTTTGAAGATACTCCGAAAGCACACATATCCTGGGAAATAAGCTGCTCTAATCGCCAGTCCAGCCAATTTTGGACCACCCACGGCGAAAATACGGGTGTTCCGGTAAAGTTTTGCACATGTTTGTGTAGATCTCGAAGAGGCGAATCGAATGGTACCAACCTTTATTCAAGAAGCCTAAAACTGAAGGAGTTATGAGCGTGCGACGCTTTGCGACGCTATGTTGGCGTTTTTTCGCCCACTTTTGACCGTGCGGCGCGAGCGGTATTGTACTTAGCCTCTTCT
>OX377205.1:25720172-25741185 GCA_947396885.1 Heligmosomoides polygyrus polygyrus | reverse complement strand
CAAAAGGAACGCTTGTTTCGATCTCTACCTGACACACTGAACAACTCCACCTATAAAGCAATCTGTACCAACATCGATTACCATCAAAAAAGATTTTGGGCTCAGAAAGAACGTAAACTAGCTAAGCACGCGTCAATGAGAAGACTGCATTTGCACATTCGCAGTAGGATGAAATCGAGGCCTTCCTAATATTTACTGACATTAACGATAACGTTTGTTCATGCGACTCAAGCAAAGCAAGTGCTTTAGGATTCTATTTTTCAAGTGTGTTTTCCAATGACATCACATCTGGCTCTGTAAGCGATAGAGCAACCACTGTTGAAGATGCTTCTGAAATGATGTGCTTCAGACGTTTTTTCAGTAACATCTTCTTTAGAGCCAGTGATGTGTTTAATATCCTTAAAAAACTTAAGCCTTCCTTAACTGAGCCTAGTGATGGAATTCCTCCAATCAGCTTTAAAAAATGCGCTCAAAAACTATCCACGCCACTTTCTAATATATTCAATAAATCTTTTATTCTAGGAGATTCCAAGCGCTTGGAAGCCTGCTTTAGTAATTGCAATTCCTAAAGTTGCAGCCGCTTATTCAGTAACTCAGTTTCGCCCTATCAGCATAATTCCTTGCCCTTCCAAAGTAATGGAGAGTATAATAAGAGAGCAGTTTTTGGCGTGGTTACCTCGTACTTGTGTTGTACCACCTGAACAGCAAGGTGTCCTCCCAGGACTCTCTACTGTCACGAATTTCGTTGACAGTATGTTTGACTGGAAGCTTTCACTTAACCAAGGCAAGATGGTCGATGTGATCTAAACAGATTTACCAAAAGCGTTTGATAAGGTTTCCCACGCTAAACTACTCCTCAAGCTGAATTCACTAGGTGTGAAGGGAGCTCTTTTGAATTGGTTTGCTTCTTATTTAAACGATAGATTTATGACTGTTTGCGTAGGTTCTGAATTCTCAGACAAATTTCACTGTGCTAGCGGTGTACCACAAGCTGGAGTTTTGTCCCCGTTGCTTTTTGTGCTCTACACAACTGGTATATCCGACGATCCGATAATATTAAACTTCAAATCTACGCTGACGACTGTACGACAAAATGTACGGAAACTATGGCCAATGCAATCGAGTTGAAACCTGCCTTGCTCTTAACAAAGCCTTGAATGCGCTACAATATTGGGCTTCGGAACTTAATTTGGCTATCAACCCGGAAAAATGTTCCGTTTTGCATATTGGTGAAGGACGTGCTGCGGAATACTCTATCGATGACGCATCTATTAATGAATGTGAATTGGTTAAAGACCTTGGTATTTTTGTAGATTCAAAACTCGATTTTTCGATTCATGTTGAGAAAATTACGCAGAAGGCCTACATTGCTCTTTATTTTATATTTCGAGATGTGTGTAGTGATAATCCTGTTATTCTCACCAAGCTATATAAGACCTAAGTTCTGCCTCAGTACTGTTCACAGGTATGGAATCCTACTGCTAAGAAACTTGTCACACAACTTGAAAGAATTCTAAAGAACCTTCACAAGGCTTTACAAACGACTAAACCAAAGCGCTATCTCGAGAAATGTGCCAACTTATGAGGAGCGTCTGAGAGCGTTAGGTCTTAGAACCTTGCTGCATAGGAGAGTTGTTACTGACATAATATTTTGCTTTAAAATACTTCGTGGCGAGCTAAAACTTCGAGCCAGCAAGCACTGGATATACAGGCCTTCTGGTCTACGATCTAATGGATTTATCCTGCACTGCCCGATGATTCAGAGAAAGAATTACACTCAGCTGTTTAATACAGAGCGGCACAATGGATCCGACGCCTTTTTAAATGCAGAAAGCAGTAGAATTCTCAAGGAAAGATTGAAAAAAAGATGTGTTGCAGATTGTAGGAATTCCGGAAAACCTAACGTGATCCTACTGCCTGTGCAAGTACCTCTGCCAATGCTACGTTCTATCTGAAAGACTTCGCTGTTGCCGAATATATAGCTACTTTTAGAGAATTCCCGGAATTTGTGCTTACCATCTGCCTCGTTGTAACGATATTTGCTATCTCATGTAAAAGTCTAAACGGGCTCTATAAATGACAATTCTTTCAATACTGTCGAAATTGTGATGCACTTTTTTCCTTCCGCAGATTTCTTCAATAATAATTTTCCTGAATTATTATTTCTCCTACTGCAAGGAGAGGTCAACAAGTGACTTGGCTTTTCCACTGGCCACTTGGGCCTAGGTCTTACGCCTGGGGTCCGTATCAGATCAAAGAGGCGCCTGCATTATCGGCCCGCACCAGAATGACTTTTGTTAGTTGCGTTGCCTAGGCTGACGTCTCCGATCTAACGACTGCTTCAATAACATGGAAATCACTTTTTTCTATTATTTACATTGTCATTTGAAATATCGATATGCGCTCTGTTTTCGTGAACTATGCTTGATCCTGGATAGGTTTGATAGCTATATATATTCCTACGATTAACTTCTTTTTTGACTTCTAACGTTTTAAACATTACTTAGTAAAGGTTCGTTGCTACAGGAGTTGCCAAAAATAGCCAGATGGTAATTAACTAAGTAGTAAGGTTTCCGTTTTTAATTTGGTTGAATGTTCATTTTGTTGTTGTATTTGACGGCTAACAGTTTGTTCCAGGTTTTCGCTGGCGTTTTAGTGCACCTTCGAGTGCATTTAAATAAATAAATAAAATAGCAATTTAAACAAACATTTCAATAGATTATAAGCGCAAAATATATTAAAGGATAATAAAGCATAAAGGACGGCGTTACTCAATCCCTTCTGGGATGCGCCAGCGCATTCTACTTCTACGGGTTGTCGTGGAGGCGACATGAATGCGTATTTGGCCATACAGTGACTTGCGGTGGCCAGCCGATGAACAAGTCAGTGCTCTATCCCTCCCAGACAAGTCTGGTACCAATTCACCGACCCCGGAGGGATGGTAGGCTTGGTTGGCCTGGGCGGGAAATCCGAACCAGGAACACGCGACAGTCGCGCCTCCTCCGACTGCGCTACACGCGCCCCAAAATATATTACCAGTAAATTATTGAATTACAAATAAATTTTTCAATTTTACCGATACCCTGACTCCTTGATAAAACAACTACACAACAATTGACCAACAAATAAAATAATAAAATAAAGTTACCAATATTAGCAAATAAATAACATATTCACAATATAATTAATTGTAGCTCTTTTTCTGGCTTTTCAAAAAAATTTATCTAAACAATACAAAAAACTTAAACTCAAATAACTAAAATAAAATACGGCAACTAATCCAAACACGAACAAATACAACATAAACGACCTTCTAAATTAACAAAGTAAATAAAAAACAAAATGAAATAAATAAATTAAAAATGAAATAAACAAAAATCAAAAAAATGGAAAGTGAAATAAAATAAATTAATTAATGAAACAATTATTATAACAATAGAAAAATAAAACAATAATATATTAATATTAATAAGTAAAAAATATTAATAAGTATCCAACATACATATAAAACAAATACAACAAATATTCTTTTAATAAAAACATGCAGCAATACAAAACAAAAAATAAATAAAAAACAAATAAAAACACAATCAACAAAGAACGACTTCGCCTTCGCATCTTCACGACGCCCATCGATTCCTTCGACGACGACGAATTGCCTTTGCACACACGAGCATCTCCAGCGTCTACATCGGTGGTCAATGGATTAAAACAATGCATGCTTCTGTAGAACGCGGCGGACAACAAATGGCTTTGAGCGATCAACTTCTTTGTGAATACTGCTGTAGGGGTGTCGCTAACAAATAATTGCAATGTTAATTACAATCTATTACATGTATATAACTTCTTTCTCCATGACTCTTCTACTCTTTCTTTGAATTCGAATCCACAAAAGAAACTCACAAATTCAAATACAAGAAAATTCTCTTATTAAACACATAGTTCGTTGTGGCGGGGAGAATGCGACACAAAAATAAAAATAATAATATTGTCCGGCATACAATCTTCTGGGCTCGCGGAGTGTCACGAATAGTCATTCATGATATTCAAAACATATTTAAGGCCCCGCCCATTTTCAACTACAAAAGGGCCTGGCGGAGGATAGCGGCATGCAACGTGCAACGTGCAAGGTGCTACATGCACACGCACACTCGCTCTGACTCATAATTCGTGATCTCTCTCACAGATAGTATGAGAGTCATCTCAGGGCGAAGGCTATAGGAGAAGCTGGATGCCGACCTTTGTCGTCGGACCCGCATTCTAGCACAATAAAGATTAAAATTAATCACAAACTCTTAGAAGAAGGGCAAAGCGCAAATCAAGGTATCCCATTCTCTCTCTGTATATGTTTCTATTTGTTTTGTAGTTTAATAAAATTGCAATAATAAAATATAAGTAAAAGGCTGTGTTGACGAACCGCCAAATCTTCCATTGGAGAGTGATGCCGTCCAAATACTATACGTACGCTTTAAAACGTTCTAGGAACAAGTATATTGTATAAAAGCCCACTAATATCTTATTGGCTCTTGTAATGCGTTAACCATCAATCAAAAGCAATAAAGAATTTAACTTTAAAAAAATTCTAACAGGTTTTCAGGATTAACAGCGTCTTTTTTAAAGATTTCAAAATAGACGCTATAAGTAGGGAAACAAATCGACGAACTCAAATCGCATCCATACAAGGCACCTCTAGTAAACATGCTGTACGATTCTGCGTTGACGCATGGTAGCGCAGTCGAATGGCTGTCGCCTGCAGACGATTTCATATTCCTGGTCCAGTTTTTCCGCCCAAGCTATGACTTGCCTCCGGGGTTGATTAATTGGTCCTAGACATGTCTTGGGAAGGAAAAACCACTTACTCGACAAGCGGTTTGCCACCCCAAGTAATTGTGTAGACCAAATATGCTTCAAATTGCCTCCATGTAATTTCTTAGAAGTATTATGGTGACCCAAAGTTTTGTGTGGATTTGGTTTGTTTCTTCTTATTCCGTCACGATCGATGTCACGCGATGCCAACATGGATTGGGCGTACACTGATTCAAAACATCAGCTACTTATCTTTGTGAATCTGGTGCTGACCTTCTGGCTAGAAGATGTCTGCAAAGTCCAGTGACCGTATCCATGTCCGCCGCTGTTTGGTGAACTTGTACTGCTCTGGAAACACTAAGAGGCAGGCGACAGAACTGATGCGCTGGCAGTTGGGCCAGGACGTTCCCTCCTGTAACTGGATGATAAGGTGGTGGAGCCGCCTCAAGGACGGAGAGTTTGACATCGAAGACCGTCCGAGGTCGGGTAGACCATCTTCTCTGAATGACGACGCACAATCTGCTTTCGAAGAATACTCCCAAAGAATATGAGGAACTGCGAGAGATGAAGTCCAGCGCAATTCTCCTTCAAAACTCGCCCGACCTCCTCTATTGTGGGACAACGCCAAACCTCACTAATCCTCAACCACTCAAAATCAAAACCTCGGAATTGAAACCCTACCCCAATATAGTTCTGATATCTGGCCATGTGACTACCACTATCCAGGACTATCCAGGACTACTGCGATGGCAAAGAGTTCAGCACGCGCGACGATATCGAGAGTGAAGTGCTGGCATGGATCGAGTCGCGGAGCGCAAACTTCTGGAGAAGTGGAGTCTTCCGGATCGTTGGGAAGGAGTTGTGTGCAACCGTGGTGGAGCTAATTGATTGTTGATTTGTTTATCTTGAGTTACAAATAAATTAAAATTGAAAATGAATTTCACACAAACTTTTTGGTCATCTAATGCGTGGCGCATTTCAAAAACGAAGTAACTAATACCGCCCCCTATCCTTTAGGCTTTTACGGTTTTCGCACAAGGAATTCAATGAAGAATATCAGAGCTATCAATCATCTTGAATGGGTGTCACACTAGTTCATTCATTTACCAGTTCCATATGGAGGAGGTATAAAGCGTAAACTCACTGTGAACCACCGCTGAAATGGGACAGGCAGTTTCTCCTTTCTATCCAGTCTACTGCCCTCTTGTTTAATTTTTACGAAACTAGCTCCAAAAGTCTAGAGTTTCACGGTCGTGAAACAGTTTTCCTTAAGCAGATTATGAACAATGATGTGTAGATTCTGCTATATTCCGTATATCTCAAAAATTACAACGCAAAGAGCTCGTAGTATATTTTTGCTGTAAAAGTACTATATTTTTGTTCTTTGTCCTAGTAGCCCTTTGAATATCAACATCATAATTCCTAAACATTTCAGTCCGAGAAGCTCACCGGTCCATGGATCGAGCACGCGTTTGAGAAACGCGAGTGCATCAAATTTGTGGGACAACCTGGAACTCCGGAAAGGTACTTAGCTATTGTCACTACTTTTTCTAAACATTTTATCTTAGTTTCTTAGTGATACCTTGCTTAATTTTTAGAGAAGAATATGAGAAGAGCACCATTTAATAAACATGGTTGACTGGTAATCGACTCCAGGCTACCACTAGCTCAGACTGAAAGTTTCCACCGTTTTAGTGCCTTAAATATTCCAGCCTTTGCTTATGTTTTCCATTCCAAGAATTAGTGGATATTTTGGTAGCACTACCTAGAGTAAGCATGCTCAAAGTTATATAAAGTTTATAATAGATTGTCCGGAAAGTTCTCAGCGTTTTGAGTGCTCCACTTTGAAATACCATAACTTTCTCAAATCTCATCTCACAATCTCACACGTTTGTCAACGGGCCACCAGTCGACTTATTCCATCAGCGAAAAAATTTAAATTTAAATTTGAAAGCTTTTTTTGGCTTGATTCTGATTGGTGAAGATTTTAGCAAAAAATTTTGATCGCAACAAAACATCGTTATGACAGCTCACAACCTCGATACCAGCCACTTGAGGCTTAATGAAACTGATTTGAATCGTTTCTATCAAGACCATCAGCTTAACTGGTTCCATGCTGATATCAGCGGCCAGCTCATCCCGGATACGGGTGGGTGCTGAGCGGTCCCACGAGGTCTGGATGTTGCGTTCGATCAAACGGCGCCGGTGGTGTAATGGCGTAGAGCATTCCCGCCCGGTTAGAGGGAGGTGCGGGTTCGAGTCCCGCCTGGCGTTAGAAGTTTTGATCGCAGCAAAACATCGTTATGACAGCTATTATGAAAGTGTTTCAAAGGTGGAAGATGGTTGGAGAGAGGTCTGGAGAATATGGCGGGTGAGGCAGAACTTCAACCCTTAATTACTTCGATTTTCGAATAGTGGTTTGTGAAACGTGTGGGCGGACGTTCTCGTGCAAAAGAATCGGGCCTCTTCTGTTGACCAATGCTGGCTGAAGCTGACGCAATTTTCTGTGCATTTCGTCGATTTCCTTACAGCTGGGCTCTGCTGTGATCGTTTGGCCTGGTGCCAAAAAGTTGTAATGGATCACACCAGCCGTCGACCACCACGCAGTGACAGTTGCTTTACTTTGGTGGAGCTCCGCCTTTGGAAAATGCCTAGGGGGTTCGTCGGCGTCCAACCACTCTCTGAAGAGTTTCCTTTTATCATGCAAATCTACTTTTCATCACAAGTGATGACCCGATCCAAAAACGAGTCAGTTTTGTTGCGCAAAAGAAGGGAAGAACAAATCTCGAAACGCGACAATTTCAGCCGCTCACTCAACTCGTGAGGCACCCGCTTCTCAAGCTCCTTCACCTTCCCAAGGCGTTTCAAAGCATCCGCAACAGCATTTTTGTGACGTCTAGCTCTTCGGCGATCCCATGAACTGTTTAGGGTCGTTCAGCTTCCACCAATTCCTTCATCTCGTCGTTCATGGTTGCCCAACATAGGTCGACCGCTACGGGGCCATCTTCGAGGCTGAAATCTCCGCTCCGAAATTTACTGAACCACTGGTGCATAGTGCTTTCTCCAACACTACTAGGCCCTACACTTGATTGATTTGTCGAGCTGTCTCGGCTGCGGATTGTCCCATTTTGAAGTTTAAATAAAATATCGTTCGGATATGCTCCTTCTGTATACTTCAGTAAGCCCTTCAAGAACAGAAGTATACAACAACGTTGAAATAAACTATTTAATCAGATAGAGCGAAAAATTCTGTACAGAAAGTAGCATTAATGCGCAATGCAAGTCAAATTTTTTACTTAATAACAGATGAATGAAAAGTAGTAACACAAAACGCAGAGAACTTTCCGGACAATCTAAAAGGAGTGTAATTTCATAAGTCGCAAGAATAAAAAAGTTAACTTATCTTGTACTCTATAATCTGTTACCCCGACAAATGGGGTTGCCTCGGATTTTCCCTTTTTGGAGTATACATTACTTTGGACGAGAACAAGCATTCTTTCATCGAGTATGTGCATATTATAGGGCGCGTGTAAAGCGGTCGTAAGAAGTGCCGGCTGTCGCGTGCTTCCGGTACCAGATTCCTGGTTCGGATTTACCACTCAGGCCAATCAAACGTTCCATATCTCCGGGGTCATTGAATTGGTACCAGACCTGTGTAGGGGATGATAAAGCGCTAATTTCATTTTCATCGGCTGGCCAGTGGCCACCGTAAGTCATCGTATGGACAAATACGCATTCAAATCGCCTCCACGACATCCCGTGGAAGGAGAATGTGTGACGTATCCAAAAAATAGGGTAATGCCGTCCTGCTTTATTCTTTATTTTTATGTATTATAACGAGCTGGTCCGGTAATAATATATAAATATTTGCAACGAATTCAGGCAAAAGTTGCTTAGCCTCCTAAAACCAACGCGAAGCTTCTACGTCGCTATCAGCGAATCAGTTTTGGTTTTTGATGACCTTTTGCTGCGGTAAGCGAACCCAGCAGACGGATTCATTAACGACTTAGAGCAATTTAACAGAGAAAATACAGCCAAAACTCCTGATAGAGCGGCGAAATGTTTCAACATATCGCTTGATAAGCCACGTTATCAGGGAAATCGATACATTTTCTCCGTTAAATTACTGTAAATCGTTGATGAATTCGGTCCTAGAAAGCACAGAAGATTATAAAAGAACATGTTGATGAAACTCTTAAAATAAATTGTGAAAGTGTGTCCTGCTCTGGCAAATAAAGTATTCCTACCCAATCGAGCAGAAACTCCACCTAACATACCATCAGACTCATTCGTACAAGGACTGTAGGATTTTAAGTTTTAGGTTCTACCTGATTTCACGTTACCCTCACCATTTTGCTTTTACATGGTCATTTTTTCGGATTTTTCAGAAAGTAATCAGGGAAGAAATTTCACTGTGTACAAAGGATGTAAAAATGGATTTCGACAACTCCAGCTGCCTAACTATTCTCAATAAGATAATTGTAACTGGTGTTCTGAAGTTCCTAAGCTAACCGAGAAAAAGCGATAGAGAAAAGTCTTAGGAAAGTTGCTTTTTATCACTCTTCTCGGCAGTAGACGCAATCAGTAGGCAAATTTCATCTAAAGGAATATTGCATTTCTCATGAGGGATTTTATGCTATGGAGCAAAAATGTTGTACTTGTTTTTTTCAAGGCGATTTGAATGCGCATTTGGGCATATAATGACTTGCGGTGGCAAGCCGATGAACAAGTCAGCGCTTTATTCTTCCCAGACAAATTTGGCACCAGTTCATCAAGCCTGGAAAGATGAAAGGTATTGTTGCCCTAGGCAGCGAAAGCCGAACCAAGAATCTGGTATCCGGTGCACGCCACAGTCGGCACCTCCTCCGACTGCGCTACCCTCGCCCACGACTAACAATAATACCGGCATTTTTTATTTATTTATTTGGAGATTTAGAAAGTGAAAGTTTGATGCAGTTTGTATGACCTATGATAGAGAAATGTTCCAGATGCGGTTGCGGTCGGTTGATGGCAGCCCACTCCCAACTGGCGCTCTCCCGTTTCTCCGTTTTCTCACAGAGTGCCCGGATCGAGGAAGGAACTCCATGGTCTATCGCCACCCACACACAGACCTCTCCAACAGATGCATTTGGCACTATTGTCTTCCAGGTGAGAACGAACAGCAGATCCGCCCGTGCGAGGAGGAAGAACTAGATAGCCCTTTTCGGGGCATTGACGTATTACGGGAAGAATTTGAGGTCCAAGTTGTCCTGTCATGCGGAGATACCGTGCCTTGCAGGGTGGCGCCCACGCTCACAAGGCTCAGTTCATCCGTCTCGGCTACGACTCGGATCCAGAGAATGTGATGTACCTCATGGAGAAGGTAGTTTATAGCGGAAAGGGTTTATAGACGGTAATAACGGTGGACTGCTTGCAGGTCTGGGGGCTGCAGTCGCCGAAATTGGTAATCACTGTTCATGGCGGCATGTCCAACTTCGAGTGAGTTCGCTCCTACAAATTCTTTTCACATTTCCTTTCAATTAAAGATTCTAGCGTTGAAAGCTTAGAACAATCTTACTTAAGGAAGAGTCGCGTGGTTCTATTCCCATTGCCAGACACAACAAATTGGCCACCTCGATATCATGGGAACGTAGAGCTTCAACTGATGTTTATGTCCCTCATAGGAGACATAAGAGACTATGGCTATAGAAGTGTGCCGCCACAGAAAGGGTGTGCTGCATTTGTTTCCTCTGAACAGCGCAGTAGATAAACGTAAGCCCAGGGTAGGGTAAGTTTCCTTAAGGGTTGAGACTCCATGGGGGTAGGACATTCGTGATTCAGCACGCCGTATGTACACTCGCAAATATTCATTTATTTTATTTGGCCAACACGAACAATGACACACATAAGGCAAACAACGGAGGATTCAGATAGTGATCGGCGCTTAGCAAAAAGAAAACAGTTACTGGAAGGAAGACTGAGAAAAAGAAAGAAAAATAGAAAAAAGGGGAGAAACGGGAGAAGGATGTCTGACTGCTGCGAGAATTCGATTTATTATCATGCATCGTTCGTATAACCCATATTACAATGGGTTCTGCTAACAATGCTGCCTTCTTCTGCTACGACTCACTCAACGATGCATGATAATAAATCAAATTCTGATGACAATACTTCTGTGGTGCTAGTAAATAGTAATGGAAGTTGCATTATTATTTTCGTTTTTAATTTGTTTTTCTGTCAGAGTACAAGAGAAGCTGGGCGGTATGTTCCGAGATGGACTGCTCAAAGCGGCGCAGACCACAGGCGCCTGGATCATCACGGGCGGATTAGACTCCGGTGTCGTGAAGCATGTTGCTCAAGCACTGGACGATGCGGGAATTTCCGCTAGGTTAGTTCCACGACCCGTTTGGATAGGTCAGTAGGCCAAAGTGACACTAGCTGTACTTCTATTTCTTCAGAATGCGATCGAAGATCGTTACAATTGGAATCGCACCTTGGGGAGTCATCAGACGGCGAGAGCGCTTGGTACAGCTTTTTTCTGCGAAATTAATTTTATTCCTTTTTTTGCTCCACTGGTCATGTGTTTGCGGTGTTATTTGACCTATTACATTAAAAGTTACACTTACAGATTAATTACAGTTGCAAAATACAATTTGCCCGCTTTTTGTTTAAGATTTCAGTTTTCGAGCATATAAGTATTAGTAGGCGCGAGTTGTGCAGTCTAAGAAGGTGCCGTCTGTCCAGTTTCTTGGTTCGGATTTCTCGCCCAGGCCCACCAAGGCTACCGCTCCTTTGGGGTCGGTGAGTTGATACTAGACTTGTCCGGGAAGATTGAAGCGCTGACTTTTTCATCGACTGGCCACCGAAACTCATAGTATGGCCAAATACACATTCAAATTGGCTCGACGAGAGTGTAAAGTGGAATGCGTTGCGCATCCCAAATGCGATTAACTGACGTAGTCCTTCATCCTTTTATAAGTACAAGGATAATTATATTACACTTCTTGAGGCCATCGTTATATATATTGAAAAGCAATAACGGAGAACAAATACATATGCACCAAAAAACAACAAAATATGCTAATCAACGAAACGAACAATATACCAAGACACTGAGGCTTCAAAATTCAATTTCAAAAAATTCAAAAAACAAAAAAGTTCGAGGCTTTATACGAATTACGAATTAAGGTGAAGGTAAGGAATCGTTTTCACAAATAAAAATATTCTCATTTGGTTTGCATTATGGAAGTAACTTTTGGACGTGTGGTATTTTTCATTTTTCAGAACATATTGTCAGCATTATGTACTCCTTTTCAGATAGTCAAAGACGGTCAAGTACAGTACGATCCTCACGCGTTTGGTTCGTCTCACGGTATGGGAGTGCTGAATGATCGACATTCCTACTTTTTGCTCGCCGACAACGGCACCAGCTCGAGGTGAGTTTTCATATTTCGTACCGCTCCAGGGCACCGTACTCTGCCGATGGTTTGGTTTACATCGCTTTTGATCCATTAACTGATCCTGATTCATTGATCCATTAATATTTATATTGAGCTGCTGCAGTAGAAAGAATGCAGAAAAGAAATGGAAGTAACTGACAATACAGATAAAGTGACCCAAATTTTTTTTTGTCCAATTGGGAAAAGGGTGCTACTTTTTTGACCTCAACATTCGAAAAAAAGACTTATTAGATATGAATCACTGCCGTTAAGGGGATGGGGGTGTACTGGTAGTATAGAAAGCAATATTGAGGGAGGGTTGGAAGGAAACATGCACTAACCAGATGTCATCTTTAGGTAGATGAATCGTCGCTGCTGGCTTCGGAGCCTTTCAGAACGGAAGGATAGAGCACTCCTTATGAGTACATATTAGGCGCAAGAAAGAAGAGACGCGTTTAGGGCACCGTACACAAGGCCGGACTGTCCAACTCTACATTGAGCATCAACTTTTCGAAGGGATAAAGCCTCCACACTTTCATGCGCGATGTGAGCGTGAGCAAAACGTCCGCATTTTCCCCCGTCTTCTCTAGTATTTTTTCTCACAAATCTCGCACTTACTGCTTTTTCCTACTTTCTTGCTTTTCTTCTCTTTTTTACCTGTTTTTAAGATTTAATTTGATTTGTTTCTGTCGAGTTCCCCTTTCCTTCCTAAAGAGTGTGATTTGAATGAGCAAAATAAATGAATGAATAAATAAATAAATAAATAAATAATATACTCGCGGTGGTCGCCCGATTAGCGGATTGGTTTGTTGGACGAGACCGAAGCAAAGACTTTGAAGGTGGCGCCTTGTCTTACTGCATTTCCAAGCTCCTCGTCATTATATGTGCTCCTCTAAATTATGGATCCCTTCTGCTCTCTTCAAATTTACCCCCGAACCAATTCTCCGCTTTAGAATCCTCCCCATCAGATACTCCTTTCAGATATGGAGCCGATCTTCACCTTCGCCAGAACCTCGAGAACTTTCTGGCGGGCCGATCGGACGGTGATGGCTCCAGAAAGGTGCCCGTGGTGTGCGCTGTTCTGGAAGGCGGAACCAATTCACTTACGGCGATTCACCAGTACCTAACGCAGTGAGTTTGGAGCTCTGCCTCGGTCAGGGAAATGACGGGCTTTGTTAGCTGAGCACTTGACGTGCCACGTCTTTTCCAGGGAGCCGAACATACCAGTGATCGTCTGCGACGGCAGTGGTCGTGCTTCTGATCTACTTGCTTTTGCCTCCAGATATCTTGATGCAGATGGGTGAGACGGGTTTACTACTAGAGCTGATGTGTTCTTATGCCTAATTTGGTTCCCAGTCTTCGTGGGAACAAATCCTCTTATGAGCAAGTCACTTTTATAATATTAGCTTGTTGCAAAATTAGTTTCCAAGAAAAGACAACGGCATTGTACAACATACGGAACTTTTCACTGAGTAGCATCTACTTGATGTGACTTATTCCAAAACTTTGTTCAACTTTCTCAGTTCTTCGATCCTTGTTGCCATTTTTTATCAGAGGACTTTCTTTAATGTGATGATGAAGGTGTGCTCTAAGTGATCACAAGAATCGAAGAAATTTCGGAAACTGCTTCAAAGTAAGTCATGACAGGCCCATATCTCTGTTTTCGAAACATTCGAAGGTTTTCATCAGCTATTTATCAACGTCGTTTACAAACTTTTTCTTTAATTTAGCAGTCCATTACAGATCATTCCCAGACGAAGTTCGAGAGCAACTACTGTCGCTGATTTCCACAGTCTTCCCCGATAATCCGCGGTCACCGCAGCAAATCCTAGACATTCTCACGGAATGCGCCAGAACAACGGACCTGGTCAGTGTCTCCGACCACTATAGATTTTCCAGTCAATCGAAGTGCAGAATGTTTCAGCTGACGATTTTTCGGTATGGCGAAAGCAGAACTGAAGACGTAGACCATGCCATTTTGACCGCGGTGCTGAAGCGGCAGAACCTCAGTTTGCCTGAACAGGTCAGTCATCGACACCGTAGTTGCCTACTTTATGGACCGAAATACTGAGGCCATTTTGCTCCTATTTTAAATTCTCCTACGAGTGGAACCATTGTAAAGGACTGATCATATTTGTGTCAGGTCCTAAACAGAAAGCGGACTTACATTCTTTACATTCTGATTTGAAGCATCACCATCCTAACTTTTAGGTCGTCAGTTAGCATCTATTGTCCCAGGCACAGTTGGTTTTGCAAGGCAGCACTTCTGCAAATGTATATATCCTTTTAAACAAGGACCTTAAGCTTATTGAACGAATCACAGTAGTAGGAAGGATAACGGCTTAGAAAACGAGAGAATCAGCGTCGAGTTCCGTCAGCTTTTTGAAAACATTCGACCAGGTTGGACCTGATTGGGCGCAAGTTTAACCACCCAAGTTTGACGAAAAATGGTCTTCACACACCTGGATGCAATAGAAGAAGACATGCCGAAACTTCGCGATATGCCTCCACAACCTGTTTTTGAGATTGGTGGCGGCCCCGGGCTGTGTGTGCGCATTTGAACAAGGCGCTCGGTGGTAATCATCGTTAACCGCTGAATACAATTCGGATGCCCTTGACTGTGTCATAAAAACTGGGCTTGAACGACGTGAAGATCGGAGTTTTTTGTTGTTGTTTTTTGACAATCCGTCAACGGACTTGGCCATCTCGACAGTAAGGTGGATATACTTTTGTTCAATGCTCCATGTATGTGCTAAAAGAGAAAGAACCTAAGTGTAGCTGGGAAAGCTACCGGGCGGGCGGCCCAAATAACTGCAGGGCAGTTGGCCGTTTCCTGCTGAAGGTGCCACGGCTTCTACAGGGAAGGCTGTCTTTCACCTAAGGCCAGAATCATTAATGACTTTACCCAGGGTTATGTGGGTAGAGGATAGAAATTAATGCACTATTTGGAACTCACTAGAGCATGGAATGGGTGAATAGTGAGGTAGAATTATATCATTCAATATTGTATCACATCATGAATACCAAACTGCACTCTTGACATTCCGACACTGCTGGATGCCTGTCCTGGTATATGTGCAAGGTGCTAAGACCGTGGAGCGACGATGTGGCATTGAGCATCGTGTGTCAAATACATTAGAAACCCGGAGTATATCATCTTGCTGATATAATTAATGTTGCTCAATAAATTGGCCTCACGATTTTCAATAGAGGTGAAGAACATGGCGCATCCCACTGATTAACGTTGATCATACCTTCAACTCCTTGAAATCTGATTAGTTGCTCGTCAACGGTTTAAAATTCCAATTTGTCTTTCACTTCGGCAACTTCTTGCCTTTAAGCTTTCTCTCACACTTTCTTGGAATCGAGTGGACGTGGCTCGGTCGTGCCTATTCTCTGGCGGACGACACTGGCCTATTCATGCCCTTCACTCCGCAATGAACGACGCCCTTCGCTTGAATCGGGTAAGCTATTTCTCTTCGAATAAAGATTATTGGCTATTTTGTTATTTTGCAGTAAACTCCTGAGCACAATGTCATGAATGAAAAGTCATATTTGGAAGCGGGGAAGGGATTCCTTCCTTATTGGCTGCAGTTAAGCTGCTCTGAACTGTGAGGGAAACAATGCATTTTTATTTTATCTCAAATTAACTGTTTAAAATCGAGAAAGCACCTTTAAACCTGTTTCCTGCTTTAAAGGCGTATTTTGCAACGTAGAAAAATAGCAGAGGAAATAAAATCCTTGAAGAAGGGAAGGAAGTAGAGCAAGTTCAAATAAATCTTTCAGAATTAGTAGCTGAAAGAGTGAGAGCGAAACAAATTCAACACCAAGATATTCCACGCTTTGGAGTTTTGTGACTAGACTAGACCAAGCAGTAACGACGTTTCACGAGCTCTTTTCATCCTTTCCATCCTGTCTAATCTCTTAGTTGGAGGATGTATGCCCATTTGTCATCCGCGTATTCTTGCCATTATCAGCTTGATGTTTCCTAAAACAACTTTGAAAATTTACGTGTTGCAGCACACAGACGGGACCACTCAATTCAATTCTTTAGGAGCAATAGTAATTCAGTCACCATTTAAAACGAACCTCATCTTCTCTGTTACTTACGACATGCTTGCAACAATATCCACCTTTGATGAAAGCACGTCCTTTCAAACTGAGAAAGGGTTTTCTCGCCGCTTTTACCATACATTAATAATCACTAATCAGGTGGACTTCGTCGAGTGTCTGCTGGAAAACGGCGTATCAATGAAGAGCTTCCTCACCATTGCCACCCTTGAACAGCTCTACAACCTTGTAAGTGATTTTGTCGTTCAGGAAAGCAGCTTTGTGGATGTGCTTTGCGTAAAGAAGCGTGCTCATGAGAACGGCGTGTAGAGACGCAACGAGACATCAGTTCGACTTGCTGGACTAGAAGAACGCTGACCTACAGAGGACTGCAAGCATATTAGAACCTGCGACTTTTTGAGCAAAACTGACCAGGGTCCATGAAGCTTTCTGAATTTTTTTTTGAAGTAACCGTTTTTATCGTCATGCATGCGTCACTGCTTAATAAAACAGGAGATGCTCGACCAAAGAACTGATTTGGGGAGCCGTTTTGAAGTTCACCAGCTTCGTCGTAAAGTTCAGGCAGTCATGAAAGAATTTAAGAAAGCAAAGGAGGGAAGAAGCAGGCGCCGCTACAGCGATCCAACAGTTTGAAACCAGTATCCTCTTGACTGTGGCAGCTTAATTAAAGAGGGGAATCCACAGCTGAGTGGATGGTTCTCTATGATGATTTTTAGTTTAGTGGTTTTATCTCCCTTATGGTTTGTTCCAAATCGGCTGCGCACCAGATGGTATTTCGACCCATCTCGCTGCTACAATACCGCTCGCGCCGCACGGTCAAAAGTGGGCCAAAAAACGCCAACATAGCGTCGCAAAGCGTCGCACGCTCATAACTCCTTCAGTTTTAGGTTTCTTGAATAAAGTTTGGCACCATTCGATTCGCCTCTTCGAGATCTACACAAACATGTGTAAAACTTTACCGGAACACCCGTATTTTCGCCGTGTGTGGTCCAAAATTGGCTGGACGGGCGATTAGAGCAGCTTATTTCCCAGGATATGCGTGCTTTCGGAGTATCTCAAAAATGGCGTACGTCGTCAGTGCTCTTTCATGCCAGGAATGCCCAGAGAGTGCGCCGTGCACAATGCACACAGAACCTATCTATCAATCGAGTGGGCGAGCGCATGTCCCCTGCGCTTCTATTTTCTCTCACTGGGAACTGCGACGTTTTCAAGGCTACTTCGAGCCGTTTGGAGAATGTTATCAGAAATTGCCCGCCACCCCATTCAGGATTAGCTCCAATCTGTCCCAGCGAAACTTTGGTGTGCGCCGTGAACAATGCATACTGAATCGAACCTTTCAATCGAGGGGGGGGGACAGCTTGTAGACTGAGCGCTTGGGGAGTTTTATCAGAAATTTCTTGCCGCCCTACTCAGGAATTGCTCCAAGGCTGTCCAGCGAGCCTTTGGAGTGCGCCATGAACATGCATAGAGAATAGAACCTTTCAATCGAGGGGGGGGGACAGCTTGTAGACTGAGCGCTTGGGGAGTTTTATCAGAAATTTCTTGCCGCCCTACTCAGGAATTGCTCCAAGGCTGTCCAGCGAGCCTTTGGAGTGCGCCATGAACAATGCATACAGAATCGAACCTTTCAATCGAGGGGGGGGGCGACCGCTCGCAAATTGCACGCGCGGGCGTCTTCTGAGCACAATAGCTCTGTCAAGTTGGAACCTTTCAGGTTGCAGCTTGTAGGACTTGTAGGCAGTCGAACGGTCTGCTAGCACGCCAAAGCAGAATGGTTTATTGTAGGAGGGGGCAATGTTATAGGGGTGCGAAAATGCAGGTGAGGCTTGCGTGAAGCATTTTTTTCCGATTTCCGTGGACCACTGCGAGAAGACGCGGGGAGCTAACGGCATCAGAATGCGTATGCGGACAGAGCACTCAAGGTACTTTACGGGGATGGGAACAGAACTTCTTATCTGCCTGAACTGTCTTAGCCCTATCTGCCGTTTTAGAGCGGCGAAAGCTAGCGATTAGAGTTTCTTGTGCTCCTACTCGCCCATATTTGAGTTTTCGACACACCCAATAGCACCGTTCCGTTCAGCATGGAAAGCGCTATCGAGCGGTGTCAATTTCGACCGATTTTGGAACATCAATTTTTGACTGTTTCACATCGAGGACGAGACCGCAGCGGAAGAATGATGACGTCATCGAAAAATCGATGTCTTCGAGTTGGGCCACGCTTGATACCATTCGATAGAGCTTTTCATGCTGAATTGAACGGTGTCATTTAGAGTGGGAAAAACTGTAATCTGGGCGAGAAATAGCGCGGAAAGCGTCAGCCGTTGTTGCGCTAAATTGCACGCGTGGACGTGTTCGGAGCACAATAACTCTGTCAATTTTGAATCGTTTCGGCTGCAACTTGTGGGTCTTGTAGGAAGCAGAACGGCTTGCTAGCACGCCAAAGCAGAATGGCTTAGCTTAGGAGGGCGCAATGTTAGAGCGGTGCGAAAATGCAGGTGAGGCTTGCGTGACGCATTTTTTTCCGATTTCGGTGGACAACTGCGAGAAGACGCGGGGAGCTAACGGCATCAGAATGCGTGTGCGAACAGAGCACTTAAGGTGACGGGATCAGAACTTCTTACCTGCCTAAACTTCCTTAGCCCCATCTGCCGTTTTATTGCAGCGGACATAAGGCTCCCACAGAGTTCTGCGGCAACGCCGCTCGCCGCTATGGTTGGAATAGGGCAGGAACGCCGCCGGCGGCGAGCTCTGTGTCTCTGAACTATGGTTAAGCATAGGGCCGCGGCGCTGCCGCAGAACTCTGTGGGGGCCTTTAGCGGTTGAAGTTTACAGCCCTCTTACTCTCCCATATTTGGGTTTTCGACACTCCCAATAACACCTTTCTGTTCTGCTTGAACATCTCTATCGAATGCTATCAATTTCGACCGATTTAGGCAATATCGATTTTTTGACAATATCCCATCGAGGACGTGGGCGCGCTAGGCCGAGCTGCGCGGGTGATGACGTCATCGAAGACCGATATTTTCGAAATTGGCCAAATTTCCTCGTGCAAACTGCGTCCAAAATCGACTAGGGGTTATTTGGGGCGCTGATTACGAATCCGACGTCCGTTTTTGAAAATTCCGTCGACTTCGGTAGGTTTTGGATTTTTCTGGATAACTGATGGTGGTCAGGTCAGGGTCATCGATTTTGCTCGAAATTCGTACAGGGTCGGGGACTTATTCAGGGTGCCAAACACGATGCCGAAGTACATTTGGACGATTACGGCAGGAGACCGCTCATATCGATAACAGAGGGTGATCGGTGATCCTGACCCGACCACCCTCAAACGAGAAGTAACCTGCTCAAGTCCGCGGAATTTTCAAAAACGAACGTCGGATTCGTAATCAGCGCCCCAAATAACCCTTTTGAACGAAGTTTGCACGAGGAAATTTTGCCAATTTCGAAAATACCGGTTTTCGATGGCGTCATCGTCCGCGCAGCTTGGCCTAGAGCGCCCACGTCCTCGATATTGTCAGAAAAACGATTTTTTTTTGAAATTGGTCTAGAGTGAAACTATTCGATAGAGCTTTTCGTTTTGAGCAAAACGGTGTTACTGGGAGTGTCGGAAACCCAAATTTGGGCGAGTAAGAGGGCAGGAAACTTCAACCGCTAAGTCCGCCGCCCTAAAACGGCAGATGGGGATAAGGCAGTTTAGGCAGCTGAGAAGTTCTGATCCCGGTGCCGTAAAGTACCTTAAGTGCTCTGTTCAATTACGGATTCTGATGCCGTTAGCTCGCCCCGCCTTCTCGCAGTGTTCCACCGAAATCGGAAAAATGCTTCAAAACAAGCCTCACCTGCATTTTCGCACCCCTATAACATGGCCCACTCCCAAGCTAAACCATTCTACTTTAGCGTACTAACAGATCGCTCGACTGCCTACAAAACCTACTTGCTGCAACCTGAAAGGTTCCAACTTGACAGAGCTATTGCGCTCCGAACACGCCCGTGAGTGCAATTCAGCGCAACAACGTCAGAAGCTCTCCGCGCTATTTCTCGCCCAGATTACAGTTTTTCCCACTCTAAATGACACCGTTCAATTCAGCATGAAAAGCTCTATTGAATGGTATCAAGCGTGGCCCAAATCGAAGACATCGATTTTTCGATGACGTCATCGTCCTTCCGCCGCGGCCTCGTCCTCGATGCGAAACAGCCAAAAAATTGATTTTGCCATAATCGGTCGATATTGATGCCGTTCGATAGCGCTTTCCACGCTGAACGGAACGGTGTCATTGCGAGTTTCGAAGACTCAAGTCTGGGCGAGTAGGAGCGCAAGAAACTCTAACCGCTAGGTTACGCCGCTCTAAAACGGCAGCTGAGGCTAGGCAGTTTGAGCAGCTGAGGAGCTATGAGCACGTCGTCGTAAAGTACCTTAAGCGCTCTGTTCGTGTACGCATTTTAAGGTCGTTAGCTTTTGGCGTCTTCTCGCAGTGGTCCTCGGAAGTCGGAAAAAAAATGCTTCACACAAGTCTCACCTGCATTTTCGCACCCCCTATAACGTTGTCCCCTCCTATACTAAACCATTCTGCTTTGGCGTGCTAGCAGACCGTTCGACTGCCTACAAGACCTACAAGCTGCAACCTGAAAGGTTCCAACTTGACAGAGCTATTGTGCTCGGAAGACGCCCGCGCGTGCAATTTGCGAGCGGTCGCCCCCCCCTCGATTGAAAGGTTCGATTC
>OX377205.1:25639475-25719972 GCA_947396885.1 Heligmosomoides polygyrus polygyrus | reverse complement strand
GGATCATCTGAAAATCCATCGCATGCTCCGCAATGTTTGATCTGTGGCACATCTTCTTGATCTAGACGCACGTTGTACAACGTTCCTGTCACACACACGTTGGACAATAGTGAGAAGAAGTACTGGTCCGCCCTTAGAGGTTCCTTCCACTGATCCCCCACCTTCCTATTCCTGATCCCACCTTCACTGGTCCCCTCTTGACCAGTGAAGAGGCCCTCCTCTTTTGGCAGCCCTCTTCACTGGTTTTCATTACTGGTCCCACATTCACAGATTCCCCTTCACTGGTCCTCCCACCCTTCACTAGACCACCCCCCCCCTTACTGGTCTTTCCTTTAGTAGTCTCTCATTACACGTGTTCGGAATCCGGACACCCTTTGCGCGACATAGTGACACCTCTTGTAAATTCAGACACCGCTTGCATGACATCGGTGAGTGACACGTCTTTTGAACCGGGACGCTTGTTGAAGAGCGTCAATGACATGTTTTTTTTAAGCCGGACGCCCTCAGCGCGACATCGGTGACACTGATCCTGAACCCAGACACCCCTTGCGCAACGCGGTTACACGTCTTCTGAAACCGTACATCTGTTGAACAGCGTCGGTGACATGTCTTCTGACTCCAGATACAGATTGCGCGACGTCGTTGACACCTCTTCTGAACCCAAACACCCTATGAACCTTCTGAATCCGAGCGCCTGCTGCACGACGTCGGTGACTCTTCTTCTAAACCTGGACGCCTGTTGAACAACGTCGCTGGCATGTTTTTTGAACTCGAACGCCCTTTGCGCGACATCGGTGACACTCCTTCTGACGCTCTTGACACGGCGTGAGTGGCACCTCGTCTGAACACGGACGCCTGCTACTCGACTTCTAGGAAAGGCCAGACGGATGAGCAGACGGACGGACAACCTCTAACTCCTTTATATATATATATGTATATATATATATGAAAGAAGTGTTGGCTGAAGCTGTAGAGGCAGGTTTGAGCATACACAATGCCCGCCGGAACTTCGCCAACTTCAAGACACGCTCTCCGACGTCCTGACGGAACCGTCACCTCTTCCAGAAGGACCATGGAAAAGGTCATCCACGACTTCTACTCCGTTCTCTTTGATAGCCACGTCCACCTGCCCCCACGCCATCTTTCGCAGGATGGATACCTCATTCCCTCTGTTCTCCCTTCCGAGATCCGACACGCCATCTCGTCGGTGAAGAAGCGTACAGCACCCGGTCTCGGCAGGATCAGACCCGAACACCTGAATAATCTCCCGATAACGCTCATCAACACTCTGGCGCGGCTCTTCACACGCTACCTGTCGGAGTGCAAGGTTCCATCTCAGTGGAAGACCAGCAGGATCGTTTCCTTCTTCGAGAGCTGTACAGTGGATCCACGACTAAGATCTCTCCATTCTACAACGACGTCGTCATCGACGTAAGGAGAGGGGTTCGGCAAGGGGATACCACATCCCCGAAGCTCTTCAGCGCCACCCTCGAAAACGTCATGCGCGAACTAGAATGGGAGGACATGGGAGTGAAGGTCGACGGCCAGCAGCTGCACCATCTTTGTTTCGCTGACGACATCGTGCTCATAACACCGAGCATCAGCCAGGCGGAGCGAATGCTGGCCGACTTCGATCGTGTATGTGGGAACGTTGGACTGCAGCTGAATCTTAGTTAGAAAATTTGCTGAGTTTGTCGGTTGGTATTGTCATATGCTTCACTGCTGCAAATTCCAGCAAATCAACATCTGTGTATTGATTCCGAATAGAAACTCTTGTGAAGAACACGATTTCATTTGGCACGTGAAGTAGATTCCCTCAAGTCTGATAGTAAGTAGGCCGACTGTTGAGTCGTCAGTGCTTCTGAGTGCCAAACACGTTTCTTGGTTGAGTGATTGCAAGGTTATGATGGTAGGTTTGTTGATGGAACACGTGTTGTAGTTCCCGTGTTGAACATATTCCTCTTCAGTTGCCTTGAGCGTAACGACATCAAAGCAGGAAACACTTGTTTTTATCGAGATTATCAGAATTGTGAGAAGGAAGTTTCGTCGATGCCCGGTATAGGCTGGAAGGTTTCTTTGGTTTGATGTAATCTTGGAACTCGCTTTCCGCAAAAGCAGGCGAAGCAGCATGTATGGAAGACGGAGAGCGAATAGAATTATTCGGAGGCTGAAGTAGCGATATAATGAAGATCCACAGTATTGCAATTCCAGCCGCTATAGCCATTCGACTTCGTGACCAGCAGTGAGGGTTGTAAAATTGTTCCAAACAAATCGTGCATTCTAAAAATTCGCAGATAGGGTATGCTGGACACTCCAGTTTCTTATGGTATTTGAGTCTTCCTTCACGCCATGCAGAAATTTCGGTAGTGTATTTAAATGCAACACTTTCTGATGGAGCTGGTCGGATTACTGATGAACTGGCAGAAATTCGAGACGCAAGCCTCTATTGCATCTGTAGGTGGAGTTAACTGCAGTGCAATTCCACCTCTGCCGTGTCGAAATAGGTTCCACTTCTTGTTTTATGTAGAGATGGCCGTAGTACTCTCGAGTTGTAACGCCCCATGCCTTCACAAGCGGGGATTCTTTTCCATCGGGCGAGGAGTAGATTGCACTTGACGTACCAAATGTGCAAAACAATTCTGCATTGTCGCTGCAATGGTTCTTATTGCAAAAGTAGGAAGTACCTGTATACGGCTGTTTAGCTGTTCGTTGTATTCCCTTGGTGTCGAAGCACATGAAGTATTGGAAGTCCACGTAGTCTTTGATAATGATGAGTAGTTCTGGCACGATGAGAAAGGTATCGTCATAGAGCTGCATCTGATTGAAGTTGTCATTCTTCTTCACTTATCGCATTTCTCTGTTGGAGTGAAGGAGCACACTCGAGCTGGAAGATAGAATGCCATTTCGAATGATACGTGAGAAATCCTTGAAGAAATGCGACGCGAACTTGAACTGAACGAGCACGTGTTGGTCCATGATGGGCGCTTGCATTCGGGACCAAAAATACCGCGATTGTGCTAAAAGGCTATCGGTACTCGTATTGCTCCGATTGGACAGGATATTGGAAACCAGCAGAAATTATCTCGTTGAGGTTGTGGATGGCGATTACGATTCCTCGACTTGCGCAGTTTGTAGGGTAAATCACTCTTTTGGGAAAGCTGATCTCAGGTGAGCATCGTGTGTTCGCTGTCAGAGGCGAACAAATGGCGAAGATAGAGACAAGTGTGAGTACGCTCGCCAACTTCGCTGATGATGTTTCTGATCTTGTCATCATCGGATGTTGATTTCTCGGTGAGGATGTGATTGATGTAGTGCCTTTCCATGTGGTTCGTCCTGATCTTTGTCGATTTCGAGCTTGTAGAACATGCTGATTGGTCTAGTGATTGCCCTGCTCGATGGCAGTCTTACACATGCTGTTTTCTGGAACTGATCTGAAGATGACAATATTTGACCCACTTTCCACTGACTTCTATCGAGCGCTTTGTCTTCAATCAGGACGACATCTCCTTCGTGTGGTTGTGACCCACTGAAAAATCGCGGGAGCGGGTGAGTACGGTATTGCTCACGGGGACTCGTCAAGTATTCTGACGTCCACCTTCTCCAAAATCGATCCAGCATTCATTGATCGATTTCCAGTTATCCAGTAGTTGTTGATTTGTTGCTGAAGTTGGTCTCCAATCAGCGGCGATTTCACCCATTCTGGGTAGGAAAAGGTTTGCACACGGTCGAATGAAATCTATAGGACGAAACGGCGTTGAGCGAGGTCATCTTCTGCGATGTATGCTGTTGACTATTGTTTCGGTCTCCTCTGCGATTGTTTGAAGCTTATTCATTGTTAGAGTTCGATTATTTAGTGCGTGTTTGAAGGAGACTTTGAAAATCTGAACCATTTTTTCGTACAGTCCTCCATGCCATGGACTGAAACTTGGGATGAACTTGCATTCTATCCTTCGTTGTGCGCATATCGCGATGACATCGTCCTTCCATCGGTCACCAGCTGTGTAGGACTGAAGTTCCTCCATGGCCTGGAACTGTTTTGCCTTGTCACAAAGTATCCACTTAGGGTAGGCTGTACTCGCAAAGAAGCGTCGCATTGCCCGGATGAGTGCTTTAAATGACATCCCTGAGATGAGATCAACATATATCGCTCTAGTGTTCAAACACGTGATGAGTAAAATCCAGTAATTCGCCGATGTGTCGTTTCTGTAGAAAGGCGGTCTTACAAAGCCCATTTCGATATTTTCGAAAGGGTAATTTGGTTTCTTCACTCGTCAGCAGGGATGAAGCGGAAACTCTGGAAGTTTAAAGGGAACGGCTCTGTAGCGTTTGCAGTGGAAGCATCATTTGTTGATGACACGTTTCACTGCGATTCTTCCTTTGGGTATCCAGACCTTTCGCCTTAGTTCGCAGAGCGTTTGGTTTACTCCACAATGTTTTTTTATGGATGTGAAGAATGTATAAGGATGTGATTTGGCTTTTACGCGAAAGAAATATCGGAGTAGTGTCTTGCGGCAATTCTGCGTTGGCGATTCGTCCCTTTGACTTCGACAGTGTATTGTGTCCGAAAAGTTGAAGTTGAATCAGAACTTTCGTGGAAGGCGGGTGCTGCTTCTATGCGAGACGAAACAAGAATTCCTCCGCCTTGTTGTATACTGACGCCGAAGATTGTCCGAAGTGCAAACTTACTCTCGCTGATTTCAAAATTACTCTCGCTGAAGAACGTAGTATGCAGTGTGAAGTAGTCCGTTCAATGTGCTGAAGCGAGTTACATCGTTGAGTATGAGCATAGGTGAACTTGCGGACGTTGTTCCTCTTCCTGAGGGTGGTACGTTTTCATAGTTGGATCGGATGTGATGTCGGATGACCACTTATCTTCTTTCTGAGAAAGAAGATTTGGACCTTTCCATCATAGATGAATTTGCTGAAGATCGTTCGCTGTCGCTCCTCTACTGCCACCATCCGCCGGATTACCCTTGCTCGGCACGTAGCGTAGATTGGCGTTCAAAGCATTTTCTTTTACGATTTTGATACGGTTGCGGATAAACACTGGTGCTTCTTTCCCATTCTTGATCCAAGTAAGCGCGACGCTGCTATCGGACCATATCACGTTTTGATGATAGGAACGTCCAAATTTTCGCATATGTGCCGTAGAAGTCGAGATCCAAGTGCGTGCGCTGACAGTTCTAGTTTTGGAATGGTCGTCTTATTCTTAAGTGGGGATAGGCGAGTTTTGGACATCAGAAGAAAACTTTTTGGCTTACTGAAGATTTGAACGGCGTATGCTACGGCGTAGTATCTACTTATCGAGGCATTCGTAAAGACGTGGATTTCGAACAGCGATCTTTTCGTACCTGCCGTTGGTCGACGAGGGATGGTAAACGTTGTCGTTGTCCAGGACGATGTGAGCGTTTTCCACTTTTCTTCCAGTGACATTGGTAGAACGTCGTTCCATTCCAGATTTTCCTTCCAAAGTGACTGCTGAAAAACCTTAATAGAGAAAGTTACAGGAGAACACCAACCTAGTGAATCGTTGGTGCTAGCTATGATCTTCAGAATTTTCCTTTTCGTCCACTCGTTCTCGTTGGTAGAGACGCTTGGAAGTTGCACTTTTAGTGTGTCCTTTGATATATCCCATTTGTCTCCCAGGATTTTGCAGTCGTTAGAGATGACGGAGTTTTTGGCCTTTGAAAAGAATTCGTTTGCAACTTTTGAGTTGCTGCAGTATTCTCTGAGATTCATCTCAGCTTCTTGGAAGAGAGCTTTGGACTTCGTGTAGAAGTCTATTGCTTCTTGTGCGGAGTCGGCTTCGTAGAAGACGTTGTCCACATACGTATTCCTAAGAATCCTTTGTGAGAGAGGATTTTCTGAGATTTTAAGATGGTAGTGCAAGGTTCCTGAAAGCAGGAATGGTGAGACATTCAGATCGAAAGAAACTCGCTGGAATCGGAATGTGGTGATATTGTCCTTTGCTACAGCTTTGTATGGGTCCTTTAACCAGGGGAATCGAGTGAAGTCACGCCTCGTCTTTTCGAGGCCAACCATCAGGAATGCCTTCTCGATATCGCTGAATACAAGAATGTTCGGCATTCGAATTCATAGAAGTATACCAGTGATATCGGGGAGCAGTACTGGACCTCTGTAAAGTAGAGGCTTGGATTTCCTTTTGTCTTCACAGATGCGTCGTATACGCAGCGAATTTTTGTTGCTTTCTTTTCGTCGGAGAGCACTGCGTGATGCGGGAGGTAATGGCAATTTGTAGGTGGCTGATCTTCTTGCACTTCCTCAATAATTCCATTATGCAGTTGTTTTTGGATGAGATTGTGATACTTTTCGAGCATTCCTCGCTTATGCCTAAGCATTCTTATGTTATGGAGAAGTCGAGCGTAGGCGGGTTGGTAGTTACTGGGAAGATCTTCTTTGTTACCGTTGAATGGAAGTTGAACGATGTATCGGCTCTCGTCGTTGTCGAAGTAGGCGTGTTGAATTTCCTCAGGCATTCTTCTTCTTCAGACGTTTTCGAGCCGTCCACCACGCATTTGGATTCTAGATCCCAGAAGCAGTGTACTAGCTTGTTTCGCTGGTCGTTATCGGCAGCAAAGGAGTTGTAGACGTAATCAGTCTTACTAGGAAGTCCTAATGGTGTCCCTGTGATGATGTCTCCAATAGAAGAATGCACAAGATGATATTCATTTGACAGAGTTCTAATGTAGAGTTCCTCTGACAAAAAAAAAATCCCAAATGTAGTCTGATCCGATTAATAGAGGTCGTTTCTTCGTCGTTGTTGTGAGTTTCTAAAGACCGTCGTTATCGTTGATTTTAATTGTCTTGAGATCGTTGATAGGAGTTTGAAGAGCTTTCAGGTTCAAAAGTCTTATGCCTTGGCTTGTGTAGATTCCAAGACTATGTTGAATTGTAGAAAGGGAAATAGGTGTTGACGTACCAAATATACATTGCAATGTCTTCCTTTTCACCTTCTGGAAGTTCTACGCTTTTCGCGAAGTCGTCTATGATGTATCTCTTGCTGGATCCACTGTCCAGGAACGCCACAGTTTTAGTCTATTTCTCTGGCTTTGACGGGTTGAAGACGTTGACTTCGGCGCACATAACATCAGAACTAATTTTCCGTTTGAGGAATTGTTGTCGTGGCAGGAAGCTACGACTTCATTGAGATCTGGCACAACGTTGCCTTTGGATGTGTCCAATACTGACTCGATAGAAAAGTGAACCTGGCTGTTTGCTTTCGTCATGGCGCTTGTTGCAGTATTCTTTATTGACTGTGGAACGATGACGTGTTGCCGAAGATATATTGAGGTGCGGTGACGCTTGGAGCAATTCTGGCATTTCTTTTTTGAGAGGCATTCTCTGGTTCAATGTTTAGCGGATAGGTGAAGCAGAGTATTTTCCTTTTTACCACTTGTATGCGTTGTTGAGGTGTACTGAATTTGTCGCAGTTAAAAGCCTTATGAAAGGTTGGCTCACGGAGCGAACATCGTTGTGCTCATCAAATTTGTTGACTTCTGTTGAAGTTTTCTTAATTCGCGAAGCTCGATCATGAAGGGAAGAGACGTTGTTGCCTTGACGGTGTTGTTGAATGCTAGCGTAGCCTTCCTCGTGAGTGTGACTGGATCGTTTGTAATCGAATTCGATTTCTTGTAGAGTTGAATCTTTGTGAATGATGTCGGTCAGCACATTAAGAAGCTCGGACGGCGTGAGTGTGGTGTCGTATATTCTGCTCCGTATATGTCGAGGGAGCTTGTTGATAAAGATGGCACCAAGAGCGATTTCCTTTGAGTCGTCATCGTACGAGCAGAATTGGCGTGTCAAGGCGAACATTTTGTTGTAGAGAGATTGTATATTTCTTCCCCCTGGATCGCATGATGGTGGATTGGCGAGTTGACTGAATAGTATATGACGTATTGTGACTTTGTCGTCGTACCTTGTCTTCAGGATGTCGACAGCAATCTTGTAGTTAGATTTTGTCAGAACAAGTCCTTGGATAGCGTGTAGTGCTCTTCCTCGTAGGCATGATTTCAATAATGAGAACTTGGTCTTGTCGTCTAGTTTGGTTTGTTTCCAATTAAGGTCTTGTATGTAGAGGAGAATTCGGGGAACTCCAGAAGGTTGCCGTGGAAAGTTGGAAGATCCAGTTTGCTTAGGATTGATGCGTCCACGAAGTTCATTGTTGTCGTGAAGTGAAGAGATGGTGTCGAGCTGTCGTTATTAGTAGATTGTTGTTGAGTAATGTGGCCTGCGTCGTGGTGTTGAGAGGAGGTAGCGACGTTGACGGCGTGAACATGTAGATTTCTTCGCAACAGGTCGATATCGACGGCGTTTAAGATTTCGCCCACGTTGTTGAGAGTCGAGACAGCATCTTGAGCTGTTGTGATGTAGTCGCCGTATGTGCTGATGTATTCCTTGTAGGTTTGCTCCTCATTTGCGTTGCCGTTGCGTGCGGTCATCGAGACTTTGTGTAGTTGCTCTATTTTCTCATAACAGCGTAGTAGTTACAGGCGGGCATCTGACAGCTCGTCCTTGAAGTTGGTTATTTCTTCTCCTTGAGAGATGTGAAGGTTGGTTGTGTTAAATGTGCTGTGTCCGCGAGGAGTTGTTGAATGAGCTCGCAGTTTTGGAGCAGTCACTTTTTTACGTTCCCTATCTTGCGTCGAACGTTCGCTCTGTTGAAAATCTTTCATGTAAAGAGTCCAGTGGTGGATGTGTAGCAACTTTGCCTGTTGGCGTTGAAGTCGCGTGCTGATTTTGGCACGACAATGGAGTGGAAGTGATATCATCTTGATATCAGTTAGGGAGTGGCGTTGACGGTAGAGGGTAAGCTGAAGCCGTCTCATTGTGAAGACTGGTGTCTGTGGATGTGGATGTGGATTTTGTGATGTGGATTTCGATGATGCTCGCAAGGCAGGTAGACGTGAACGTGAAGAGGTGGTGTTCGACGAGTATTAGAATGGCGTGTCTGTGTTCCCAAACTGTGGTAGAGGCGTGATCGCGATCGCGTAGATGTTACAGATGAAGCAGATTGTCGGCTTCTTTTTGAACGGTGGGAAAGCTGATCAGATAGTGTTAACGAGGGCGATCCGGAGCGAGGTTCACGTGTGTGATGGTGATTGTGCTGGGACGTTGAGCATCATGATGCAGCTCGAGACGCGGAAGATGGCGGTGTGTTTGTTGACGCCGGTGATGGATGGGGTAGGTGCGGTTCCAAAGATGATTGGCCCGATGATTCGTGAAGACGACGAACGACTTCTTGCTGACGACGAGCGTAGCAGTAAGGGAGGTATGCCTGAGTGGAGGGTGATGGAGTATCCGAAGGGGCGATGGAGTTCTGTTCCACCGAGTGAAGGTCGGTGAGTATTTGTCTGACGGCGTGGTGAGGGGATGTTGAACTCGGCGATGGTGAAAATCAGTAAGTCGGTTGGAGAGACGAATCTATGCGGTGTTGAAGCGACGACGAGATTGCGACGATGAGAGGATGGGCTCACGAACGGTTCGGAGGTGCCGCGGTCGCCATTTGTCGGACAGTGGGACAATTTGCTCGATAACGATTTAATGCGTCCTTTGCTCGAGTTTGCGTCAAATGCATGAGAGAAACTTCATAAGGCGGTGGAAGACAAAACATTTAAAGGCGTACATGAGATGTGGCACTTTCTCGATGGAGGATGACAAAGCTAATATTGAATTATTAGATAATAAAAGACGATGATTAATGCTATGAAAATTTTTGACTTCTGCCTGTACGATTTCTGTGCAGGCAGAAAAGATGTCCGACCTGATCTAGCGCCGGGAGAGCTGGCATCATGATACCAGAAAAGCGGACCTCGCTACGAAGCGGCACAGCCGCTGAAGAAGATGATAATGAAGAAGCTGTTTTTTTGTCAGTTGTTTGCCTTGTTGCATGGACTTACATTATAATTAATGTAAATAATTAAATATGTTGAAACACAACAATTACACCCAGTTCATGTTTACTAAAAAAATTGGGTTGAGCGAAAAGTCTTGAAACACTACGCTACTGTCTGTTAAATTTGTTAAAGCTCTTACAATATTGATCTTGTGTGGTGTCACATCAAGCAGTACGAGGCTTCAAGGACGACTTATCCTGCGGTAATTTCCTACTTGCAAGAAAACGTAGACAACATCTTTTTGCAAAAACTTCCTCAAGCATACAAAATAAGGCCTCGTTGAGGACGCAACAATGTCAACGATGTCAGCATCCTACGACCTATTATCTACAACGAATTTCTGCAAGGCCATTCCGCAAGGACTGCACCCCGAACATCTGCGCTGCATTCAAGGAAGAAGTCATCCACTATTTCACAGTGGCCCGTTGGTATCGGCGCTTCAAGACTGGAGATATCTCTCTCGAAGATCGACCTTGTTCCGGACGCCCCTCTGTTGTCGAAGAAGATAGCTTGCGCGAAGCCTTTAGGGTGAAGCCGAATTCAACCACTGCGAATAAGCGGCGACACTTGGATGTACGTAAAGCACCGTCGTGAGGCAGCTGGAGATCCTTGGGTACCGCGAAGTTTTGTCGTCTTGGGTGCAACATGAGCTGCGGGACTCTGACAAGGCATGCCGAATCAGTGTTGCTGAGTCGCTGCTTCTTCGCCCGCACAGAAAGGACTTTCTGGAAGACGTTGTTGCTGGTGATGAAAGCAGGGTTCTTTGTGTCAACCACACCCGCCAGAGCCAATGGCTCCCACGCGGAAAACCGGCTCCAAGACAACCGAAACGTGAACACCACGAAAAGGAGGTTCTTCTGTGTTGCTGGTGGTACTCAGAGAGCATGCTTTACTGGGAATTGCTGGATAGTGAGACCACATTCACAGGACCTGTCTACGCTACACAGCTGCAGAGCCCCATGCGCCAAAAACCTCCAGAACGGGAAGATGTCTACCTGACGACAACGCGCGTCCTCATGTCGCAAAACTGACGAGGAAGGTCAAAGAGGTCACCGTGGAGTTTCCGAAGCGACCTATATAGGGTTGTAGGGCGTTGTCTGGGGAGCACCATAATGGCTTCCAAATTTCCTGCGGACCTCTGGGTAGGTCAAAAATGGCAAAAAAACTGTACCGCTTCAGTGCGTGCCGATAGCGCAAAATTCACGCTTGGAATACATTTGTGGTGCTCAGAAATAGTCCTGCAAAAGGTTTGAAGCTTCAATCATTGCTAGAACCTAGGAACTGATTAATTCCTAATTGAAACGAGACGGCGCATTCACGGGAGGAGCGCGCCACAGGCGCATCAGCGGCTGGATGGACGAGTAGTTAGGCGGACTTGCGGGAGGGTGGTCGAGGGTTCGCTTCCGGCAGTGTGGTTTCTGCATTGCTGGGCGCACATCTTGCGTTTTTGCCACCGTAAAATGCTTTTCTGTCATGACTAGGTGTCATATTCGATTTCCAATCCTGATTTCAACCTTCTGTGATGCGATTTTACTTCAAAACACAAGTCATGCTAATGAACATGCGGTAAACTGTTTAACAGTTGTGGTAACCTTCTGTGAAACACGCGAAGCAAAGCAGCTTTTGACACAAACAGCAGCGGATAAATGCAAGGAAGAGCAGCCGGAGGTTTCCTGGCAGGATGTGTCGACGGAACTTCATCAAAGGGTCGTAGTACGCTGGTGTCGAAAAGTGGCCCGTATGCGTGTCCACATATCGAGCTGCCACCCACCACGCTACGTGTAAGCATACGCGTTTGGGGAGTTTTCATGTTATGTACATATGTGTTGTATCTTATACCTATACTATATTATTTTTGGATATGTTTCCTGTCTTGATCTGTTGTAGGCATAATCGACATGCATTGTTTTGATCTATCATGAAATTTCCTGCTGGAATGTATATAAGACCAGCGTCCACCAACGTGCATTAATTGTGAAATGTTTTCCCCAGCACGAGTTAATGCCCTTGCTGCCTACTTCCCTCCCGACCATTCTCCCCTACTCGCTGGGAGATCGCCATTGCAGATGCCTTTCAGGGCATACTCCAAAACGCGATATATGACCTTTGTTATACTCCCACGGGAGCATCCGCGGAACGTCCGCGGACTAGGGGTGCACCGCGGAGGCGGGCGTGGCGGGGCGGGGCGCGGCGATTGGTCAGCTCAGGGATCCCGGCGCGATTCCCGCCCGTCCGCGGATGCTCCCGCGGGAGTATAACATAGACCATATGGAGACTTCGACTTAAATGATGAAGACAAAACTCTTCAGGTAAATATCTTTTGTCTCGAAAATTGCATTCATTCATCGTTGAAGGAGGTTGGCTTGAACGAGGCGCAAGATGTGGATTGGCTTCCTGAAGACGACGACAACGAAGCTACGGATTCTGTCGTGTTTTCTGCTAATACGTGTGACGGTCGTCCGATAAGTGAGAATATGTTTAGTTGGACAAGAGCAGGATAGGTAAAGAAGAGAAATCGCTGACCTTATCATGATATATAGAATTCTCGCAAATAAGATCATTCATCCACCTACCCTGGCCGTGAGTGGTCGTGCGGACTCCGCTCTCCGTTATCATTCATCGGTGATTTCAACCTACTTTTCATTCAAACGCTCGCTTTGCCTTTGTGGTACTGTCTCGTAACTACTTCTTTGCGTTCAGCCTAAATTTTTCATTGAAATGCCGCATAAGACTCAACGTGTTGTGAGATCCGGTGCACCGTCGACCCAGCTACCCTCATCAAACAATGCCGCACTTTCTGCCAGTCTTGATCCTGTGCTCCATCCTGATAGAATGTCTGTTGATTTCCTGCTTGATAAAGCAGTGGAAATCAATAGAGATCCTATGGTCCTGCAATTACTTCTCGCTCTCAAGGATAAAATCCCTGGCGAGTTTTCCGCGTTCTTGGAACGCGAGAAGCGTGAACGCAGTGTGGTAATTAGCGGGAATGATGATGAACCGATAGAAGCTGGGCCCTCTGACCAGCAAAAACGCCTTGAAGAGAAGATCAACAAGGTTTTCGATGCCATAAATGTAGAGTGCCGACCATCTGAAATCTACCGCATGGGAAAAAGAGCCATGCGGTAGATTTAGAGCCTAGACGTTCACGCTTAGTTAAAGTTGTCTTCCCTTCTCAAGCTCATTGGCGTACTGCTTTAGCAAATGCTCGTTTGCTTAAAGAGTCAGGATTTCCCAATGTGTTCATAAGAAGAAGCATGACGACAGAAAAACGACAACGGGAATATGAGCTCCGTCAGACAGCAAGAGAGCGAAACAGAGACAAAGGGTTTAAAGAGTGGTTATCTATAAAGGTAATCTCATCCGTGCTTCTGAAATTCTTCACAAATACTCGGAAAACTTATAGACCCGCATGGTAGCCCTGCTTTGAAATGCTTTTTGTTTAATGCCCGTAGCATATGCAACAAAATAGACCATTTACATTCGGTTTTATGTACAAATGACTTCGATTTGATATTTATAACCGAGACATGGCTCACTGATAAAATTCAGGACTCAGAAATCGTTAGTGGCTTTCCGTACTTCATTGTAGAACTGATCGTAACCATGGTAAAGGAGGGGGTGTTTGTTGCCTTGTTAAAACTGATCTATATGCTGACTTCATAGTACACCCATCTCCCAAAGCAGCGAAAGTGCTTTGCATAGACCTGTTTCTCCCGTTGACATACTCCCGCATACGTCTCATCACCCCCGAATTCAACCCAAGTAGACGACAGTTCGCTTCTTGAGCTGCTTCGTGACTTGCCTTGCGTTCATGCTAGCACTATATTGGTTGGTGATTTTAATCTCGATGTTGACTGGGTCACTACTACTTCTCTAAATTCAAGTACTAGGGCCTTCCTTGACTTTTTTCGGAATTCAGATTTCACGCAGTTTGTAAAGAATCCCACACACAACAACAAAATTCTTGATGTCGTTCTCTCATCCACCCACAACGTTTGTAATGTAAGCTCACTTCCACCACTAATAACGTCTGATCATGCAATCGTAAAATTCGAAATCACCTCGACCTTTGGTCGAATGAAAAGTTTTTCCGTGCCGGATTTTTCAAGAATAGACTTTTTTGCCCTGAATCAATATCTGTTCAATATTAATTGGCTCAATCTATTTGATCAGTACTCTTCTGTAAATGATGTTTATCAGCGTTTCTGCCTAACCCTTTATAAGGGCACTTGCTAGGGCACTAGCACTTGCCTTGTTTGTTCCTTTCAAAGTTCCAAAATGCTCGCGCATCACCTATCCACTTCATATAACAAATTTATTGCACCAAAAAACAAGTCTTTACCTACAACTGCCTAATCCACTTTCCAATCAACTTTATAGAAAAGTTTGCACCGACCTGCACTATCATCTAAAAAAATTTCTTGCTAATTACGAGCGCCGCATATCAAAAAAGCACCTCTTAATCTATTTTACCAGTATCTGCGAAAAAAAGTGAAACCTGCTGCATCGTTATCTACTTCAATTGATCATATGGGTGATCGCTGTATTGATGACAACGAGAAAGCTGAAGCACTTACGAGGTATTTTGCTAGTGTCTTCAATGCCGACTGTCCTTCCAGTGAATCTCAACTGGGACTAAACAGTTATGGTCGAGAGTTACTCAGCGATTTGTACTTTTATCCTGATAAGGTGTCTGCCGTACTAAAAAGGCTTCAACCATCAATAAGTGAACCCTACGATGGTCTTCCGCAAATATTGTACCGCAAGTGCTACCTTTCTCTATGCAAACCGCTAGCACATCTGTTTAATCTTTCCCTCCTCTTAGGAGAAGTTCCACGGTTATGGAAACATGCCATTGTTAGAGCTATTCCAAAATCATCAAAGAACAATGATCTTAGTAACTTTCGGCCGATAAGTCTGACGCCTGCTTCAGTAAAGGTGATGGAAAGATTAATAAGAGATAACCTTGTAGCCTGGTTGAACAGAATCTCCTTCATTCCTCGCTAACAACACGGCTTCTTATCTGGTGCTTCTATCACTACCAATATACTTGATTCTGTGTATGATTGGAGCAAAGTTATTAACAATGGCAAGTCAGTAGAAAACTTACACCTCGATTTTTCTAAGGCGTTTGATAAGCTATGCCATAGTAAGTTGATAGAAAAACTTAGATTTGCTGGCATACGTGGTAAAATGTCAGAGTGGTTTAGATCCCACTTACGTGACAGATTTATGACAGTTAAAGTAAGACATTCGTTTTCGAGAAATTACAGATGCTCTAGCGGAGTACCTCGAGGGGCCGTTTTATCACCACTTATTTTTTAAATGTACACTCATGATCTGCCAAAAGCCCTCATGTCCCATTCTGCAATTAGGTTCAAAGCATTTGCTAATGACGTAAAAATCTATGCTACTTATGACAGTTTAAACAGGTCAGAGGTGCATGAAGCCCTTGTCAATGCAGTTGAAAGATTAAACGTATGGACTAATCAATGGAACCTCCCACTCAACGTAAGCAAAAGTATGGTGATGCATATTGGTAGCCCTGCTCCTATGTCAACAGTGTTGCTGTGCTGAGAAGTAATAACATTTGATGCTGATCTCAAGTTTTCTAAGCATATCGATTGTGCAACGAAAAAGGCATCTAGAGCCATATTCTTGATTTTCCGCAATATCAAATATTCAGATGTGCCATTATTATTACGACTCTATAAGGCGTATGTATTGCCTCATGTTGAGTACGGCACGCATGCTTGGTACCCTGTTCTCAAAAAGATGTTTTGAAAGTTGAACAAGTACAAAAACTCTTTACCCGAAATGTATGGTACCGATTCACCGAATGTTCTGATCCTTCTGCACTGCCAAACTTTAAAGAGCGCTTGAAATTATTTTTTTCTTACGTTGCCTAGTCTGTAGAAGATTACTGGCCGATCTATCGCTTTGCTATCGCATTCTAAAAAAAGAGGTTAAGCTGTCTGCAAGCAAATGTTGGATATTTCGAGCTAGTAGCCCTAGAATGAACAACTTCAATATCCATTATAATAGAATCCATAAAAAAACATTTTTCTACTGTTTTCAATTCGTTTTTCTACCAATGCGCAAGACGTGTAAGCCTTCTACCAGCTGAACTGTTCCAGGCGAGATCAGTGATCATTTTTAGGCGCAATTTAATGAGGTTAGATATTCCGCACTTACTTAAAATCGAGCATTTTTGTTAACAATTAGACTCTTACAGACACCACGCTTGCTGCTCTCGTCTTGCACACTATTTGCTCATGGTCACGACTGCCATTCGAAAACGAAGAATTAAGTTCTGAATTTTATATGGGAGGAAAAAGCATGACAAACGCCTCAATTACGTAGCTTCTAGCTTGATTGTTGTATGGTATTTCTCGTTCCATCACTTCACAAACAATAAGAATCGTAACTCGCAACAGAAAATCTCTTTACTCTCTTCAATGTTCACCTATTTCTTAAGCTTATAATAATTATGTACTGTTTCAGATATGGTATCGGAACTGAAGCATTAGCACGTTACAACGCATCATCCTTATCTCATTATCCTTGTCATAATCTCTCCTCCAAAGTCTCTGCAATCCATTTTTGCAATTGAGAGCTTGTTTTATTGCGACGTTACGATTCATTGAATTTTGCTTAAGTGACAAACATGGAATAGAGAAACACTCAAGTTCGTTAAATGTTATGTTTTTCTTCGATTACATTCCTTTTCTTGTATAGCGCACAAACATGTGCAATAAATCAATAAATCAATAAGGTGTCTGTCGGCCCGAGAAAGTTCTTTGATGGTATTCTGACAAAAACCATGAGAGGTAAGTTGAAACTTCGAGTCTCAGTGGTCAAATCGCGACTGAGGTCAGACTTCTTAACCTAACGAACCCCCAAAGAATTCATCCTGCTGCTGGGCAAATACGAAGATTTAGAGAGACTCTCCGCCCAGGCCTAAAGAAGATTTATCCGATGTTAAATACTACGGTGTGCTGCTAGATTCTTTGCTTGTAATAGTTTCCTACATGGCTGATGGCTACATTCACCCCGTTTCATGTTGTCTCCTTTTTTGTGTTTTTTGTATTTCCTCACAATTTGTTTGCTAGACAGTTGTCTATGCCTTGAATAAATAAAAAATAAAAATAAATAGGTCAATTTTCAATGCCCTTCGTCGGAAGATCACGATTCATTCTGCAGTGGGCTCAAGCGCTTGAGTACTACCAGGGGACTCCGAGGAAGGCCCGCCCGCTGTCCTCAATTACGAATCGCTTTTCGTGGATCAGGACAGACTACCATCTCAAACTTCTTCAAAATTTTGAAAAACACAGTAATTTCTTCAGTTTCTAAAGCAACTCTAGAGGCTAACGTTTAAAATTTCAAGAGAAGTGGTGTAAAATGACCATGTGTTTTGAGAAGAAGTTAGGGAGGCGAGAGTTTTGGCCTTTAGGTGACTCTCTGCAGCGCTTCGAAATAAGACTACGGAGGCAGTAAAAATAGGTAAAATATTGAACTTTTCTAATTTTCGTGGCGTTTGCCGTGGTCATAACTTCCTGAACTCATATTTTTTATCGTTAAGTTTTTCACTCTCACACGCAATTGTGCGTCAAATGGCACTCTCCATCTACCGCTAGCATAGATTCTTGGAAGGATTCAAGGCGTCAAAACAGTGGATTGCTACCTCTACGGGAATGCGGATTGTGTTCCAAAAGGGTGGCATCTTTCGTAACAGCCTTCGTAATAAAGAGGGAACCAAAGCTGCAGCAGTTGCCTTCGTAGAGTCCGTGAAAAGAGAGATGGAGAGATATCCTCTTTCCATCTTTTGCAATATCGACCAAACGGGGATTAATAAAGAGGTCGTATCTAACCGGTGAGTAGGAATTGCTATGAGACCATTGGCCTAGATAAAACTAGATAGATCTACCTAGATCTGGCCTATATGCAGCTGGCTAACTATTTTGGAATTCTTTTCAGGACGCTGGCACCTATTGGAATGAAGCAAGTGTCTCGTGTTGTGCAATCCCTGTCGTCACTGACCCATTCGTACACTGCTGTTCCAGTGCTATATGCCGACGGCCAATTTGGAGACAAGCTTTTTTTGATTTTACAGGAGTCTGATGGATCGTTTTCTCAATGCGGTCACTGGTCGGCACCAAACCTTCTTATAATGGCAGGAACGAGCCACATCATGACGAAGCAACAAGTCCCGCATTTCATATGAGAATGCGTCGTTGGCTCTTTGACAGCACCCCTAACCATTGTCCTCTTTGACAGCTGGCATAGGTTCAGAGATTACGAGAACCTCGATCACCTGTGCTCAACTTCCGTCCGGACTCCAATTGCAATACTTCGAAGGTAGTCATGCATCGTTTCGAACCAACTCGCTTGATGTTTAAATTCTCAAGGCATTTTTTTTTCAAGGCATCCGTCCTTGCAGGTGGTAAGTCAGATGTATAGGCAGTTCTGCGCTCCGGTATTCCAAAGGTGCTCAAGTAATATAGTATAGGTATAAGATACAACACATATGTACATAACTCCCCAAACGCGTATGCTTACACGTAGCGCGCTGGGTGGTAGCTGGATATGTGGACACGCATACAGGCCACTTCTCGACACCGGCGGGCTACGTCTTTGATGCAGCTCCCGTTTCCCGTCGACACGTCCTGTCAGCAAACCACCGGCTGCTCTTTATCTGCTGCTGTTGGTGTCAATAGCTGCTTTGCTTCACGTGTTTTATAGAATACGGCAGCTGTTAAACAGTTTTTGCTTATTCATTAGCGTGACTTGTGTTTTAAAGTAAAGGTTGAAATCAGGGTTGAAATTGAATACGACACTTATTCGTGCCAAAATGCACCTGTGACAAAAACGCAAGATGTGCGCCCAGCAGGGCACAATCTACACCATCGGAATCAAACCCTCGACCTCTATCCCGCAAATGCGTGACGCTAACCATTCGGCCATCCAGTCGCCGCCGCTCTAGTGGTGTTTGTCTCCCGTGAATGAGTCGTCTCGCTTCAAATAGGTTCCTTCGTTCTAGCAACGATTGAAGCTCCAGACCTTTTGCAGGGCTATTTCTGAGCAACACAAATGTATTCCAAGCGTGAATTTTGCGCTATCGGCACGCACTGAAGCGGTACAGTTTTTTGCCATTTTTGACCTACCCAGAGGTCCGCAGGAAATTTGGAAACCACTATCGTGCTTCTCAGACAACGCTCTACAATCCTATATAGGTCGCTTTGAGAAACTCCACGTTAACCCCTTTGGCCTTCCCCATGAGTCGCGAGAAAATCCAGTGGTTAGGCTGGGAAGTGCTGCCCCTTCTACCGTACTCTCCAGACCTCGCTCCTTTTGATTGTCATCTGTTCAGAGCTCTAAAGCAGCACCTTCTAGGTAGAGAGTTCGATGATCGACGTCAACTAGAAATGGAGGTTTCTGAATTCTTTTCCTCACCGCCCTCGGAATTCTGGCGGAAAGGAATTGAAAGGCGACCTGAAAAATGGGGACCTTAGACTTCGATGGGGAATATGTCGTGTACTAAGTTTCTGTATATTGTATAATAAAGGATAAAGGATAAAAGGCGGCGTTACTCAATCCCTTCTAAGATGTGCCAGCGCATTCTACTTCTACTCGATGTCGTGGAGGCGACGCGAATGCGTATTTGGCAATACAATGACTTGCGGTGGCCAGCCGATGAACAAGTCAGCGCTTTATCCTTCCCAGACAAGTCTGGTACCAATTCATCGACCCGGAGGGGTGGGATTCTTGGTTGGCCTAGGTGGAAAATCCGAACCAGAGACCTGGTATCGGGTGCAGTCGGAGGGTGTGCGACAGTCGCGCCTCCTCCGACTGCACTACACGCGCCCACATTGTATTATATTGTATTGTAATATTATTGTGCTAGTGTTGCAAGACTTTTCGATCAACGCAATATAGCGATCGATACGTTGTTCGAGATGGAACAGATGCTATTCTTGATAGGTTTTTTTTTACGTAGTAAACCAAAAGCTATCTACCAATTCATAAAAGTCAAGTACGCCTCTGTAACAGTAAATGTTTATTGTTACCATTCGGAAAACCTCTGTGTGAAGCCGCCGAAAAAAGTTAGCGCTATCCAATAATACATTTATTCATTCTGTTCTAGTGTCATCTTCGTCAGAACTTCATCACGCCCGCAACGACTCCCTCCTCAATGCCACAGTGGTTTTCTCCTCGTAAGATGCGGAAGTAGCCTAAAGATTGCATATGAATAATGGAATTTCAGCTCTTCAGAACATTTCAAAGGCTCTCTCGAAAACTCTATTTCCATATATCTTATATTGTGGGAAGAAAAAACTCACGACGATTGGCAATAAAATTCCTTGGAAACCATGGGTGAACATACCGCCATCCTCTCCCCAATCGGTGTTCCACGAATTCGCCACTGTCCAGTACTTCGTGCCGTTCTGAACTCCCCATCCGATGATCTTCACCGCATGGCCTCCCTCTGGTTTACCGGCGGTGTGCTAAAAAGCGGCAGTACTTGTTAGTCATCTGTAAAAGGAGTGCTAGTAGTTATTTTTAAAAACGCACAGTATGACGTACATATAAACATCCACGAACGAGTGTTTTAAATTAAAAAAATAAATACGTTAGCTTTGGGCGCCCGCTAGGGGTCTCTCCAGACTCTTCGATGGTGAGTGTCCTTTGTTTAATTTAGTTACGTCTGGAGAAGCCATCCTACTCAGAAAGCGCTTATGTTTTAGTGTCTTTTCCAACATGCCAACAAAGGCGTTTCAGCTAACGAAAACAGCAGTCAAGAAACGGATGATGTCAGCAACGTCGACTTCGATGGCCAATGCAAAATTGTCGACTTTGAACTGATAGTTGGACAATGAAACGCTGTGGAGTGGAGATCAGCCCACAAAGCGGCGCCCGCTACTAGGCAGGCAGTGATCAAGGCAGACTAGTGTAGGGGGCATCAGCTGATGACCTGTTGACCTAAGAATGCGCGCGAGTGCAAAGGGTATATAAGGTGAGCACTTTAGTTACAGAGGACTTCAGGCCGACTCTTCTCTGCTCCCGTCGTGCCGATCCCCATCCTGCTCGCCTCCCGACGCAGCCAGCCTCCGCCTCCTCCATTACCCTTTCTGTGAAATTATTGTTTAATAAAGTGTTTTACCGAACACGTGTCTCACTGTCCAGCTGTTCTGCGGATCTACAGAACTGAGCTTGACACTACCCGGCTCACATGGGGCCGAACCGATCAAGCTCAACTAGACGGCGAGATTCTCAGTGTTGTGAAAAACACTAAAGATCACCGTGTCTTAGTGACACCTTGGAAAGGGTTGCTAAGAACTACGGGCACCCAGTCGGCGATGTTCTAGAATGCTACCACGAAGTAGGGGTAACCAAATTTGGAGTGCACCGTGAAGTAAGGGTGCCTTATTTTGTGACGAACCGACCGTCGTTACCAAAGCTTCATTTTTGGTGAAGACCTTTGCAGACGGTGCAAACAAAGATATCCGACTTCCAAATGAAGAGCGAAGTGAGTTTGCCTTTCACAGGAGTAAGCAAAGAAATAGGACATATCATCACAAGCATAAAGGCTGAAGGCAAATTTGAGCCACACCTTGGCAGGAGCGCGGCTGCCAGCCAAGACCCTTCAAGGCATACAAGAAGCAACAATCGTTGAGTTTGATAACGTAATACGACAACTTGAACGACTGAGCGAAATAGCCAGCGTTGAAAAATTCTAAATGATGCGCATAATGGAGGAGAGAGGAATAACTTCAAGTCAGGAATTTAAAAATTACATAACAAAAGTGGAAGCTGATGGAGAAATCGTAAGAGATCTTTGAAAAGTAATGAATACTGATGCATTTCAGTTGAAAGATGCCGTGGAAAGCATACACGAGGACATGGAGAGAGCAGAACGAAACCGAGAGAGTGGTGGGTCAAGAGGACCAACTTTACCGAATCAAAACAGAGTGGACACCATGAGGTTTCAGATGACAGCGGCGAGATTGAGCTGTCAGCCGTTTGTGCAAGTCTCAACGCCACGCTCGGATCTGATGCAAGAAACAACGCCAGCACTGGAGGATCAGGGTCAGTTTTTGCCCTACTTGCAGTTGTTGGCATGTGCAGACCCTGTAATCTTTAAAGGGCTAAAAAATGAAAACTGAAAAAGAATTTCTAAGGAGATTCAAGCGAAAGTACCTCAGAGTAATTAGGGATGAATCAGTACCGGTAGAAATACTGGGTGACGACCACCTGCAAGGAAGGGCTAAAAGCGTTTTTCAAACCTTGCCATCTTCGATAAAGGCCCAAAGCTTTGATGCTGTAGCTAGTGAATTAGAGAGAATTTTAGCAAATGATTCAACTGCGAAAAGAATCACAGCTTTGACTGAGTTGAGGAACATAAGGATTAGACCAAACCAGGAACTGTCTGACTTTTGTATAACGCTGGAAAAGTGGCCAAGCAAGCAAACCCTGGTAGGCACATTTCGGAACGATTAATGGAGCTGGCACAGATTTTACTCGATATTCTCAGACATTTGCCTTAGCATGTCCGACTCATTAGCGCACTGCATAGAATAGACCCTACTAGCGCATATGACGAAGCTAAGCAACTCGCAATTAGCATCGAACAGTCGAAATCTATGTATGGTGCATTCCAGTCATCAAGTCGATTGCGTTGGAAGCTCAACATAGACTCAAACTATAGGACAGTAAGGCAACGACATGAACCCAAAAGGGCTAATCGACCTGCTCTACCTGAAGATAGAAGCGAGAGAAGTCCTAGGCCGCTGCAGCCGCAGCACCAATCGATCGTAAGGTTCAACCCCACGTTGCGCGAATGTTATAACTGCCCGCGATATGGTCACATTGGGAGAGAATGCCCCTGCGACAGCCTAAGGTAAGCTGCATAAAGGAGCGTCGGCAAACTGAGAGCGCGCCAAGTACCAGAACAGAAGTCCGCCAGCGCAGCTACATCTCACTGGTTAGAAACGCTCAAAGTCTAGGACTGGTGGTGAAAAATATCGGAAACAGTATGAAAGGCTTGATAGGTAATCGAGCCACTGCCCCAGCCAAGTTCGTTAGAGGGAGCAGTGCGGCTTTACTGGACACTGGGTTCATGATAAGCATAATATCACGGGCGTTCTGGTAAGAGCCAAACAAATGGGTTTTGACATTGACTCCTTGGAACCCATAGACAAGAAAGAAATTGAACTTGTTTTTGACGCGTCGAACAATCCACTGGTATTCCTTGGAGCAGTTAGGATTGACGTACAGCTTGAGGAAGAACCCCTTAGAGGATCTGTCGCCTTCCACATGGCAAAAGGAGAAGAGGATGAGACTCTACTGGGAACCAGTGCCTTACCAAGCCTGGGTGTCAGCTGTCACTTGTGAAGGACAGTCCAAAGCGTAGTGCCGCCAGTTGGAAGGGATGGCGTGACCATGGAGCAGAAGACTTATATACCTCCACATATGTCCGTCCTCGTACCAGTTCGGTGTGATACAGTAGAAGGAAATTCATAAAGGATTTTGTGGCCCTCTAGAGAAAGTATCTCTACTAGATTTTCAAAATACACGATTACGGGACAGTATTGCCAGTTCTAACACCACAGACAAGCCCATTCTACTTAACAAGGGAGAAAGTGTAGGACATTGAGGCACTGAAAAAATGAAGGAGAAGGATGGAAGCCTGCGTTTATGCGTCGACTATAGGGTACTAAATAAACGAATCAGATTGGATTCCTACCCACTCTCTAGCACAGATGCAGTACTGCAGAGTATGACCAAAAAAGGTTCTTCACAACTTTGGATTTATGCAGTGGTTATTGGCAAATACCACTATTCGCAGAAGCATAGGAAAAATCAGCGTTCACAACGCCAGAGGGTCTGTTCCAGTTCTGTGTTACGCCTTTTGGCCTAAACACTAGTCCACCGGTATTCCAGCGGTTAATGGATACCGTGCTTTATGACTTGCTAGGGTCGGAAGTTTTTTGTTATGCTGACGACATTATGATTTGCACTGGAACCGAAGAACGCCATTTTGAGCTTTTAAGAGAAGTGTGCGATCGCCTTCGGAAATTAGGATTAAGACTTAAAGCAAAGAAATGCGACATTATGCAAAACAAGGTTACATTCGTTGGACATGAAATTGATAAGAAAGGAGTCCATATGAGCTCAGAGAAGATAGATGTCGTACCCGGCACCCAGAAATGTGAAAGAACTTCGTACATTCTTGGGAATGGCTTCCTTCTACAAAAAATTCTGCTTGGGTTTCTTCAAAATAACAGCATGCCTGTTTTTTCTGACATCTCCAAAGATGAAATGGATGATCACGAATATGCTTTTGAAAACCTGAAGAAAATCCATTTGTTCCGCGCCAGTACTAGCCCAACCTGACGTAGAGAACGCTAGGAACGGTAGAGACCTTCCGTGATCTTTACAGACACGTCCACCGAAGGTCTGGGTGCAGTGCTTTTTCAGGAAGGTAGTGACAACTGCTCCATCCAATATTCTTTGCTTCCCACGGACTAAGTAAGGCTGAAATACGATATAGTGTTACCGATTTGGAGGCAAGGGCGGTAGTTTTCGCCGTACGGAAATTTCACATGTTCATATATGGCCTCCCAACGGTGATACGAACTGACCATCAACCTCTCAGCGCTTTATTCAAGCGCAGTAATGTCTCGGTAAGAATTTTTTTTTTATTTTAGGGCCGCTTGAGTTGCAGCGCTACAAGCTAGAAATTCAATATGACCGAGGAAAAGCTAATGCTGTGGCAGAAGTAGTTAGTGCTGTAAAAACAAAGGAAAAACAAAATGGATGGGTGAGCTAAAAAAAATCTTCAGTTTTTGATTGTGATCGAATTGCTCTACAAAAATGATTTGGATGGGACAATTAAGCTTGTTGGTATGAAACGTCCCGCACGAATTGCCGACTTTTTAATCGAAGAAGGCAACTTAAAAAAGTGTAACGAGAATGATTCTTGTGCGTGGGTTCTTCCATAGAGTCAGCGTTACCAGGTGTTTCATGAAGCTCATTCGGGAGTTTTTGCAGCCTATTTTAGCGCGCATAAAATTTCGAATCGTATGAGAATGCAGTTCTAGGGACCAAGAATGGCGCAAGACGTTCATAAATGGACAGAGTAGTGTCAGAAATGTTTTGTTCAACATCAAAGGAAAGTAATGGCACCACCACTAAAACCAATTGTTACCAGTAAGCCCCACGAAATCATTGGAGTGGTTATCTTGGAGCTTGATATCTCAGCGAGAGGTTCTTACTGATGTCTTACAATATGATGCCGCACAATTTGACGAGAGAAAGTTTGTATTTTCTCCTGCATGGGACGGACCCCTTGTTTCCATCAGAAATAGTCCCAAACTGAGGAATGTCGTAGTACTCTGTAGATCTGTAGTGTCTGTAGATAAATCTGTAGTGGATTACAAAGCAGAAATACTGCAAGCAGTAGCAAAATCCCACGAACGCGTGAGGGATTATAACGAAAGAGTGCCACCAGTATGACAAAACCAACAAAGTAGGTGAAAAGTCTTATTCTAAAACCGACGATCGTGTCTACGTAACGTCACCTAGCGAGAGAGGCAAAGGTTCTCGCCCCAAACTAGTATTTGATTAGGCAGGGCCGTTTCGTGTGCTGGAAGTGAGCCAAAATTCTGCTCTAGTCACCAGAATAGGAGAAAATACAGAGCCATTACGCATTCAGTCTGACATGTTGGGAGTAGTACCGAATTCAATCTCTGACGAAAGAATTGATACAGTAACCAACGAAACGGGCGCAAACCCTTAGGTAAGTCCTATAGAGTGATGACTTCATGTTTCAGAGCGATCATGAATTCGCCAGCCGACTGCGCCCATCTCCAGTACGAATGCATCGACGACTGCTTTGGAAAGCTAAGATTGTGCGTCATTGAGAGGATTGAATTCTCGGGCACCATTTGGAAATGTTTGTCCGCCTGGAAAATTTCCAGCATCTTCATTCACAACGACGTCGATGTAGCCACGAACATGAAACTTCACAAGGAATTTAAGGTGTATCTGGACACGGATGCGCTGGCAAGACTGCCCAAAGCAGCCCATAACCCTATAACCCTTGTGTGGAGTGGACGTCATTTATCTGTTCCACGGAAAGCATTGCACGACACATTCCGACTGATACATATGTTGTAAACAGGCCAAACGAGATTGCATTACGTCAAGTAAAGGGTACGGTCGCGGAAGTCTCACGTCAAAAACGGCCAACGAAAGATGGACCAGTCGGATTTGCAGCGCCGGAGAGCGCGAGAATGCTGAAAAAGATGGCGATAAAATTGGAATACGTGCCCATGGGATTGTATGCTTTCGGCAGCTCAGTGAAGTACTCGTGGAGTGGAAGTCCTTCGGCATCTAGTCTGGCCACTGGACACCCGTGCAGAGCATGAGGACATTAAGGCTGTGGCGCTTGCTGCGAAACAACACATGCAATCGGGCGGAAAAATTGTCACGGCCTGGCCTCCCTTAACAATTCAGAATCGCGTCAAGTGGATGATTCTCAGTAAGCTGTTGAAAATTCTAGATGAGAGTTTGTTAGCATGTGGGAGTCAAACAAATGGCGGTCACCTCAAGCAACAGGATCGAAGGGGCAAAGTTTTCATTGATGAATGGAGGCCGGAGAATGGTGCCCAATACTATCAGCCGTATGTCGGAGCCGCAGCCGCAAAGTATTTGTACGAAATAATTCGTAGACGTGTGCCTAGAATGAATCTTCCCATCACTGGTGTACTTCGGTCGCCGAGGACGGCAACTACAAGGAGGGAAGGCATGTGGAGTGGAGATCAGCCCACAATGCGGCGCCGCTACTAGGTGGGCGGTGATCAAGACAGACTGGTGTAGGGCGCATCAGCTGACGACCTGCTTGACCTAAGAATGCGCGCGAGTGCAAAGGGTATATAAGGTGAGCACTTTAGTTAGAGAACTTCAGGCCGACTCTTCTCTGCTCCCGTCGTGCCGATCTCCATCCTGCTCGCCTCCCGACACGCCAGCCTCCGCCTCCTCCATCACCCTTTCTGTGAATTTATTGTTTAATAAAGTGTTTTACCGAACACGTGTCTCACTGTCCAGTCCGTTCTGCGAATCTACAGAACTGAGCTTGACACCACCCGGCTCACAACGCAAACAAAAAGAATCGTCCTGTTCGGCAGCATCAAAGTAAGAATTTTAACGTCAAATGCTATTTAGCGACATGAAAATCAGGACTATGAGCAGAGTGAAATTGCCTAAATTTGTCTGCATTGGATGGGATAGGAAAAATCCTGCATCCCAAAAGCTAAATTCCTTTCCTTGAACTGTCGTAAAATACAAGGCTTCTGCTGTTACTGTAAGCCCTAACTCCCCACTAAATCGTGACGCTAGTGAGATCCTGGTGTGATGAGAGAGCACTTATGGAGATGCATTTTTTTGGAGCCTTCGTCTGGTTGGGAACATATGTGGGTCCTGAGCGTTACACGAAGATAGTGCTGCCGAACGTTAGGAGAACATTCAGTTTCAATTGAGTTTTCTAGCACAGTCACAGTAAGTGATTATGCTTATGTGTGTAGGAGAACGGAATAAAAGTGAGAACAAAAATGTAATCCCCGTAATCTCCACCCTTCCAATAGTGCGCCCTCTGCTGTCTTCCAAAAGCCACACCAACCGAAATATTTCCGAAATCTAACAGAAAAGTTAATTATCTGTAGAAACCTAATAAAATAATCTAAATTCTTCAGGAGTTGTATCTATCTAAGTGCGTATTTTGGAGCCTGGAGGAAGGCCTAGCAGATATAAATTTGCGCATATTTCTATTGAGTGTAAGAAACACCGCTAGTGTTCACATTCATATGGAGCGAGCTTTACAGAACCGGGCATGCCGCTGCGTCCAACAAGCACAAGCGGCGCCAAAGATGAGGAGCGGAGAGCGCCGCTTTCCGCTCGCCACGCGTCGCGCAGGATGCAAATCGTTTATGGCGCGGCGTCCTCAATTTCTGGACGTTAGGCTGATGGTAGGAGCCTACCCATAAGCTTGAACGAGCATAGCCTACTGTTTGGAGCTAACTGCTGGCATGGCGTGCTGTGAACAAGTATAGGCCAGACAGAATTAATTGAGTGGGCACGACAACCTATAGAGCGAACGTCAGCTTGAAGAGTGAGCGTGTGGGGAGTTTCAAAGGAAATTCCTAGCCTTCCTACTCAGAAATTGCTCTAAGACTGGCTTGCATCTGGACTGCGCCGTGAACAATGTACAGAATATAGAATCGAACCTGTCAATCGAGGTGGCGCAACAGCTTGTAGAGTGATATGTAAATATATAAGCAGGCGTTCCTTTAAGCCATTCATAGTTAGTATTATACCGATTTGCAACCGACTTTTGACTAAGAATAAGCCATTTTAAGGAAGCACCTTACCACGTAGATTCCGGATTTGTAATGGACGAAGTCTTCGAACACTGCAAAAGAAGCTTGTACTGGTCCGTTTGTCATTATTTCTCTTTGTATATTCGGTTCGCCATATACGTAGTTCGCAGATTGCCCTAAAATTTGCTTTTGTTGGCTCTAAAACAATTTACCGTGCCCAATGGTTTAAAAGTTACCCTATTAGTTACTAAAAGGTTACATTACTCAGCAGTGTAAAATTTACTTATTTGTTCATTTATTTCCGCGACTATGTTCGTTGCTCGTGCACTCCACAACAACGGAAATACAACCCAATGCAATATGTCGACAACAATATTTGGCAACAGCTGCTTAACGTTGAAGCTTTAAATACAAGAGCGAAATGAATAAGAGTGTGCAGCGCCTGAAGTGCCTTACGCTAGGAACCCATATGCTCAAGGAGAACTTTTTTGAAAGCATAATTTGTTTATACACATGCATCAAAATGGACTACGAGTGGCTACGAGTGCACACTGTAGCCCTTTAAGATGAACTTGAAGTTCTTGTAGAAGAAAAGCTCAGTTTATCAGAATGTGGTACTATCGACATTCTTCAGTAGAGGAGCAACATTTGTTTGCTCAAAAGAATAACAAAACGAGACAGATGGCTTCCACCTACCGTAAACTTTGTCGGACTTATAGCGTTTTCCGTATCCAAACTGACAGTAAGGCTTGCATTTGGGCGTTCGATAAAGGTGATCTTTTGGGCACTCGCCGTAGTAAGTCTGATTGGTATGTCGACCGCAAGGGTGGAAAGCGTACGGCTTGCACGCATCCTGAAATCTCGAAGATGTTAGGAATTGTCCTATGCCAATACTTCAAATCGCCGAGTTTTACAAGAATTAATGAATATTTTTGCGAAAAGAGAAAAATAGTTAAAGAAAGGTATTTTCCAAACGTCGCAACCAAATTTCGACTTGTTTGCTAGATTAGATTTAGATTTAACAGCAGTGGGACACCGCAGCCGAAACGAACTGACGCAGCATTATTGTGCATGCGTACTCCTCTGCTGTGATTTTGTCGTGCTAACGGGAAGAATGACGGGCACCCAGAGGACAGTCGCAGCACATGGTCTTTGCATATCACATGCAATTTCAAAATGATCAGTGCTCTCTTGAACGGTATCAAACTTGATTGAGAACGACAGGTACATTCTTTCCTTGTAAACTGAACGCTTCCTTTGCTGTGGCCCTGCTTGTTTCTGGGAACAAGGTGTACATATTTACATGAACTAGTTGAAAACACAAAGTTTAGTATGGTCGGCCGCGAAGCGTTTATCAGAGCAGAACACTAACCTTTTCTCCGTAGCGCCCTCCACTACACACTCCTTCGTTGATGATGTACTTCCATGCTGCAATGGGGTAACCTCCTTCGCATCTGAAATTATGAAAACAGTTATTTGGAAAGCTAAAGAAGGGAGATGCCGGCCAGGCAGGCGAGATCAAGAAATCCGCATTTTAAAACATTTCTACAATTCAATTTGTGAGAAATATAGTTTTTAACAGCGTTAGTTAACAGATAGATTTTGTTTCTCTCGGATATCCATAAAACTGGAATAACATTAGCGTTATATTGTATGCAAATAAGCTAGTTATTCCAACTGTTCTTCAGTCTGTGTATATGCCCGTCCGCATAATGAGCGGAAGAAAGGCTTTATATCTTGACCATCACTGTTGATCTCTGCTTATGATTAACCTTTTAAGTAGAGCACATAACACGAAAAAATAAGGGCCAGTGGACATGCGACATAATAACCAAACATCGGCCTACTATTATCGTTGTTTCCATGGTTAATTGCTTCAAGCAAGAATCAAGACAATATGACGATCTATAGACGGACCTAATGACAAATAAATCCTGCCGAATAGTAGGCATAGATTTCTTGGGCGAAACCCCAGCCTGTAGTCAGAACAGCAATTAGGGCCGGCTCAAAGCTGGCAATGGAGATAAACTGCAGCATTATTAGCAATGTTACAATGTTTAATACATGGGTAACAATTTAAAAGAAGGCCTAGTAACGAGAACATAACACAACACATCAACTCAAAGTGTACTTGAAATAATACTAAAATCAAGGATTACAACAAGAGAAAGTTGACAAATAAGTGGTTGAACTTGAATAAAAATAGAAATTTCCCAACATTATTTATCTGTAGATTTCTGCGACATTTCAAATATAATTTCCAAACTATTAAAATAGCAGCCGATGTTGTCCAACTTGCCATCGTGTCGGTTCCCAAACCGATATCGATTGACATGCTGATTTTCAATCAGAGCTGATCGTATGAGGTGGGAACCGTGAAAATGTGATCGTTCGCGATATCTTATCAATTTTAGCCCATGGATAAACGCTTAAAATGGGTGATTACAGTTGGAATGATTTCAGCAAGAGCCAATCATGCGAATATGTGATCTGATTGATAGACTTCACAACAAGTTCACAGAATGATAGGTTGGTACCGATTTCTAGAGCGAAGCTGCAGCCAATAACCACGCTGATCGCTAAGCAGCTTACTGCTGAAGATCGCATCAGTGTGTACAAATGCGCAAACAAGTAAGCTATGCGGATAGCGCAGCCTAATATCTGATCTCAAAAAAATGTATACACTGTTTGAAACGTGATGAATTTCTTCATAATAAAGGTAGTGAAAACAATTAAGGGCTCATATGAAAGCATAAGATAACAGAAAGTTTCTGACATATAAGAATTATGGAATGCGCCATGCACTCGTCTGAAACCTCACATTTTGCATTCGATTGATTGTGCTTCGCCTGAATACTTGTTATAATCTCTCCACAAGGTGGTCATATCAGCAGTTTTGTGCTCATTTCAAGGTTTAAAACTAAAAAACACACTATGTCCTGCGGAGACTGCAGGTTATCCTAAAAAATGGAGGTAGCATTTGAAGGGTTCTAATATTTATGTTGCTGAAGCATTCAGAGATGTTTGAGACTCGTATGAAAGCGCAGTGCAACGCGTTAATGTATTGTGCAAATGGTCAAGATTGCGCCATGCTCCCGTTTAAAACCTTGCATTTCAGACTCGTTTGATTGTGCATGAGCTCAATGCCTGCTACAATCTCGTAATCACCTAGCCAGGTTAGCCTGTGCTGTGCTTCTTTTAACGTTTAGAACTTGACGATCATGCGAAAGACACATGACATGCGAGTTTATTGATTGCACAATTTAAATGTGAGCAGGTCTTCAATTTTCCAAGAAGGATCCTGTGGACTGATGAGGCAACATTAAAGCTGAATGGAGAGGTTAATCGGCATAGCTACTGAGCAAACAAAAACGTGAAAGGAATTAACTGTTTAGACGCCACAGACAGAAATCTCGTCACCTTGTGCTTTCATATGAGTTTCAAACATTTCCAAAAGGTTCAGCAAATGTTACAACCTTTTACATAGTACCTTTATTTTTTAGGATGCCCTGCATTTTTCGCAGGCGATAATGTGTTTTGATGTTTTAGACCTTAAAAAAGCAATCAAAGTGGCTACGTTGTGAAGAAATTATAACATGTATTCAAGCGAAACGCAATCAGTCGAGTGTAATATGCAAAATTTCAAAAAGTCTCATTCCATGCCGCTCATATGTTTCTATTTCATAAACATTTATATGAGTTTTTAAAATTTTCAGTGACTTTATTGTAAACAAAGCTATCACCTATCAAACAGTGTATACATTTTTTTAGACACCTTGTATACGTAAACTCGACAACTACTAGCTCCTAGCGGAAAAAAGAAAGAAGACGAGTTAGCAATGAACCACAAAGCTAATATGATCAGCCCTTCACTCTCGCAAAGGTACGCTACAGGTGCTCAGGAAGCACCCCAGAATCAAAGGACTCTCAGTGTTTGTAAGTATGAATAAACTAACCCCTCGCCACAGTTATATCCACAGCACGCTAGAATATCGGTATCCGATAAAATAATCTGAAATGAATAAGTCTAAATGAATAAGTAATCTTCATTTCAAACTGAACACTTTTCCAATCAAACTAGGCACTCTTCTGAGCAAGCCTGTTGCTTTCGGAACAAATTTCCAAATTGTACTAGAAACATTCTTTAAGAAAATCAGATTAATTATGTGTTCAATGAAAATTTGGTATGACCTTCCTTGAAGTTTCTAATTTACCTGCTAAACAACAAAACCCAATTTTTGAAATTTTTCAAAAATTTTATTTTTCGAGAAAAATTGTATTTCAAAGCATGTTTGGAAGTGCAGAAAGGCGGTAATTTTATAGCGCTAAAAAAGACTGCGCCATGCGCCCGTCTGGAATGTTGGAGTTTTGTTTTGTTAATAGCAAAAATTTTGTTTACGTGGAATTAAATACTTGCAAATAGTGCAAAAAACCAATTCTTGAAGACACCTTCAGTGTGCTGTTTCAAGTGAGTTGCATTGACAATGCCAGTCAAACAAAAATCACAATAAGCTGGACGAGAGCATGGCATGATCTCCTCTTTTAACACGCTAAAACATTTCTGTGTTTTCCTACTCTAGAATGAGCCTCAAACCGCAAATTTGTCTAAATTCCTCATAGTTTATTTATTTGTGAAGCAGGTGAATTTTAAAAAATTGCTAAAAAATATTTCGAAATTTCCTTCGACAAGAAATTATTCTAACCTTTTTGGAAAGCCTAATTTTAACCTGGAAATTGCACGTTTTGATATAGAAAATGTTCAGTTTGATTTCGTATGCGTCAAGCTCAGCTTGATCTGAAATGTGTCCAATTCTTTTTGAAAACTGTCATAGCGTTCAAAGGCAGTACTCCATCTTGGATAAGGTTCTCTTGAAAGGCTGCTGAAGATTTTTTAAACTTTTCTGAATAAGTGAGTGTACGGGAGGAGCGACATAATTAACAAAAGTTATTTATGTAGTAAAAGGAAGCTTTCCGCAAAGGACATAATCTAAAATACTAAAGTCTCGCATAGGGCAGTGCATACCTTCATCAGGCCCTGTGACTGAACGCAGAGTCGGTCTGACATCGTCTCCGCTGCGGAGACAGCCCAGCAAGAGCCTGCAACAGATCTGTTGTAGAGTCTTTTCATTTAGCCGAATGCGGATTAGTCGGCAGGTTTGGTCGACCTTGCACGGACCTCGAGTTGCACAAAGTTCGTGCTCAGCCAAACTAAAGCCGTGACTGGGTGATCACGGTGGCGACCAGAAGAATATTCTCAAGAAGCCAATGAACCCTCAGGTAGGTCAGATGGTTTCCCATCAAGATGGGGCTGATGAAACTCTTCGGTTACTAGCTGTTCATAAAACTATTAGATCACACAAGTGGAATCATAATTTTGTCAATGATCTAGGCGTTAACCCTCATCATACGTCTAACTACGTATCAAGTACATAAACGTTGGCGTTAAATTCTTCGTATGATTTGTTATGACATCATAAAAATCTACTGCGTAGATTTTTAATAGATATCACTGTACCACAATTGGACTGGTCGCGAATATATCGAATCGATGGACAGTCCGGCCATGCATCGCGAGCGTCGAAGCTATAAAAAGGTTAAATAAGAGAGCATGGAACACCCTGAAACGCCGATTCGAAATTGGACTCATAGTGAACAAGGCGATAAAATATTGCACCTTCCTATATTCACAAGACATCAAGCTTTGCGATCATGCTTTTCACAGTTCACATAAGCCGCAACTGTATAGTTCAAACTAGGGGTGTCAATCTATGCTTTGCCTTTCCTATTAGCCGAAAAGCAAGGGAAGCCAAGCGTGATAACGCATTATATCTCTCCTCTTCCTTTTCATTTTTATTCTATATCACCTTATAGCAGTAGAGGCTGTCAGTGTAAGATTCAGATTCCAAGAGCTGAAGCAAATATAAAACCGACATTTTATACACATCGAGCTGGCTCTGAGTTCCTAAAGTTTCCAAGGAAAGTCGTTCGAGAGAGACTAACTGCTGATCTGGTTCTCTGCTTTCGCTTTCTAGAACCTGAAATAAATTTACCTATTTGTAAATATTGCAGATCTATTTACTATTACAGCTTGTTAATCATGATTATACTCGTATCTGTTTTTCTGCCTTTTTGATTCAATTTGAACTGCTATATTGTGTGCTATCGACTAGTCGATGAATGTTTTTCTGCCTTGAAGGAGTTGAGAAAAATAAGGAAAGTGGTCTCGGTTTCATTCCTTAATATTAATTCATTCCTTAATATTCCTTAATATTAATATTTGGTGTCAATGTATCTGAGTTCCTCAGGGATGGCTGATGATTCTTAGGGCAGAACTTTCAAAGGCTTTGTACTGCAGATCTATTTATTATTAGAGCTTGATAGTCATGATTGTACTCCTATCTGTTTTTCTATCTTTTTTGATTTAAGTTGAACTGCTATATTGTGTGCTATCGACTAGACGATGATTGTTTTTCTGCCTTGAAGGAGTTGAGTTTTCTTCTCCATATGGTCTGTATTTCTTGGTGCCCACTCTCCGCGCTTTTGTTTTGTAGGGGCTGAGAGGATGATAATGATACCGGTGAATAAAGAGTTAGAAATCTGAATTAGCGCGATGTGAGATGCCAGGGTTGGGTTTGTTAACCACCTATTGGTTTTCATGATTCACTGTGTTTCCCATCAGGCAACCTGCCGTGGCTACTATGGGGGTTTGGAGCACCATCCCTTTGAAATGGTTTATTCACTTCCAGATTTTTATGCGCCTCAGGATCACTATCATAATAATACTGCCAGTCTTTGACAGCTTGTTACAGGCATCAGGCAAAAGTGCTGTCTCTCAAACACACACAACTGGCCTATGGACAGTCATCTTTGTAGGCACTATATAGCACATATTACTCAGTTGTTTTCCTTATTGAGGTGGATAACGACACCATATACCATGGGCAGGTTGGTCTGATTTTCTGTAGTGATCATCTTACTTGTGGGTTGGCTGTCCTACCCTTCTCTGGTTATTTTCTCCTTCATAGATGCGCAGGTTCATAGATGGTGTGCCTTTCCTCGGTGTTCTCGATAGGTTTCTTTCGTGCTTTCGCTGTTTCTAAGTTGAGTTCTGAGTTTTTTCCTATTCGTGTTATTCCCGCGCAATTTTTCTCGGCCTGTTTTCGATCATTGTTGGCACATCCCTATGGATGTATTAATAAATAAATAAATAAATATGACGCGTCATTTTTATACGGTTCTCACCTTCTTCACAACGATTGTTAGGATGATTATGCCTGCTACTTTCAAACATTGCTTTGGCCGGTTTCACAATCCAGCACAAAGGATGCCTATATTCCTAACACTTGTTTTTGCACTTACTTTTTTAAGCCTTTCTGTTTATCAGTGCACTTTCTTCTCATCTATATATTTTTATCACTACAAGTGCTGCTAGCCGTGTTTAAGATCCTGTGAAACAGGGGCGTGCTCCAAAGTTTTTTTCCAGTAGATTCTTAACGAAAAATTTTGCGTGAAATTCGGTTTAAATAAAATTTTACCTAACTGCAGTCAATTGGTTGTATTTTAGTATGGAAAAAGCCAAAACTTTTTCTTCATTAATTTTTCTCGACTTCATCTTCATGGCAATTATACGCGATGTTTTTTTTTTCTTCGCAACAAAAAGCAACATCAAAAAACATCTTCACAGACCGTCATTTGTCTATCATCAAGAAAAGTCCTAAACGAAAAAAATCATTACGATTCAGAAACCCAGCGAAGCAAAGATTCTTCTAGGATAACAAAATTCTTATTAAGCATAGTTTGTCTAGCTTATTGGAAGTCGCCCATCTTTTGGAAAAATCCTAAGTGTAGTGCACCAGAGCACTGCTGAATTTTCTTAAACATTTTCATTTCTCCTGGCAAAACTTTTTATAGAACTTGCACTCGCCAAATGTACTTCTACCGCCCAAGATTCTTTAACACTGTCATAGTTGTTTCGGAAAACTACAAAATGTTTTAGTGAAGAATTCAGGTCAGACACACCCCGCGAATTCTTCGGTGTCCTTGGTCTAAAGAAGATACTTACGAATTCCATAGATCTGCGTGGTTCATAGAATGGTTCCTCTTGTCCCACAAGGTCCTGTTCTCACTGCTGACAATGACAAAGAATTAAATAATGAGACAGGGACCGTTAACCAAATGTTGTATTTGCCACCCAAGTAACATATACTTCAATTGCTTAGATTTTTCTCCTCTGTCTTCCAATGTAAATACTATAGCTGTGCTTTTTCCAAATTTTATCGAACGAATAAATGAACGAAAAATTCAATGTCAAAAATTTCCGATCGAATGATCGAGCGAATATATTCGATGCAGAAAATTGGCGAACGAATGAACCATTGAATTTATTCGATGTCGAAAATTTTCGAATGATCGAGCAGTCGAATAATTTGTTTGAATGAACGAATAACGAATAACCGTATTTCGCTGTGCAATAAAACGTGCCTATAGTGAACAGACCGATTAGTAGATTAGTATTCCATTCTGCAAACCGTTAAGATACATGGCGCAACTAGCGTGCTTGGCGCAAAAGGTATATGTTTTACCTTCTGCGCCGTGCACCCTAGTTATGCGTGATATCGTCGAAAAATTGAAGGCCTGGCATTTCAGAAACCATATTAAGATCCTATCCATAACGGCTTTTTCTTTTTTGCCTCTCCTTTCAAACGTTGCCATGGAAGGGCCTCAGACGTAAGTCTGAACGGGGGAAATGGATAGTACGGCAAGAATCTCTACCATTCATATAGTAGAAGAACACGTTTTTGTTTTTTGCTGAGTCCTTGAACCAAAATTGCTAAGGGCCTTCGAAGGTGGGGTACAGTATCGCCACTTACGTGTGCGCTGATGTATGGGGCGTGACGAAAGACTGCGGCAAACGAGTCGGTGGCTCAGCAGGGTGCGACGCTGCTTCACAGGTGCTGGGCAAGATTTTGACTCCCTTGAATATATTTGCATTTTATAGGTATTTTTTTTAGGTGGCGATGTCCGTTCCTCCACGTGGTGCCACTGGAAACTGTTCGCTATGCGAGCTAAGCTAAGCACGGACACTCGATTGCAGGCGACAGGCCCTTGTGACAGGCCGGCCTATGGAGATCCCATGTCACATCACATGGTTGATGGCGTTAACTGTTTGTCGAGATAATGCTACGGCGTCCGCGGGAGCCGACGCGCACTCGCAAAGCCCGGCGAGTGTGAGAAGTATGCGAGGGTCCCTGATGCGAGGACGGCATCGGGGGGCAACTGAGCAAGTCCAAAAGTCCCGTAACGTAAACAGGACCCGCGTTGCTACGCTGAATGTGGGTACGTTGACGGGCCGCTCGTGCGAGTTGGTAGAAGCACTGGAGCGAAGACGAATCGACTTATGTGCGGTACAGGAGACGAGGTGGTCCTGTTGCAAGTCGAGGGACATAGGCCGAGGCTTTAAGGCCATTCTGTGCCGCAGTCCCAGGACCACCAGCGGTGTTGGTGTGGTCGTCTCCGAACGTTTCCGAGATGCGATTGCAAGCGTGGAACGTTTCAGTGACCGCTTGATGAAGGTCGTTGTTGCTGCTGAACAGCGTATGTATCATTTCTTCTCTGCATACGCTCCGCAGACAGGCTGCTCCGAGCGAGCGAAGGACGAGTTTTGGACCCTGCTTGATGAGAAGACAGCAGAGGTGCCGCCAGAAGACGCTGTCGTTGTCGCAGGTGATCTCAACGGCCACGTTGGGACTGCGAAAGATGGTTACAGCTGTCATGGCGGTTTCGGTTATGGAGCACGTAACGCTGATGGTGAGCGAATTCTTGAGTATGCGGACTCGCATAATCTCACCATCGCGAACACAATGTTTCGAAAGCGTGACTCCCATCTCGTGTCTTTCTATAGCGGGAATACCAAGACACAGATTGACTTTATCCTTATCAAGCATCGCGATCGAAGGCTGGTCACAGATGCGAAGGTTGTGCCATACGAGACTGTCGCCACGCAGCACCGTCCGCTGATCTGCACACTTAAGATCGCCCCTCCGAGGCTGAGGCAGGTCGAGCGATGCGGACCATCAAGGATCAAGTGGTGGCGGATGAAAGAGAAGGACGCAGCTGTTGTTGCTCGTATTCGGTTGCCGACGGTTACCAATGTTGAGGAGACATGGAAACGTGCGACCGATTCGATACTACAAGCTGCACGTTCCGAACTGGGCATGACGAAGCCTGGACGGCGTAAGATTGAGAAGCAGACTTGGCTGTGGACTGACGACGTCAAGGAAAAAGTCAAAGAGAAGAAGAGACTATATCACGCTTTTCTCAGCGACAAGACAGCCGACAATTGGCGTATGTACCAAGAAGCGAAGAGGGCGGCTAAGAAGGCTGTTGCCGTTGCAAAAGCTTCTCATTATGAGTATGTCAACGAGAAACTCGAGACGCGCGATGGTGAACGACAACTTTATCGGCTTGCCAAAGCACGCCATCGCCAGAGCGAGGACATCGAAAAGTTCTTTGGCATCAACGATGAGAATGGCCATCTGCTGATGAACCGCAAAAGGGCTATGGAACGATGGCATGACTATTTCGAGAGAATTTCAACAGTAGAGTTTGCCCATCCGCCTATCCCTTGCGTCCCTCCTACGCACGGTCCTGTGCAGAAAATCACTGTGGAGGAGACGGAAGCGGCTTTGAAGAAGATGAAGCCAGGCAAAGCAACGGGCCCTGACGACATAGCGGCCGAACTATGGAACTCGAGGTGCTGGAATCCTGCTGAATGGCTAACGAAGTTTTTCAACCAGGTTGTTGCGGAGAAGAAGGTTCCTGGTAGTTGGCAGCAAGGCACGACGATCCCGATCTGGAAGAAGAAGGGCAGTCCCGCGGACTGCACAAGTTACCGTCCAATCCGATTGCTCTCGCACAGTATGAAAATATTTGAGCGAATTGTGGATGGACGTATTCGCGAGATCGTCCGGCTTTCCACCAACCAGTGTGGCTTCGTAGCCGGCTGTGGCACCATCGACGCCATTCATGTTCGTCTTCTTGTGGAAAGACATCGCGAGAAACAAAAACAGCTGCATCTTGCTTTCCTCGACCTGGAGAAAGCATTTGATCGTGTACCGCGTGAGGTCATATGGTATGCCTTACGACAGCACGGTGTCCCTGAAGAACTGATCGAGTGGGTGCGCATTCTTTACTCTTGTCCTAAGAGTCAAGTGCGAGCGCCGGCCGGCACATCCACGGAGTTTCCAATCTCCGTCGGTGTTCACCAAGGTTCCGCGCTTTCCCCACTTCTTTTCATTGTCGTAATGGATGCCATTTCGCGAGACCTTCAGAAGCCTGCTCCTTGGACGCTGCTCTATGCAGATGACGTAATGCTTGCGAGTGAAGACGAGGCCGAACTTGAGCGACAAGTGCAAGCTTGGTGTGACCGCTTGGCGGCGTTCGGGCTCAAGCTAAACGTCCAAAAATCTGAGTACTTGACGATAGACGTAAACGAGACTGGGTCCATTGAGATCAATGGCACTGCGCTCGTACGAGCGACACATTTCAAGTACCTTGGATCTGCAATTGCGTCTGATGGTAGTCTGACGTGCGAGGTGAACTCACGCGTGAGCGCAGCGTGGTCCAAATGGCGCTCAATGACAGGCGTTCTGTGCGACAGAAAGATACCGGAGCGCTTAAAATCAACGATCTACAGAACCGTCGTCCGACCAGTAGCGATGTACGGTGCTGAGTGCTGGCCTGCAACAAAGGAAGTTGAGAGCCGCCTCAGCGTGATGGAGACGAAAATGCTGCGCTGGACGGCTGGTGTCACGCGTTTGGATCATGTTCGCAATGTCTCCGTACGTCAAAGGTTTGGCGTCGCTCCAATTGCTGAGAAGCTACGTGAAGCTCGCCTACGGTGGTATGGCCATGTTCTTCGTGCGGACGGCGACACCGTTCGGAAGATTGGCCTCAACATAGATGTGCCCGGAAAACGGCCTAAAGGACGACCTAGGCAACGCTGGCTTGATACGTTGCACGTGGACTTAAAGGAAGCTGGTATCCACCCCGATCAAGCGTTTGATCGTGCGAAGTGGCGTCATCATACCAGAAGAGCGGACCCCGCTGCTAAGCGGGACAAACGCTGAAGAATAAGAAGGAGAAGAATATATTTGCATTTTCGTGACCACTGCCACATCCCCTGTACATTCATTTCATTCTAAATTTTCAAAACGATCAGAATCATAACCAGTACTCTTAGACAAAGTTGGGCGAAGACGGTGTCCATGATCCCGTTGGTCACTCATATATACTGTAACTTCCTGTACTCCAGCGTAATACCAAAGCTGGATGTCAGCTACGTGGTCGTGATGTTCGTTCCTCCTCGTGGTGCCACCAGAAACTGCTTGCTTCTGCGAGCCGAGCCAAAACGGACATTCAAACGCAGTCAACAGGCCGGCCACCGAAAATTTTTTCACATCATATGGTTAATGACGTTAAGAGCTTTCGAGATAATGCTACGCTACGGCGTCCGCGGTAGTCTACGCGCGCTCGCAAGTGTGAAAAGTGTGCGAGGATCCCTGATGCGAGGACGGCATCGGGAGGCAACTGAGCAAGTCCAAAAGTCCTGTAACGTAAGCAGGACCCGCGTGGCTACGCTGAATGAGGGTACGTTGACGGGCCGCTTGTGCGAGTTGGTTGAAGCACTGGAGCGTAGAAAACTTGATTTCTGTGCGGTGCAGGAGATGAGGTGGTCCTGCTGCAAGTCAAGAGACATTGGCCGTGGCTTCAAGGCCGTTTTGAGCGGCAGTCCCAAGACCACCAGTGGTGTCGGTATAATCGTCTCCGAACGATTTTGTGACGCGATTGCAAACGTAGAACGGTTCGATTTTTTTTTCGATTGATGAAGATTGTTGTCGCCGTAGAAGAGCGACGATGCCATTTCTTCTCTGCGTATGCTCCGCACAGAGGCACGGCTATCATGGTGGTTTTGGATATGGGTCGCGCAACGCCAATGGTGAGCGCATACTTGAGTATGCAAACTCACATGACCTCAGCATCGTGAATACCAAAGGTTGAATGCGTGACTCCCACCTCATCTCATTTAATAGCGGGAACGCTAAAACGCAGGTTGGCCATGTCCTTGTTAGGCGTCGCGATCAAGGCCTTGTCAGAGACGCGAATACCGTGCCGTATGAGACGGTTGCCACGCAACACCATCCACTGATCTGCTCGCTGAAGATCCTTTTTTTTCTCCTTTCGAGGCGTAAACATGCCGAGCGATGCGGGTCGGCTAGAATCAAATGGTGGCGACTGAAAGAGAAGGAAGCGGCAGTTATTTCTCGCATTCGGTTGCCGACGGTGGCAACTGTCGACGAAACCTGGAAGGATGCTACCGATGCGATAACCCGGGCTCTGCACAACGAAGCCTGGATGATGCTGGGTCGACAAGCAGGCATGGCTGTGGACTGATGATGTCAGAGAGAAAGTCCGAGAAAATAAACGTCGGCTCTATCACGTATTCATCGGTGATAAAACAGACCATAATTGGCGGAATTATCGAGAAGCTACGAAAGTGGCAGAGAAGGCAGTGGCGCTGCATAAGCCGCATATTACGCTGATGTAAGCGAAAAATTGGAAACGCGCGGAGGTGAGCGTTACCTTTACCGACTTGCGAAAGCTCGCTGTCGTCAAGCAGAAGACATCGAGAATTCTTTGGCATTAACGACGACAACGGACATCTTCTGATGGATCGTAAGAAGGTTGTGAAGCGATGGCACGACTAGTTCGAGGAAATCTCGAGAGTTGAATATGACCATCCTGCTATTCCTTTTGCATCTCCTGTATACGGTCCCGTTCAGAAGATCACAGTGAGCGGAACCGAAGTAGCTCTGAAAAAGATGATGTCAGGCAAAGCCACTGGTCTCGATGATCTGCCAGCCGACCTGTGGAAGTCGAAGGGCTGGTGCCCTGCTGACTGGCTGACAGAGTTTTACAATCCGGTTGTTGCTGAGAAGAATGTGCCCGAGAGCTGGCAGCAAAGCACGACCATCCCGATTTGAAAGAAGAAGGGCAGCCTTGCAGACTGCGCTGGTTACTGTCCAATTCGCCTTCTTTCGCACACCACGAAAAGCTTTAAGCGAATTGTCGACGGACGTATCCGGGATGTCTCCAGCTTTCCACGAATCAATGTGGTTTCGTCTCTGGCCGTGGCACTGTTGATGCCATTCACGTTGTTCGTCTTTTGCTAGAGAAGCACCGCGAGAAACAAAAACCGGTGCACTTTGCCTTTTTGGATCTGGAGAAGACATTCGACTGCGTTCCGCGAGAAGTTATATGGTACTCGTCGCGAGAACATGGTATTCCTGAAAAGCTTATTGAGTGGGTGCGCATCCTCTACTCGTGCCCAAAAAGCCGAGTGCGAGCACCAGCGGGCACCTCGATGGAGTTTCCAATCTCTGTCGGAGTGCACCAGGGATCTGCGCTCTCCCCACTGCTCTCCGCGGTCGTGATGGATGCAATATCACGAGATCTCCAAATGGGGGCACCTTGTACGTTGCTGCGTACTGACGACGTCTTGCTTGCATGTGAAGATAAAACCGAACTCGAGCGACAGGCACAGGTATGGTGCGATTGCTTGGTACTCGAGCTAAACGTCAAAAAGACGGAGTACTTGACGACGGATGTGAATGAGCACGGCTCTTTAAGATCAATGGTACTGAACTCTCACGAGTTACATCTTCCTAGTACCTCAGATTAAGAGTCACGTCCGATGGCAGCCTAAAGGTGGAGGTGAACGCACGCGTGAGTGCAGTCTGGTCCAAATGGCGCTCACTGATTGGGGCGCTTTGCGACAGGACAATACATGACCACCTCAAATCGAAGATTTATAGAACGGTCGTTAGCGACGTACGGTGCTGAGTGTTGGCCCGTGACGAAGGAAATTGAAAACCGCCTCAGTGTAATGGAAGCGAAATGCTACGGCGGACGGCAGGAGTTAGGCGTTTGGACTGCGTTCGCAACGACGCCATACGACAGATCTTCGGTGTCGCCCCGATAGCCGAGAAGCTGCGCGAAGCTGCCTTCGATGGTACGGCCATGTCCTTAACGACGACACCGTCCGTAAGATTGGCCTGAACCTTGAGGTCACTGGAGAGCGGCCCAGGGGACGCCCGAAGCAACGTTGGCTAGACACGTTGCACTTGGACTTAAAGATGGTGGGTGTGCACCCTGATCAAGCATTTGATCGGGAGAATTGGCGTCACCACACCAGAAGAGCGGACCCCGCCATCAAGCGGGACAGACCCTAATGAAAATGATGATGATGTCAGATACGTGATCAGCAACCCCAGATAACCCATAGTCACCGTTTTCGCCCAAGCTTTGTTTATAGGGGTTATCTAGGTGTTGAGCACGAATCTGACCCTTCCCCCCTTCGATTTCTTTAAAGTGAAATAAATGTGTGCGAGATGTGCAGAAAGCAAATTGTTAAAGGAAGCGGGGTCATAAAAAATGCAAAAACAGTGCATAGCACGGGAGTCGAACATCTGGCTTAGCACCTGTGAGGCAGCGTCGCACCCTGCTGAGCAATCGATTCGCTTACGGCGGAGCTTTCGCCACGTCCCATACGTCCCTGCACGTACGTACGCATGCTTGCACGCGCTGATGGTGCGGTCCTGCATCCCACCTTCGAGGGCCCGTAGCTCTTTTGGTTCAAAAACTCAGCAAAAACGAAATATGCTTTTCTACTATATGGAAGTGGAAATTCTCGCCGTACTATCCATTTTCCCCGTTCATACCTACGTCTGAGACCCTTTCCTGGTTAGTTCGTCTTTGCAAGATAGCGCAAGCACGAACGAGCTTACGGCGGGGCGACCAGCACTCCCATTATCAAGAGCACCTCTCTTATAGTGTATGACGTGCACGTTCTGCTTCCCCTACAGGTTGCGAAAACAAAACCAGCAACACACAAAACAAGAAGGTGAAATTGCGTTTTTCAACGAATTGAAAGCTTAGTTTAACATGACACCACTAACATAACTGCTTTATTAATTAATTTTTCATGAACACAACAGACCTTCGGAATAATCTTCACGTGTAATTGGGTTTACATACAACAATCCCTTTCACGTGAAAGCCAATATCTAATATCCTCAAGTAGTCTTCAGAGTACTTTCATAAGGCTATTTGCAATCTATGACTGAAGATCACAACTGCAGAAATGTCTGCCTTTGGAAAAAATCTACAATTTGTTATGCCAAACCAGCGTCCGTCGCTTCACTGGCGTCTGATGCTGGACGTGCCGGCCAAGCCAGGCTTGCCGGCGTCGGTTCTTAAATTGTGGCCACTCTAGGAACATAGCCCAAGCCTACCTGGGGGTGCTTACTAACCCAGCATCGGAGTCGAACTCGTAGAAACGTACGCTTACTGCAGATTGATTGATGTCTTGCTGAGTATCACTCACATTCCTTTATAGCACCCAATAAAATGTTTACAGCACCCCTGCTTCGTCTAGGGTTGTCTTCGCAACTTATCGCAGCTTGTCAAGCCTAATCGAATGTCCGACGTTTCCGTTCAGTCGTCGTGCGTTATGCCACGAAGCGTGATGAATTTCGGAGAAGGTGACTAGGACAAAAATACTATCCTCTACTGCATATAGTAGTATGGAAACTGGTCAAAGTACTGCCAAAAATTAAGGACCTAAGGGCAAGACTTGTTCTCTTATTTTCTTATTGGTTGAAAGAACCGATCGTAGGTCCCACCATCTTTCTTCTCTGACCTGTCGTAGTCCACCGCTAAAAATTGGAGAACTTGGGCGGGTAGGAATAGCTTAGTAACCCAGCCGAAAACTTTGACGGGGGAGGGGGTTGGAAACATGATTTTTGCTGTTGATGAACCACTACAGAAAGTTGCTCATGCCTACCTCCTTCGGTGGGATTTTCTGCCTACGATTGATTTTCCTTCCTTCAATGCATCTGAGAGAAATTCAGTATCACGTTCAAACGATCGATAATAGCGATCGATATTGACTGTTTGTTCGAAACGCCCCATTGCTGTGAAACGCTTCCGTCCACCAACACAATCATGTAACTCCTACCCCGATGGGATAAGATCTGAGGGAAAACCGATAGCATCACTCAAATGATCGATAAATACCAGGTGTGTCAAAAAATGTGTACACTGTTTGTAAGGTGGTAGCGTTGCTCACGGTAAAGATACTAAAGAAATTAAGGGCTTATATAAAATCTTGAGAAGATATCACTTTTCTGACATAGTGGCATGGAATGCGCCAGCCCGCCGCGTCTGAAATTCTGCATTTTATACTCGATTGATTGTGTTTCGCTTGAATAAATGTTATAATTTCTTCACTATGCGGTCGTTTCGATTGATTTTTGCTTCTTTTAGGGATTAAAACTTAAAAACACACTATAGTTTGCGGAAAATGCAAGGTATCCTAAAAAATGCAGGTACTGTTTGAAACGTTCTAACATTGCAGCTAGTGAAGTTCTTGAAGATATTTGAGACTAATATGAAAGCACAGAGTAACGATGTTTTTGTGGCGTATAAACGGTCAAAATTACGTCATGCCCCCGCTTGAAACCTTGTATTTCAGACTTGAATGATTGTGCCTGGGCTGAATGCTTTTTACAGTCTTGTTTCTATTTTTCTCCCGGAAGACGTATATTTTTTGTCCCTTATCACAATCGCACTTCATGCGCAACAACAAATGAATGTTGGGCCAAATTCTCTGAAACATATAAAATGCTATAATCCCCAGGACTTTTTTATCTCTTTGTTGGTATTTGTGCATGTTGTCCCTAAATAGCAGTATTTGACTAATATTATATATTCTATTCTCTGTCTTCTACTTTCTTTTACTTCTTTTTTTGGTTTCAACTCTGCGTGATTTTCCACGTCCAAAATGAATAAATAGAAGACTAATGAGACGTCCTGCGTAATGAGGGGAATCCTCTCTAGTACACTCTGTTGTCAAGTAAGAATCGTTTTGGAGTGGAGCAAGAGTTGTAGCAAGAATAGATAACAAAAAAAGAAAGTGTTGCAAAATAGTGCGTTATTTAGGCGTTAAAAGAGGACCGCGCAATATTGCAGTCTACCAAACTGGGAGAACGTCCACGACGTTAATATACATCCTGCGAGAACGTTATCTAGGTATTCCAAACACCTCGAAGGTTTCATTAAATACAGGAGAATTTGAACCTCATTCTTTCCTTTTTTACTTGCTTTCTTTGCTTTCATTTCCACCTCATGTGAAGGCTTACCTTTCAGGCAAATCAGTGGTGTTGAGATCTAAGGAGGCTGCCTCGTTCTGCATGTGCTTTTTCCGTAGCTCGTCTGGCTTCTCCAGGTACTTGAGTTTCATCAATCGCCACTGGCGCTCCTGTTTCGATAGTGGTGAAAGACTGGCCTAAAACCAGCATTAGGCTACATATAGCTCTATAACATATGACAATATGCTTGGAAGTAATGTTGGAAAGTGAGCCTAGAGGCCTCGATTCCTCAACTGCAGCTTCAATGGTATCACCAGAAGGCAACCACTTCAAATACATCTACTCCGGCAATCATGAGCGCCATATCTTCCGCAAGTTTAATTGCCTCTGGATAAAAACCTGGTTGATCCCAAGCAATTTTTTTTGAACGATACAAGCAATACAAAGATGATTCAGCAAAGCGATTGTGATCAGCAACCTCGAAGAACGGCTGTCGTTGGTTAACATAGTCAACCAAGGCTTGTCCGGTCAACTCATGTGCTTCTTTCGGTATAGGCGTAGCGAGAAATTCTTCTGAAACAAGAAGGATCAGCCTTTTGAACTAATTTTGTTCAGTTTTACTTATCCGATATTTCAGAGCCTTCTCATTCCCGGAAGGTTTGAACAAGCGTAAAACTATTCCTCGAAATACGTTGAACAAAATGTTACTACCGGTTAACGGCTACAAGATGGAGTTCCCAAACATAGCCAAGCACCAAGCTTGCGCTTTTCGGTGGAGTTCAGTGTTCTCTTCTGGCAAGAATTACTCATCTGCATACAGCAGCGTCCAGTAATAGGCATTTGAAGCTCTCTCGAAATGGCATCCATCACGACCATGAAAATGAGCGGGGAAAGCATAGAGCCTTTGTGAACACCGACAGAGATAAGAAGCTTCACCGGTGCTGGCGCTTGCACTCTACTCTTTGGGAAAGAGCAAAGTATGCGCACCCACACAATACGCTCCTCGGGAACACCGTGTTGTCGTAAGGCATATGAGTTCACGCGTTACCCAATCAAATGCTTTCTCCAAGTCGAGAAAAGCTACAGCGGTTTCTGCTTTTCGCGATTCTCCTTACCAGAAGACGAGGAGCATGTGTGGCATCGACGGTGCCACAGGCTACTAATGGTAAGCTATTGGTTGATGGAAATCTGAAAGATATCGCGAATACATGCAAATATAGCTGAAGATTTTCATGCTGTGCAGGATTGGACAGTAATTCGTGCAGTCCACAGGACTGCCCTTCTTCGAACTCGGGACCGTCATGCTCCCTGCCAACTAACAAGTATATTGTTTTTCGTAACACCCTGGCTGAAAAGCTTCGATAGCCACTCAGCAGTAGTCCAGCGTCTCAACTTGCATAGGTCGACCGCTGTCTTCGGGACCTGTTGCTTTTCCTGGTTTCATCTTCTTTAAAGCCGTTTCCTTTTCCTCCACAGCGATTTTCCGCACAGGACCGAGTGTAGCAAGGATGCAAGGGAAGGCAGATAGACAAACTCCACTGTCGAAATTCGCTCGAAGTAGTCTTGCTATCGTGTGATGGCCCTCTTGCGGATCGTGAGCCTCATCGTTGAAGCCCAAGAGTTTGATGTCGTCAGTCTGACAATAGCATGCTTTGGCAAGTGGGTAAAATTATGTTTCCGCTATTGAAAGACAAGATGCGAGTCATGCTTTCGAAATACGGTGTTCACAATCAGCGCTACGTGCCCCATAGCCAAAACGGGCTTGGCATTCCAAATGTGGCCGTTGAGATCACCTGCGATAACGACAGCTTCTTTTGACGGTACCTACCTCTGTTGTCCTCTCATCAAAAGGGATCCAAAACTCATCCATGACTCGCCAGGACCAACATGTCTGCGGAGCGTACACAAAGAAGAAGTGGTACATTCGGTGTTCATCAAGCGGTCTTTAAACGTTCCACGCTAGCAATTGCGTCTCGGAAACGTTCGGAGACAATTACGCCAACAACAACACCACTGATGTTTTCGGGAATGCCGCACAGATGGAATAAAGCCTCGGCCTAAGTCCCTCGACTTGCAGCAGGGCCGCCCGTATTCTGCACTGCACACAGGTGGAATCGACTTCGCTCGAGTGCTTCTGCTAACTCGCACGGTCGGTCCTTCAACGTAATCGCATTGAGCGTAGCCACACCGGTCTTCCTTACGTTAAGGGACTTTTGGACCAGCTCAGTTGGCTCAAGGGCAGCTGAGCGTCCTCGCTACTCCTCACACTCGCTTAGCTTGCGCGTTGTAGACGCCGTAGCACGTCGATGCCCACATTTTTGTGTTTACTTATTGCACTCGTAGGTGCACTCTAGGAGAGCCATTATAGTTCTTCCCTTCTTGATCGCATCAGCACATAGTGATATATCCGCGAGTCAATGGTCATTATATAGAGAAACATCCCAGCAATCGATAGTTTGTTGATCTTCCATTCCATTACGTGATTTATATCGCGACACTCGCTGTTTGTTCGGTATATTGTTTGATCAAACATATGATGAAAAATGTCGCCACATCAGATAGATTTGTCTGCAAAATCCGAAAACAGAAACCATCACACATCCTAAAAAATGTGAAGTTCGTACTATTTAGGTAAGAATTTTTTAAAAGAAAAGTTCTAAGACTGTATGTTCACTTGAACTAGTGTTAGTGACCAGAAGAAGTGAAAGTAGACCATTCAGTTCACATCCTAAATCCGAAGCATTTGTAATAGATTTAGTTTGCGCAACTTATTCGGAAGTCCTTAGAATTTCTACATGAAATCAAATACAGTGGAATGATTAGGCCATCTAGCTGTTTGCATAAAGAATGAATGAAACGCAATGTTTCCGATGGGACGGTTCAATTCACGGTGTTGTATTGCTAACACTGCGGCACCGCAAATAAATAAATAGATAAACAAAAGTAAATAAAAGCAGCATAGCACATAACGATATCAAGCATGTGGTGTGACATGGAATCTCCTGTCACAAGGACCTGTCGTCAACACTCGAATGCCCATGTTTAGCTCAGCTGGCAGAAGCGGACAGTTTCTAGTCACACCACGTGGAGAACATATATCGATACCTACCCTTTCCATAACATATACCATAGAAATAGCAAGACGATGGAAAATCGGGGATGGGGAACACAAAACCAAAATAAATAACTAAGCGCTTAGTTTTGTAATGTTTATAGCAAGAGTCAAAAGTTACGCTCTTATTTTTTGCTCACCCTGAAGATGCCTTACAGCGCTTCAAGACCGCATTCTTTCATTTCACTAGAAAAAGCATTATGGAAATTGATTTACCTATAGTTGAGATATGCTCCGTGCACACCAAGAGGAACAGTTGAAACCAGATGAAGATCTGAAATGGTAGGTAAAAAACCAGATGAAGATCCTAAATGGTAGGTGAAGAGAAAATTGACGAAAATTGGAAGTGAGCAACGGTGGGCGTACCCGATTTCAGGTTCTTGGTTCAGTCCCGACTATGCTAACCAAGACTTTCTTCACTCTGGGGTCGGCAAATCGGTGCCAAATTCGTGCGGGAAGGATAGAGCAATGAATTGCTCCTCAGCTGACCACGGTAAGATTTTGCACGGCCAACATGGAATTCAAGTCGTTTCTACGACTTCTCTTAGAAGAAGGATGCGTGGCGCATTTCAGAAAAGGGTTAATGTCGGCGTTTATCCCATCAACATACCCGAGCCCATCAAGCCTTCCACAATAGTAATGAATTAGATGAATTCTATATTCAGGGCGAAGAATTAAGGAATCAGATAGATGAACCTGCACGGCAGGGCGAAGCACAGAATTAATTGATTGATTGAACTGCTTAGCAGATTTTTCACATACCCAATGGGAACTAGAAGTGCGCCATAGATATAATTTTGTGCTATCTTTTAAACAGAACCATTTGCAAATAAATTTTATTGTATATGTATGTATTTTTGAGCCAAAGTTGCCTTGTGGTTAGTAATGCAGTCTCATGCACAAATAGTCACAGGTTGGTCTCGCGCCTTCGACACCCAATGCCCAGCTAAAATTGAAGAAAGGCAACCGCTCCAGCTTCAGGCCAGGTTAACAGTCCAGCTGATAGAGAAACCTCGTCTCAAAATATGTTCAGGAGTCATAATAGAATCGGTCCAAAAGCTAAAAGATGTCGCCCAGAAGTGATGAACAGAACAGCCGCCCGAGTTCTGTGGTCTGCAAGGGCTACCCGGGACCGCCGATCTCGGCAAAAAGGCTAATTCGACTGCGGATTCTGAATCTCGAAACGCTGACAAGAAAATCAAGGGAAGTTGCTGACCTAATGAAGCTCAGAATGGTAAGTCCTTTGTCTGCAGGAAACGCGATGGAGATGGGCGGAGGACAAAGAGATTGGAAACAGTCAAGCTGTACTACAATAAAAAGAACCAAGAGGACACTAAGAAAGACGGGTGGGGATAGCTGAAAAGAATGAAGGCGGCTAGAAAGTGACCTATGCTTGTGGAGGAAAAATATAGAAGTCGACCACATCCCGGTGCGAAGACCTGCTCTGACTAGGAAAAACCATCTGGGATGTAAAAGCCCTTCGAGCGGAAGATGTAGCATTGCAACACAGACCCTTACTAGCCGATTTGATTATATCTTTACCCAGCAAACCCAAGGTAAGGTGAGAACTCAGAATTTGGTATCGGAAGGAGCGGGATCAGAGCGCAACAAGCTGCAAAGAGCAGTTCTCGAAGCAGGTTTTCTTAAATCAACTGATTTCGTGAACAAAACCAGGATAATGGTTTAATTCTACGAGGTGCCATTGAAATCTGATAGGATGTAAGGAAAGTTCTGGCAGTTTGCGCGCACCCGTGATATAAACGCGTACTAAAATTTGATCCCTGGTCACCCACTTAATACTTTGCACTTTTTGAAAAGCACAAGACTTGCTCTTTGCAACTACATGTATTTCTTAAGAATCCCTGACATATTTGGACTACTACATCTTTTTTCGATGCATACGTTCTACTGTTTTTCGTACATCCAAACTTTATGAGCTCTAACTTGGTCGAAAATCAAGGAATGCTAATGCTGCTGAAGCAACTGAAAGAAGAAGAATCGTTGAAAAGGGAAAAACTTCTTACTACCAGATTCAGCAATTCTTGGAGGATTATGCTGGTTACAAAACAAATGAGAGCCTGAAAGACCCACGTTAGTTGAGCATAGCTATTGAAGGAAAGCAGACGTCAGAGATGAACAACAGTCAATCATTTAGATCGCTAAAGATGCAGGCTTTTAAAATATCGGTATTGCCAACCATTTCAAGAGACTTGAAATTGAACAAAATGCGCAACATTTGGGTGCCACATTTCCTCACCCACGCATCGCAGCCGGCACGCGCTAATAGTAGTTGTGCATTGCATCCTTCGGAACGAATCGTGGGGAAGTAGTCCTTCATTAGTTCACTGTTTCATGCAGAAAAACAACATTTTAGATCAGGTACTACCGTTGTTATAAGTGCCTTCCTATTTATGAGCCTCTACGCGTCTTTTTGAAGCATGTTTTGCCCAACTGAAGTCATCCGAAGCGGCTTGGAGGTCCACAGTTCCGACTGGTCCGTAATTTCTTTTTTAAATTATCTCAGACTACTATCAGTCAATTCTACAGGACATCTGGAGAAAAAGTGTGCTAAATTGAAGCTGTTAAGTCTGAGGCCTAAGGATGGCAGTCATTAAATACTCTCTGCATGACGACTCGTCTGCACACGTTTAAAGGATCGGTATGTAAAAGTTTAACGAATTCTAGATCAAGGATCATCGTCATGCAATATAATCACCAAACTTAGTCCTATGCGAGCGTTTTTTAAGGGACATTCGGACGCCTTTATTGGAGAAGCAATCCTTGTGAAACAACATGATATCGAATTCATCTTCGTTGGTTCCAGGCGCCATAATTCATCAGGTCTTTAAAAAAGGCGATCGTCTGATATTTCTCAGAACGACATGGAAGAGGCGCACGTAAAAGTTTTTAATTCGAGCGAAAAGCTGTTTTCCGAGCCGAGTTATGACTTTTTCAATACAGGCCTCAGAAACTGCCAGAACTTTCCTTAAAACCTAATTTCAGCCAGGTTAGGGTCTCAGTCGTTGGTCTGTACAGGGAAATGAATACTACTACGAGAATCTCCATAGAGTAGAAAAACATGTTTCGTTTTTGCTGCGTCCTTGAACCAAAAGAGTTAAGCCCCTTTCATACTCGTCCGAGGGGCGGCGGCGGCGGCGGCCGCCGCTTCAGCGGCAGGTGGAGGGGCGGTGTCTGTTCTCGCCGCCTAGGGGTGGCGGCGGCCGCCGCCAGCGCTAATTGCGTTTGGCGCGCGCGTACGCGCAGCGGTCTCGTAATGTGCCGCCGCTCTCGCTGCCCCTCGTGGCCGCCGCCCGAAATGGCCCCAGCCATCTCGGGCAGCGGCCCCGGCGGCGGCGCCGCCAGGGGCGTGGCGGGGCGTGGCCGCGGCGACGTCGCCGCTGCCAGTATGAAAACCCCTCCACCGCCGTGGCCGCCGCTCGGGCACGTCATCGCCGCCGCCTTCCTATGCTAAACCATTGGGCCGCCGCCGCCGCCGCCGCCGCCGCCACGAGTATGAAAGGGGCTTTACGGGCCCTCGAAGGCGGGATACAGTAGCGCACCACCAGCAAGTACCCACATGCATGCGCGCGCTGTTGTTTGGGACGCGGTGAAAGCCTATGTGGCAAGCGATTTGGTGGCTCAGCAGGGTGCCGGGATGCTTCATAGGTGGTCCACCAGACGTCGACTCCCGTACTGTGCACTAGTTTTGCACTTTTTCATATCCGCTGCCTCCTCCACCAACTTGCTTCCTAGACATCTCCTACACATATATTTCACTCTAGCTTGTCAAAACGGTCAGATTTGTGATCAACACCCCAGATTTGTGATCAACACCCCTTGACCTCAACAGCCCTAGTCACCCGTAGCTGCTGTAATCGGACGAAATTTCAAAAACATGTCAGACCAGCACCACAATTAACCCCTCTGGGAGAAGTTTGGGCGAAATCGGTGTTTATGACCTCAACAGCCCTAATCAACGTACCTGAAGCGTAGATGTTCAGTTTGTGAGCAGTGTATTTCGCTTACATGCTTATTTGCAATCTTCCTTCATTGTTGAAGAAGTTGGTACATCATTAGCCATTCTTACCAGTTGGTCACTATTAGGTTGTCCCATAAGTCCCCGCCGTTTTTTTTTCAACGATTCACTGCAGATTTCGCCCGCGGTCTCCTGCATAGCGCTGCATAGCTTTCGAAAGAGAATGATTTGCGCTATCAGAACTCGTATTGCGTTTCTTTTTTCATCATGAAATTTGTTAATTTTTAGGTCGTTGAAGTGAAAAGTGAAAAAGTGAAAAAGTAGCCATTTGCGCACTTGTTCTCTCCGCTTAGGTTTGTAAATTTTTGCGCTTTTTTATATCACTTGGAAGACAATGTTCTGTACTACAAGAACTTGTGTTGGTCCTATTTTCTCACTTGCCCTTTATTGATTTTTAGTCCATCAAATTGGGAATTCCGACTTTTCCGTCCGAATATTTACCAAAACTCCGGTTCTGTGGTTGGACTTGTTTGCTTGGTGATATATGTCGTTTGGAAGAGGATGTCTTGCTCAGTAAGAATTTGTGTCGTGTTTATTGGCTCACGCGATTTCTGTCGAATATCAACAACTGAAGAAGGAGAAGGAGTTGTTGGTGAAGACGATTTTTCTCTTTTTGGCATTTTGTTGATATTCAAAAGGAATCAATAAACGCAACACATGTTCTTGTAGAGCAAGACATTTTCTTTCGAATGACATATAAAAGCAACCCAAAAAGTCCAAACACAGAGCAGGAGCTGTCAGCAAAAACAACCATCCTCCTTCGGACGTCCCAATTTGATGACCTAAAAATCAATAAAGGACAAACGAGCAAATGGCCTAAAAGTCAATAAAGGACAAGTGAGAAAATAGGACCAACACATATTCTTGTAGTACAGAACATTGTCTTCCAAATGCTCAAAAAATTGCGCAAAAAATTACAAACCTAAGCGGAGAGAACAAGTGCGCAAATGGCTACTTTTTCACTTTTTCACTATTCACTTCAACGACCTAAAAATTGACAGAATTCATGATGTAGAAAGAAATGCAATACAAGTTCTGATAGAGCAAATCAATCTGTTTCGAAAGCCATGCAGCGCTATGCAGGAGACGGCCGCCGAAATCTGCAGTGGATCGTTGAAAAAAAAACGGCGAAGACTTATGGGACAACCTAATACATTTTTGACATGTGAATAGTATAAAAGAATTTGCTATCTACAACACCCTATTATTTTAAAACAGCTTGACTATTCTAAAATCAAAAGAGGCAATGCACTGTACTAGCGAGGTCGAGAAAAGTATTCATACTTCGGTTACGAGTGTTACTTGGAGTTCTGATCATGAATCTGCCATCGGTTTCTGGATTTCCCGTTTTCTTATGAAAAGTTAGAGAAGGTAGGAGTAAATGAGGGTTTTGAGGTGGTATGCACCAATTTCGCCCAAACTTTGTGCATGAAGGTTATTTAGGGTGCAACTCACGAATCTGGCATCAGTTTTTAACCTTCTTACCTGGATAAAGGATCTCACTGACGATAAATCACAACATGCAAAAACACACGCATATAGGGGAATTGAACCCACAACCACGTTTCTGTGAAGCGACAACACTTTCCACTGCGCCAAACAACCACTTCCCTTCGGAGCGGCAAGACGTTATGAACATCGCGCTTACGTCTTCACACGCTTTTTTTCGACCAGAGAAGAGCATTCCAAAAACTAAGTATGGTTTTGCACTCCCTACACAGGACCCTACATCCTGTAAAAATTCCATTTCAAATGCTCACCGAAGGCTTTCCTTGAAGTAACAGCTACTGTAAATTCTCGGACTATTTGTTTAATCAAATGTGGGAGTACCGCAGAGCAGCAATGCTAGTGACGACCAATTCATGGTCTATAGCAGTAGTACTAATGATATTTGTAACGAAACTATCAACGTCTATAATAATGCCTTCAACTTAGGTATTACCATGACAACGACTTATCGTGCAACTATTTAGAAATATGAAAGTATGAAAACAAAGACTTCAAGATTGCCGCAATAAACTAAGTAGGCTTTATAGTAAGAGAGATTCTTCTAATTTTAGTATCAAGAGATTTCCACATTTCGATAACAATCTGTTACCTAATATCAAGAAAGCTACGAGTTATGCAGAAATTCTAGGAATTGCGCTTGTAGCTTTAAAGAGGATTTTGAAGCTGGACTTTTGCATACTAAAAGGTAAGTGTCCGAGTTAGGTTATGACAGTACTTTTTTCAATTTCTCGCCATTTAAATGCATTCATAAAAAATATATCCAATATAAATGCGATACAAGCTATACCTATATTCAAATAAAGGATAAAGGATAAAGGACGGCGTTACTCAATCCCTTCTGGGATGCGCCAGCGCATTCTACTTCTACGGGATGTCGTGGAGACGACATGAATGCGTATTAGGCCATACAATGACTTGCGGTGGCCAGCCGATGAAAAAGTCAGCGCTTTACCCTTCCCAGACAAGTCTGGTACCAATTCACCGACCCCGGAGGGATGGAAGGCTTGGTTGGCCTGGGCGGGAAATCCGAACCAGAAACCTGGTATCAGGTGCACGCGGCAGTCGCGATTCCTCCGACTGCGCTACACACGCCCAAATATTCAAATTATATTTAAATAAAGGCCCCTTATATAAATGATTCAATTAGTGTTATTTTCATACTACAAAAACATACTCCCTAACTTATTGATGCTCGTGGTGGTTGACGTTTGGGGCGTTTGGTGATTCGGCGTGGAGATTCATCTTTTAAGTATTGGTTGATTTTCTCGTCCCATATTAACTAACCCCTTTTCTACCAATCCTTTTTCTCTTTTCTACTAATCCATTTCCTTACCGAAGGTGGATCTTCTCGTTGAACCACGTCGCGCTCTCCGTGCAACTGCTGCGTGTAGCTGTGTCTATCCTACTTTTCTGCTACCCTTCCTACCACTCCTAATGCTCCTAATGCTCATGCTTATGCTCTTTATGTTTTCATTCAATTTAATTTTTATTTTTGGTGGCATCATTATAGAATTTATCTTATAACATCTAAAGTTTGCCTCTTTGGGTTTAATTGTGTTCGTCACGTCTAACGTCAACAGAAGGTGTTCGAGTTAGTTTACATCAGCATCTACTCCTTCTTTCTTCCCCTCCGTCACTGATGGCCGCAGGGGAAGGATACTCTGTCTGCTTGGTATTTGTCTAAAGGCCATTGCGAAACGAAAACCAAACAAATTCTTTGTTTTCCATACTTTTATAATTAAACTTACTATCACATTTGTGTGGCTTTACTCTTTTATAATTCACACACCTTTGTAAGGGTTCAATGAGGATTCTGAATATGACTATTTTTATGAATGCGGGCCATTTTGAACAGGGCGAATTTCGCAGAGTTGCCGTCAACGTCGCCATGGGGAATATTTTTGTAAGTATATCAAGATTGGAATAACGTAAAAATTATCTGGATTTCTAAACTCTACTCGATGGTCTCAAACCAGCGGTTTGCTCGGATTTCAGGAATCTCGCCACTCAACGATTCCGATGTTCCGTGGTTCCGACGTGGCAGACGCCAAACCCAACACCAGCTACGTGTTTAGGATTGTACCATGTCATGTAGGTCGAGCGTAATCTGACCTGGGGTGTAACTGAACTCTGTATTCTAGACTACTACCAGTTACTAGCATGGAAAGACTCGGAAAAGAAAACCGAAACTAACCAACATTACGAGCAGCCGAAATACAGACGTCAAGTGACAACTTCTGCCTCAAGTGCAAGCGCTTATCTGATTCCTTTGATAGCGTCATCGGTCATCCTTATCAAAATGCACTCTAATAATTACTGACAAATCGCATGCCAACGGCTAAAATCTGTTATTTACCAAATGACGTTTCATATGTTCGAAATGAGTGCCAGAGCGCGAGTGGAGGCGGCGAGCAGGAGGTTGACGCAGCAAGTGCAGTTGCCTGGACGCCGTCGAGCAGGCGATACGAACGCCACCACCCGGAAGTTTCTGCAATGGAAAGGTGAAAATTTATGCTCATGTTTTTACTGCACTCTGTAGGCAAACGCGCCTGGAGCAGTCGGAATAGTTCACTCCGCTGAGTGGGGAAGGGACGTCAGAAACTGCTCCGCTTCTCATGAATATCCTCGTCTTAATGAGGTTCGCTTGTAGTTCCAATTTGAACATTTCCAAATTCAAGAATTTTAGATTCGCCCCGTGTTATTGTCATGATGTCGCCAGCAAAACGCACGGTTTCCACTTTAATTTCCACTCGTACACCTTCCCATTTAAAAGCTTGTATGCTTTGGCGAAATGAAAAGCATAAGAAATACATCATAACCTAAGCACATGGTTTCATGATATTGGTGAAGTTGCTATTGAATTATGAGGTCTTGGGCGGATTCTAGCTGTAAAGTTTCCTTATTAGACCTAGTCGAAAAACTTTATCAGGTCTATGAACGTAAGACATTGTGGCTAGGACGGTTGAATACATAGAACGTGGATGTGGGCGATCGCGTTGAAGACTTTACGGAGCGCCGCTTGGTTCTTTTTGTTGATCTTGCTGCCGGTCCAACACAACTCACGACGACTTGAATGGAGAAATTTGTAGACTGCAGTCAGCAAGCCACTATAGGAGATATAGGCGATCCACAAACACCTAAAATTTTAGGCCTTCCCTGATTCGAGAAGCGAAACCATGAGTGAAGTGAGAGTGACGTAACCGCACCTAAAATTAGGGAGCCACAGAGACGCTGGACAGGCAATAAGGGGGTAGATGTGTGGAGAAGGCTTTCCATGCGAGAAGGGTATCACCTTGCTACGCTACTACATTTCCATTAACCACTTGGTACAGTCATTGCTTGTTTGGGTTCCTATGTCACATAATTTTTTGGTGTTAGCACATTGGATGTGATGGAATTTCATAAGATTTTTGCCCCTTTTTGTGAGACTCTCAGCCTTATGCGATTTCGTGACATTTAGGCTTCTCCAATTAGGAAAACGATTGTCCAGGTTACGACATTAAAAAAATGATGGGGCGCTTCTCGTATATCACTCTACTTGTTTAAACTGCTAGAAGCAAGGCTATGAAGTTTGAGGTTCAATGCGTCCTTACATAGTATCCCTTCGTTTTTCGACTTATTATTTTAAGATTAGGTTCTAGAAAAGTCACTTAGAGGTTTCAAGTATTCTTTCCAATGTTATTGTAAGATCCTGAAAACGCAATGATCGAGAAAATAGAGTGACTGACTGAAAAATGCTAATGAAATTGAACGAGAGAATAAAGTGTGTGAAAGACTGAGCAATGTCGAAAACTGGGAGAAGTGAGAAAAACTGAATCCAAAAGAAAGAAAAGGAAATAGGGGAACCTAAAGCTTAACTGCAGCAAACGCAGCGCAAGAGGGTTTCAATGAATGCCCTCTATTTTTGTTTGCAAAGCACATATCTGTAATTTACGCGGTGCACAGTCAGATGATGAGCAGATGGCCTGACATTACTGCCATAGGAGGCAACCTTAAGAACTATACCTAAGAACTATACAGACTTTTACGCACCCCGAGATCACCCCTATATGCGGTCATGTGCGCTCCGTTACATCTCTTCTAATAACCTAACAATAATAATATCTATGGATAGGACGTGAAACGAGCATTAGTGCCTCATCTGCTATTTGCCTTATAGCTTTTTAGCTCTACGTTGAAATGGTTGTGCATATTGTCAGGCAAAAATGCTTAAAATGGAAACGCAGGCATTGAAAAAAGCTCGCTTTTTCTGGAAGACTATATCGCTGTCCGTCTGATTGACGCATCGAGCAGGTTGGCGACTAAGCTCATCTCCGGACTGGTATGATAATTGTGGTACACTAACACCACACTCATTGTCTAAGACCATATATTCCCATTATTTAGCCACTGGTCTTTCTAGAACCTTCTGCCGTCGAATGTAAGCTGGTGCCAAACGCTCCTTGTAGAGGAGGAAAGCGAACTCTTCACTAGTGGACGGAAAGGACTAACAAACCGCAAAAAATAACGCGTGTGAATAAGTTCGATCAGCGTTGAGGCCCTCAAGTGCAGGGTTCACCAATCACAGTGTAGACGTAGTTGTGCGTATGGCACGTAAGACCGACTGAGCCTTCAGATTCAGTGTAAATCATTAGCCAATGCATCAACCCTTAGCTATTGAGCAAATGGATTTGGAATGTGTAAAGGCCGCCACAGACTTCTGCGGCGCCGCTCAGCGGCGCCGCTGCCCTATGCTTAACCATAGGGCACAGACGCAGAGCTCGCCTTCCGCGGCGCCGCTGGCCGGCCGGCGGCACCGGCGGCACCGGCGGCACCGGCGGCACCGGCGGCATCGCTGGCGGAAATGACTTGAATCATTCCACCCGGCGGCGCCGCTCCAGCGTCTGTCTGTCTGCGCTCTGCGCTCTGCCCTTTCGCGGCGGGATCCAGAGCGGAGACGGTCGATGCGGGCGCGCGATCGTCATCGGGGCGCGTTATTGTTAAGCACCAGTCGGTCCCGACTAGAAACAGTACAGTACCTCGATGAGTCAAGCCGCTGAGCGGCGCCGCCGAGCGGCGCCGCAGAAGTCTGTGGCGGCCTTAAGACTTTCATTAAATGAAAATATCGGGGTGCAGATTACCCCACTCTGTAGCTCTTCAAACAGGAAAGGAGTTTTTAAAGACGGTCGAGTTAAAAATTTCAGAATGAATAGCCCACCAATCTGCTGATAGTCTGGGAGACCTTGAAGAAGACAGAATTGCTAAGTCTAATCTTGTTTGTTGTCAGCTTATAAAATAATGTAAAGTCCTTGTACACCGTTCTATGTACAGTTGGTAATTCCAATAAAGAAAATTCAAGGCGTAGTGAATAAAATTACACATTTTTCTCTTCCAAAAGGTTCGTTTCGCCACCTATCTTCAGACGAACCTTTTGTTATAACACCTTCCCGGTGGCTCATCAGTGAAGAGGAAGGTGTTACAACATTTTTGGACGTGCAAATTATTAATTTACTAATTCAATTTCTGATAATTTTAATGTTTATTAAACTTAAAAGTTTTTAAAATTTTATTTTTATATTTTATGTTTAGTTTAAAAGTTTATTTTATTGATATATAATTTGTTTTACTAACATTGGATTTAAGTTAAAATTATAAAGGTTTATAAACTCACACTAGTCGATCAGCTGACGATCAGCTGACTCTAGTCTTCGCTTTAACAAAAATAACTCAACTGTAGTACAGTATTTGCTATCAGAACGGATAACTCGTATCATTCCATAGTGTAAGTCATTTTGCTTTGCTAGGAATGATATCACGGCGGCATTATTTTCTATCTTAATCTTGTTTTTTGACTTTAATTTATTATTTCCAAGTTTAAATGATTGATTTAAGTTTTGTATTAAATTACAAAAGCAAAGTTTCATAAATATAAACATACACATATGTGAACAATTTAATGACCAGTATATTTTAGTAAATTTTCAAATTCAGCTTAATGTTTTCACAAAGTTTAGTAAAACGAACATAACAAAACCCGATCTAGTCCCGCGATATTTTAGTTGGCTCTATTTATAACTTCGACAGAGGTGAGGCTTTGCTAGACTACCCGTCCTGAGCCGTTATTTAAAAACTTATGCCTAGTTTACAAAGAGTGTTACACACTCCACTTTCATATCTTGCTTCCATAAACTCACGTAGTAATATAATAGTTGCTTTTATAGCGATCTCTGAAATTTTAGGTGACTGTAATTAATGAGCCATAAGTTTTGCCCTTAATCTTGCGAGTAAGCTTCCCTTCAACCTTACGACATGAGCACCGTTTCGAACAATGCGTTTAGCAGCCGAAGTAGTGACATGAAACTTCGGTGAAATTAATAATGTGAAGGAGAGCGCGGTGTTCTTTTCAACAGTGGGAGATTAGAAGCAACGCAATTTACGTAATATTGGGAAAATATCTAGAGAAGAATCTTCCGCCCTTATTTTTTTACGTGCCTTCAATGCAATTACGATTTCATGAAAACTACACTGAATGCTTTACAAATTACTGATATTGAATTTGCTTATGGATTACTTTGTGGTCGAAAGAGTGTCCATCATACTGATCGTAAATACTTCATTTTTTCATCAGGCCGAAGCGTGGCTACCCTTTTTAGGCGGCACTTTTGACCGGACCGTGGCTAACATCATGTTCAATTTAAAAACATGCCCCCGTCTTCAGCATCCATCGGGTCTTTCAATAATTCTTTCACTTCTTTTGCATGACTAATTATCGACTCAAACATCAGCTCTCATTTCCTGAGTAGGACTATTTATTACTAACCAAAAATTCTTTCATGGAGAAGAAGGATGCAAAGGCATCCAAATGGAATTAATTAACCCGAACGATTAATTCATTCTTTGAGCGCTGTTTACGCAAGTTGATAGTAAAAAAATATGTGCGTACAGCGCTGTGTTAAACTGAGTGACTATTTGACTATCGAGAACTTGCGTTTCTTTAAAATTTGTCTGCCACAATTGTATAATCCAGTCTCTGATTGAAGTTGGAGTTCTACAGATTCTATTCTGTGACGGAGCACTGAAAAGGATGTGTCAGTGATAACGCTTATCTAAATTCTTGTCTAAAACTAGCTAACATCCCAAAATAAGCGGTCGGAAAAGACAGTAGGGGATTTCCGATGTCTAGAAAGAGCATCAAGCCTTTTGATAACGAAGAAAAAAGAACTGTCAATGCCACCTTGCTGACACTGTGCTCTAGAGTGGGGGTGGTGTTATCATCTAACGCAATGAAAGCTGGTACGGAGCCACATCGCTTCAGTCGCAGATGTCCGCTGTGGTTTGTCAGAGGCTCGCACGAATCGATGTTCATGGCCAAGTGTGTGATGGCGAGGATGCCAATGTGCCTACTCCCCTGCTGTCGCATGTTCCGAGGAACAGTTCTTCTCCGGAGTCGTAGGCGGCATGTAGGGGGTGGTGTCTTCTCGTCTCGGTCAGTCCGATGACGTCGTACATGATCTCCCTGATTTGTATCATCAGGTCCTCGACGGATCCTTCCGATGCGAGCCCGCGGACGTTGTAAGTGCAAGTCGTCATTCCAGTCCCTCTCAATTTGCGCTGTTCATTTTATCAATCTCTTGTACATTATTTGTCGTTAAGCAAAAAATAAGTCTAGTCTAAAAGCAAAAACATAACAGACTCGTAGCTTAGGTCAGAGGTATGCGTTTCTGGAGGAGGATACTTTCCACAATCCCTGTAAATGTGAGCAACTTCAAGGATCACATCACTACTACTGAGCTTAAATTCAAAAAAACATTGCCTACCTTCAGGAAGCTTGTCGCTATTGCCAACGTTGAGAGGAGTCGTTGGCCTTTGCATAAGTTTTTTTTCGTAACTCGACTTCCTGCTCTAGATATTCAAGTTTCATTAAGCGAGCATGAACGTCTTCCAAGGGGAATGGAGGCAACGCTGCTTGGAACCATACCTTGTTGACCTCGAAAAAACATTTAGTACATTTCATGTTAAAACTTACGATATTGTAAAAGCATTCATGAATTTATAACATTTTTAAGTCAGTCAATTCAAAATAGTGGCGATGTCTGTTCTTCCTCGTAGTGCCACTGGAAACGCTAACTACGAACACTCGAATGGAGGAGGCCCTGTGAGAGGCGGGCCTACGAAGACCCATGTCACATCACATGGTGTATGAAGAGTCATGTTCTTCGAAATAGTGCTACGGCGTCCGCCGCCGACGCGCACTCGCAGAGCCCGGCGAGTGTGAAAAGTATGCGAGGGTCCTTGATGCGATTACGGCATAGGTGGACAACTGAGCTAGTCCGAAAGTCCCGTAACGTAAGCAGGACCCGCGTGGCAACGCTGAATGTGGGTACGTTGACGGGCCGCTCGTGCAAGTTGGTTGAAGCACTGGACCGTAGAAGAGTTGATTTCTGTGCAGTGCAGGAGGCGAGGTGGTCGTGCAGCAAGTCAAGGGACATAAGACGTGGCTTCAAGGCCGTTCTATGTGGAAGTCCCAGGACCATCAGCGGTGTCAAAATAATCGTCTCCGAACGATTTCGTGACTCGATTGTAAGTATCGAGCGCGTTAACGATCGGTTGATGAAGATCGTTGTCGCCGCTAAGGAGCGACTCTTCCACTTCTTCTCTGCGTATGCTCCGCAGACTGGCTGCTCCGATCAAGCCAAGGATGAATTTTGGAGCCTGCTTGTTGAGAAGACCGCGGAGGTACCGCCGAAAGATGTCATAATAGTCGCTGGTGACCTTAATGGGCACATGGGTGCTACGAAGGACGGGTACAGCTGTCATGGTGGTTTCGGATACGGGTCGCGTGACGCCTACGGTGAGCGTATTCGTGAGTATGCGGAATCGCATAGCCTCACCATTGTGAACACCGTTTTCCGAAAACGCGACTCCCACCTTATCTCATACTATAGTGGGAGCTCCAAGTCTCAGATAGACTTTGTCCTTGTGAAGGATTGCGATCGGAGCGTTGTCACGGACGCGAAGATCGTGCTGTGTGAGACGGTTGCCCCACAGCATCGACCGCTGATCTGCACCCTAAAGATCGCCCCTCCGAGGCTGAAGCAGATCGGGCGATGCGGTGCAGCTAAAATCAAGTGGTGGCGAATGAAAGAGAAGGAAGCAGCTGTGATTTCTCGCGTACGGTTGCCGACAGTCGTCGATGAAACATGGAAGAGAGCCACCGACGCCATACGCCAAGCTGCAAGATTGGAACTCGGCACTGCGAAACATGGACGACGTAAAGTCGACAAGCAGACATGGCTGTGGACGGACGATGTGAAAACGAAAGTTTGAGAGAAGAAGTCGCTGTATCATGTGTTTCTGGGCAAAACAGCCGACAACTGGCAGAAGTATCAGAGGGCAAATAAGGCTGCAAGGAAAGCGGTGGCTGCTGTAAGAGCCACTCATTATGTTGATGTCTTTCGAAAGTTCGAGTCGCGCGATGGTGAGCGGTATTTACCGACTTGCTAAGACCCGCCATCGCCAAACCAAGGATATTGAAAAGTTCGTTGGCATCAATGATGAGAGCAGCCATCTTCTGACAGACCGCAAAAAGGCGCTGAAGCGATGGCGTGATTAGTTTGAGGAAATTTTCACCAAGGAATTGTCTCATCCGGCCATCCCTTCTGTGGCTGCTCTCCATGGTCCGTTCACAAGATCGTCGTGGAGGAAACAGAAGCGGCTCTGAAGAAAATGAAGTCCTGCAGGGAGACAGAGCCGGATGATCTGGCAGTCGAAGGTTTGGAAGTCGAAGCTCTGGTATCCTGGCGAGTGGTTGGCTGAGTTCTTCAGCCAGGTAGTAAAGAGAGGAAAGTACCGGAGAGTTGGCACAACAGTACGACGATTCCGATTCGGAAGAAGAAGGGCAGTCCTGCAGATTCGCTTGCAGAATTACCGTCCGATTCGCTTGGTTTCGCAAAGCATGGAGATCTTCGAGCGAATCCTCGACAGACCAGTTCGTGAAATCGTCAAGCTCTCCGACAATCAGTGCGGTTTTGTGTCTGGTTGTGGGACCATTGATGCAATACACGCCGCCCGACTCCTGGTGGAGAAGCATCGCGAGAAACAGAGGCTGGTGCACATCGCCTTTCTCGACTTGGAGGGCCTTCGACCGCGTACCGCGTGAGGATATATGGTACGCCTTACGACAACACAACGTACCTGAGGAACTCGAACAAAAAATTGTACTAATCATCTTGGACAGTTTGTAGTTTAACTCGTAAGAAGCTCGCTTCGATTTAGAAAACGTTCACGTTGATTTCAGAAGCGTAAGACTAGTTTACAAGACTTTCCAGATTCACGTAGGAATTGTCCAATTTGGCGGAAAATTATATATAAGGGTGTGGTGGAATACGCTGTTGAATATTTATTTTACTGTGCAAGAATGACGTGAGGTTTTGCATCTTGTGCAGTAGTACACCTCACAGCTCTGGTTTCTGCGTTGAAAGCAGAAAACGTAGCACATTCGTGTTCCTGGAATTGTATATCTTAAAGTAATGTGCTGCCCTTTAAGGCGTACCTGCTGTTCTCCAATATATTCTACGGTCGCCGCAGCAGAATGTCTCATAGGTTCCTGAAAAGAGGGATTTGAAGGAGCAGCTTGAGCTCCCTGAGCAGGGTTAACAACAGCAGTGGTAGTGTGCAACTGCACGGCGACCGCAGCTGTGTTGCTCCTAGGTCTAGCTATGGGGTCGGCGCTCCTTGAGGGCAACTGTGAGTTGGCCCTTACTGTCGCCACAATCCCTGCGTGGCGCGTACAGGATGCTTCGCCTGCTCCAGAACTTCTCGCCATTCCTGAACCGGGCGTAGTTGGGTGGAAAACGCGAACTGGCAAAAGGAAACGACGCGATGAAGTAGAGAAAGGAGGAGCACCACCAGTGCTCTTAGCAGAGTCGAACAACCATATAAAACATCTTATATCATATAACACTGATCACCTTCAGCAGTGTAAATAGATGTTGGTCTTCTACTGATGTCATACTACGACAGAAAACGATCACAATGGGGGTAATTTCCCACATGGTTCTACATCAAAAGTGTTGCTAGCCGGGACGAGTATCCAGATGTTATTTTAAAAATGATAATAATAAGAAGAGAATGCCAGTGAAGCATAACTCCGCCCAACACAAATCCATCTCCGTTGATCTCTGTTGATTTTTGCTTTCTTCAAAGCATAAGGCATCAAAATCTTTGAGCCTCATTATGTTAAAGTTTTCTTAAAATCTGAATGTAGTCGTTCCTGGTTCTGCCGTCTATTCACACGTAGCTGTGAGCGATTTTGCTAGCAGATGGAAGCGGAGTAGTGAGCCTATAGAATGGACAGCTATGCTATGTCATCCAGCTCGTGTCCTTCATCGATGCAGAGCAAACACAAACTTGATGTTCCACAGGCTGATTTACATTCCTTCTAGTGTTACTTTTGGTTGACAAAATCTGAGGGGAGGGGCGAAAACAAATGCCAAGAAATAACGTAGCATATAAAGTACAGAAAATATGTGGAGAATCGGGACCCTTTTTTGGAGGAATTCCATGTGTTTGAATTGCAGCTCATCCGCCAACGGAACAGGCAGGAAGATGATTTGACTTTACGGCCATAGTGACTGAAACATATCATCACCTTTAGCTTACCGTCCACACACTGTTTGAGCTGAAACAACGCGTTAAAAAATATGAAAGCGGGCCATTATTGTGTTATGTCCAGACCTGAAAAAAAAACGATGGACAAAATGTAATGGTACGCGTCTTTTGGGAAACAGTATCTTTTGAATTACTTTCGACGGACCGATCCGGCTCCTCTTCCTCCAACTGACGCAACTGCAGTTGTGAGTTGGGTTTGGCATTGCGTTGGAACAGGAACAGCGTGCTATGTCGTTGGAAGTTCGCAACATGCCATTGCTATCCAGTCGCAGTGATTAGCGTGCTTCCGTCGGAAGCGCATCCTGCGCAGCAAGGAATAAGAAACGCTCTCGGTGCCTCCTGTGTCATCGTCTCTGAGCCTACCGTAATGAGGTGGAATCTTCTCAGCTTGTTAAAACCAACTTCGAGACACTGGGAGCCACCCAACTCTTCCTCCACAACTATGTAGGCTGACACGCTGCGGTCCTCATCCATACAGTGTCGACAAAGATCAACCTCAGAAAATAAGAGATCGTCTCGAGTAGAAATTTAATTCGGACAGTTTGAAGATGTTTCTAAGGCTTGCCTTTTTATGTCGTGGACAGTCACGTTTGAAGAAGAAAATTTCTCACATTCATCACAAGGGAACATCTCCGTCCCTGAAATTTCCTCCTATCTCGCATCATTTGGGCAACTTCTTCTTCACCGCATTTGTGAACAGTTCTCATGTGTCTTTACAAATGAGTCATCTTATGCATACGCTCCAGACAAAACAACCACTGCTCCAATGTGAGGGTTCCTGCAACTTGTAATACATGATGAAGATAAAGCAAAGGTTTAGGCTGAAACAACTGTGCAATATGCAAAACAGTCACTTAAGTCACCTTAAACTGGAAGAGAATTTTCCTCTTACTATTGGAGAAGAGAATAGTGTTAGCACTAAAATGTACTGTACCGTACTGAAAATCAAGGGAAGTGGAGGAAAAAGTTTTTATCAGGCGAATGATATGTGAGAAGTCATTGCTTGGTATTCGAAAAATACCTCCAATAGGAGGAGCGCAGATAAGGAGCCATCGTCTGTCGATTATAACTAGAAAACTTACCTCTTCGCGGAAGTTGTCCGGCCGATCCGGCTAATGAATTTGTGAGGATCGGCTTGCCTCTCTTCAACACCTTCATCGCCGATGACGAACTCTAAACAGTCCACTGTATCATCAAAAATTACCAGAGAACTTCATAGAAAAGAGAGTATTCACAACAGTGCAAAACTTACCTTGCGGCGCGTCGTTCTATCGATTCGGTTTATAATTAAGATTTGCGAGCGTCGGTTTTCTAGGAAATGTGGATAGGTCTCCCTAAGCATAAATCGAACGGATATGGAATTGTCGTCAGCATATGTTTAAAGACAATCATTTGAGCTATTCATTTGCACGACAGACTGTTTAATGTAGTTGTTTTATTGCCAGCAATGAACAATAATATTACTAAAGTGCAAGGTTTGTCCGGAAAAACTCGGTGAGTAGCCTTAGAAAGAAAGAAACAAGGTTACAGATAATACGAATGCAATCAATACCACACAAGAAATCCGATTTACAATCAAATAGCATAGGATCAAAGTTCAAGGCGCTGCGATCACAGTTTTTCGCTGTTTTACGTTGAAAAGATTCTGTATCTTGGCTAGATGGGTCAGTGGATATTGCACCTCTTTTGAGTAGTTTGTGTAGCTATTTCTCCTATGCAAGGTGCGACAGAATTCATAAAAGAGGAGATGGAATACTCGCTCTTTTCAGGCTTCCAATCCTTTTTGAAACTGTGTGGTCTGAATCCTTCGCTGATGGCTTTGAAATACTTTGATGTGACGTAAAGCTACCTCAATCCATCTTGAGACTTATTGCCGTATACAGAGCTCCCAATTCTTCTCTGAACAGTGCTATCCAACGTATTAAAGTAACATGTGACCTTTCTTCTTGCGACGACTTGCGATTGACTGGTCCAATCAGGCCGCCCCTTCTAGTGTTACCATGGTGTCAAGGCGTTTTGTGGAGATGTGCCAATCATGTAAACTCCATCGAAATGTTTTGACACCGACTCGCGATCGCAGTGTCCTAAACCTCAATCTCACAAATCATTCATGCCTTGTCAAATATATTACTATCCGGTCACCAATAGGTTCTAGTGGCCGCTCGAGCACCACCCTCACCATTAAGCCTTTCATAATGAAACCGAACTATCGACTTTCGCGACGGGTTTCACTGCGTGAGCGGAGACGGCGAGCAGGGAGATGACGCCGCAGGTATGGCAAACTGGGCACGCGACCGCGACGCCTACGAACAGCCGATACGAACGCTACGCACCCAAAAACTACAAGAGAACCTCATTCATAGAGAAGAGAATATTGTCAGCAGTACGGAACCCACCTTCCGAACTCACCGGCGCGTCGTCCGGCTGATTCGGTTGACGATTTAGATTTGCAAGTGTTGGTTTTTTGGGGAATGTGGATAGGTCTTCCTGAACATCTATCGAACGGCTTCGTGTGTTCATCTCGGCTTAACAAATAGGGCTTGAGTTCCTCTGTCATATAGATAGTATGTTCCGCGTCGAAGCCATACTTATGCGATCACATAAACTAGGCTATTAGTTGCAGCGTTCCTAATCATTTTAGAAGTGTTTCGAGCGCGGATTTGGAATTGGCCACAGTATGTATTTGAAGACAATCGTTTATGCTATTTCGTTTGTACGACAGATTGTTTAAAGTAGTTTTATTGTCAACAATGAACAAAAAATTTACTAAAGTACAAGGTGTGTCCAGAGGAACTCGATAAGTAGCCTCAGAATGAAAGAAGCAGGGTTTCTAATAAAACGAATGCAATTAATACCACACATGAAATGCGATTTACAATCAAACAGCATAAGATCAAAGTTCGAGGCGCGGCGATCACAGCTTTTTCGCAATTTTGTTCTGGAAATATTTCAGTGGAATGCATGATCAACAAAGATTAATAACCCACAGATCATAATCGTATCGGCGTGTCCTTTCTAATTGTCCAACGGTATTTTGCTCGCACGTTGGTTTGTTATAGCTGCCGTTCGAATTCGCGTTAATCGCTGCACTTTACGAAGTCGTCGTCCAGCATGTGAACACATGAACATGAAATTAAACACCGAGAAGGAAACCAGGTCAAAAGCTGATAATAGAGGCAATACATTGGTGCTTCTTCCGAAAGTGGCGTGATTCATAGCGCACTGGTGTGCACTACGGTCTGCACACACCATCCCGCGGCTAGTCATGCTCGGTTTTGGAATCTTATTTGTCCAAAAACGATCAATAACCACAGCTAGATCAATTAGCAGTTGAAAGTGGTTTTCCTTTCCTGCTCATATAGCCTGGTACAGCTAAGAAAAAAGTTTTTATCTTGCCGCAGAAGGAAATTGACATTGTGAGAAATGTTTGTTTGATGACCAATCGAAGAGTATGCTAGTAGAAACAGCCGCAAAAACAATATGTAAAATGAGATCAAAAGAACTGACTGTAGAGATCGTGCTGGGTTCGAATCTCTGTTACAAGTACCTATATTCGATTTCTCACACCAGGGTGTTTGCGGTGTATACATAGAGTTTCACGAAAATTTCTTCCTTTCCGTCTTCAGAAAACTAAGAAAGAGGGAGGCGCCATGCGAAGAACAAATAAGTATACCACCGTAACGAAGACATCGTCAACGAGTGCGATTGCTGCACAATATGAAGATTTCCCAAAATAAAGATTAGATAAAAAACTACCACCAAGCACAAACCAAACAATGATTGCTTAACCCAAACGCATAAACATATGGTTAGCACAAAACCGAGCCGTTTCGATAATTTTGTATTCGCGCCCCTCTTAGCTGGCAGACAGTTCCGATGGTCGATGATCTCCTTGCTTAAATCCTACCTTACCCTTATTTGTTTGAAAAGCCTTATCCAATCTTCACTTCCTTTACTTATCTACATTTCTCTACTGAATAGGAAGTTTTCTCTGCATCAGGATAGAACGCATGATCCCATTCTGCGTAATTGCGCATTGCGCAAGTTATTAAATTCCTCCTTAATGTTAGTATTATTTGCAGACCAATATGTTTTAAATTCTGGAATTGTTAGACACACCTTTAGCGTAGTTGATAAAATGTAAAAAAAACGAAAAATGCAGCTAGGCTTCAAAGCAATTGATTGCACACTATTTCTAGCTCTGGGCGCGTGGAGCGCATTCGGAGGAGGCGTCGGCTGTCGCGTGCACCCGATACCAGGTTCCTGGTTCGGATTTCCCGTTCAGGCCAACCAAGCTTTCCATACCTTCGGGGTCGCTGAATTGGTACCAGACTTGCCTGGGAAGGATAGAGCACTGACTTGTACATCGGCTGGCCACTACAAGTCATTGTATGGCCAAATACGCATTCAACTCGCCTCCACGACATCCCGTAGAAGTAGAATGCGTGGCACATCCCAAAGAAGATTGCATAACGCCGTCCTTTATCCTTTTTATCCTTTATTTCTAGCTCTAGTAATGAATATAATTTTTAACTTTACTTTTACTATGACTTTTATGTAGCTTAGGTAAGACATAATTAATAATAACGTCTACGTCTGTATTAACTTTATGTCTACTCTGAAATAACTATTTTTAAAAGCTTCTAGAGTGTTGGTAAATGTCCCTGAATTCATTTACTTAATTAACTTACTCTGGGCCCACGGTTGAGTGATTATTAAGATCGGGGGAAGTAGATATGTACCAGAATTCAGTAAGAACCTTGTGCACAGATGCATGACTAGAATTTATAGTAGTGCGCCTACATAAATGAATTACTTTTGCGAGCGACGTTCTTCAATATTAGTAATCAAATGGATGTCCTGAGTTATATTGAGTTCATTTTCTCAAGGCACCTAATCTCTTATGGATTGATTTTGGGTCACGACGCTTCGGATCCTGAACAAAAAAGTCTAACACGAATAAAAATAATTGGAAAGGCCTTTGAACAAGTTTTTCAATCTTCCAATCTTTTTATTGAACAAGTACAGTAGTTATTTCAAATGCCTTGGACATCTCCTGTTAGTTTATATTTGTGAATTAGACGAATTTCAGGTGAAAATGCATCCCCAGACCAATCTGTTGCCATTTTTGTTGTTTTGAGCTTCGCATGTACATGCTTTTTTCGGTTGGATGCAATTCCACGCTGAACGCTGAGCAGAAGGTGGTACGCTCTTCGAATCTCTCGGCGGAGAAGAAGGACATGATGTGCAGGTCAAATGGACGGATAGAGACGCACCCTTGCTCACTAGAACGATTCTGTAAACGGAATAGCGAAGCATGCTCAGATTTTATATACATAGCATAAATCTGCCAATTTTTCGTTTTACAGCGTTTGACACACGGAGTGTGCTAAGAGGCCTAGTTTCGTTTTCTTCAATTTTAATGTTCTTTTTTATGTTCTACCAAAATTTGTTTCAGTTTCGTGCAACCATTTGTCAGAAATGCTGCTACTTTATTCAGAAAGTAAACTGTGGCATAGTGTGCAGTCTACACGTCCATGATACCGCCGACGATTTCTGATTCAAGATTGCAGTCGTTGACGCCACGAATCATACGGAAGTAGCCTAAATATGTGCAAAGTTCATCGCCAAATGGCTCTGCTGTCAGTTCTATACGGTGTCTATGTGTACGCCTATTAATGGAAGTCATGAAAAAGACCAGACTATCACGTTGGAAAAATTACTTGTCATACCATGGTCCTCTCCCCAGTCGGTGTTCCAGGAATTGGCGATGATCCAGTATTTCTTGCCATCTTCCTCTCCCCATCCAATGATTTTTACTGCATGTCCTCCAACTTGCTCACCGGCGAGATGCTGAAGTTAAGAAAATACGGAGACGTTCTCCTAATTGTGAACATTTTTTGGGATAAATTTACCTCATAAATGCCGGAGGTGTAGGATGTAAAGTCCTCATAGACGTCGAATCCTGCCTGTACAGGACCCCTTGTCATAATCTCGTACTGGATCTGCTTCTCTATCGGTCGTACGTAGTACGCGGACTTCGCTAAAGAAAACGGTTGTAATTTGGACTCTCATAATGACTTTTCAAAAAAAGCGAAGAATTATAACGGTTATCCCACTTCGTTGAATGACTCGCACGGAGGAGGAGCTGATTGTAAGCGTGCACCCGATACCAGGTTTTCGGTTCGGATTTCCCGCACAGGTAACTAAGCCTTTTTTCCCTCCGGGGTCGGTGGATTGGCACCAGACTTGTCTGAGAAGGATGAAGCGCTGAACTGTTCATCGGCTGGCCACAGCAAGTCATTGTATGGCCAAGTACGCATTCAAATCGCCTCCACGACATCCCTTACAATTAGAATGCGTGGTGCATCCTGAAAGATGTTTGTCAACGCCGTTCTTTATCAGTTGCCCTCTATCATATTTAGAACATCCTCCAGGCGCTTCAAGGTTCTTGGAAACGCCTCTTGCCAGTCAAGTGTATCAGGTGTATAGCGAACGCTGGCATGGGGTGAGAGTAGAATGCGTAGCGCAACCCAAAAGAAATTGAGAACCACCGTCTTTTATTTTTCCCTTATCCCACTTTAATTCAAAATTCTCTCCTAGTAGATAACGCTGCTTGTCATAACAAACAAAAGTAGGACGGAGTTGGTGTTTCACCCAGCTCACCCTTCCGACTTGACTCTCATGAGCCTTTTCTTTTGCTGACTCCTAAGATAAAAAAGTTTCCGAAATATGGGTTCAACACTGCCAGATTTATTTGGTACTCTGCCACTGATCTTTAGGGAGGAGTCAAACGCTATCTCACAGTTGAATGAATTTGTCGCGACCCTTCCTAGATGGGTCGCCAGGGCTGAGGGCGCGGAGTACTCAGTACAGTGAAGCGCTTGGTCCCTCTGTCTATATCCATTCCACTCTGCCGGCTCTACTATGATTTCATCATTACGTCATCAGCTTCTATCTCCATTCTATTGTGTCGGTATATGGTGTGCGATAATTCTGCTTTGGTATTCGGTGTGCTAGCAGAGGGAACGCGGTGAGTCCGTTCATATCGTGTTGTCTGGTATTGCTTGTATTGTTGTGGTTGTTGGTTTGAGGTTCGTTGGCTCTGCCTGAGGAAGCCTCACGAGGGGTCTACGTGGAGGGGCAGGGCGCTCAGGGCAAAAGCCTGCGCGTGGCCCTCCACGTGGACACCGCGTGGGAAGTGGTGTCAATGCCAGGCAACCACCCAGTTCACTGGGTAGTGTCTCCCCCACGGGCTAAAGGGATACAGTTCAGTGGGGAGTGAAGGGACGGCCCAGGGATTCCTCACTTCAGGAGTGGCACTTAACGGCATGGGACCATACACCTCCCGGGGACTCGGTCTTGTCAGCTTCGGGTGCTCCATTTGGCAGGTTGGTGTCCCACGTGTTGAAGGCACAGCCGTTGCACTGGGGCCGCCGACTTGCAACATGGTGCGCGCACCCCGCTCGCGGATCGATGCCGGAGGAGGCGGGGGAAGGCCGCGCGATGGGAGCCTCATCGGAGCGCGCTGCAAGCTCCGCGCCTCCCGCAGGAGGACCGAGGGGACTGCGAAGGTCGCGAAGAATTGTATTTTGGAAACCAAGTGTGATAATTGAAGCTGTGAAATTAAAACTCGAAATGAAATGGAAGTCTCAAAGCAGTTCATATTATCCTTCCGTAGAACACATTTGCACCTGGCTCGCAATGACACCATGCGAGAGAGACACGCTGTTGCTCCGATAGTTGACAATTTGCGCGAAACTCGCCTCAGATGACACGCCAATCCTTCGAGCTAATGACGACACCGTCCGTAAGACCCACCTTAATGTAGACGTTCCTGGAAAGTGGCCCAAGGGCGTTCTATGTAACGTTGGCTAGATACATTGTACTTGGAACTAAAGATAGATGGTGCCGTGATCAAGCATCTTATGGGGAGAATTGGTATCACCACACTAGAATAGAGGACCCCGCCACTAAGCGGGGAAACGATCGTAAACTGATGCCGATGTGTCTTAACTTGAACGACTTTATCATTCTTCATCGATTCCGTAGAAGACTTCGTAACTGCTCGACATATAAGAATTGGACAGTTTCCTAGCCGGAAACGTGACTGTCCAAGCGACTGAAGCCGGCCAGTCCCTTATACCTTTGTATATCGAAGCTAGCCCGATTGCGTTTTACCGTTGAGAAGCAATAGCAAAACTGCGACATACCATATATTTTGTCCTTTCTGTAGGGCGTTTTGTATCCTGGTTGGCATTTGTTCTTACATGCTGGCGTCGGCCACAGATCGTTAGGGCATTCCCCGTAGTACGTCTCATTGACATGCTTTCCACACGGGTGAATCGCATACGGCTTGCACGCATCCTGAAAGTGTAATCCGGGCCTACTCTAATATTTTAAGTTTCGGAGGTGTTAGGTCGCTTGAAAATTGATGCCGGATTTTGCTAATCTATTTGGTCCAAATAGATTAGTAGGCAGTAGCTGGGCGCGTGTAGCGCAGTCGGAAGAGGCGCCGACGGTCGCGTACACCCGATACCAGGTTCCTGGTTCGGATTTCCCGCCCAGGCCAACCAAGCCTTCCATCCCTCCGGGGTCAGTGAATTGGTACCAGACGTGTCTGGGAAGGATAAAGCGCTGAATTGTTCATCGGTTGGTCACCGTAAGTCATTGTATGGCCAAATACGCATTCATATCGCCTTCACGACATTCCGTATAAGTAGAATGCGCTGGGGAATCCCAAAAAAGATTGAGTAACACCGTCCTTTATCCCTTATTCCTTTTTAGGAAGTAGCTGTTTGTTTTGAAATACATAAATAAATAAGCAAAAGCAAAGATAAATAAATACATAGCGTCGGTTCTAGCAAGCTGTCAAATCACAGAACCACATAAAATATGCTCAATTTTTATGTTTATTTTTTGCTTCCAACGCCTCCAACGTAACGTTATATTGTTTTCATATGCTCAATTTGGATAAGTATCTATATCCAGACAATGTTTTACTGCAAGTCGGTTAGGTTAACGCAGTTCCTATGGAAGTGGCATCGGATGGAAGCGTAATGTGGCTGTGGCCCTCCTAGGTATGACCGGAATTAAGACCGGACTCCTGCGTAAGATGGTTGCACCGTTCTACTACAATCAAATGAATTCTTTAAAATTTGATTAGTATCAATTTACCTATTATTTTTATTATAATTTTTTGTTCATACATTGTTTCAGGCTACTTGTATTTGAGCTTCCGATGGCTGCAAAGTATACAAAATACTAATTTGCAGTGCATAGGGATTTTTTTGTGTTCTCCTTGTGTGTTAACTGAATTTGTGCAAGCTTGCCTTGATGTTTTACTCCGTTTTGGGCGCACTTAAGGTGCAGTAATAAATAAATAATAAATAAATAAACCGTCCTAAAAAAAAGATAAAAGACGGCGTTATTCAATCCCCTTTGAGATGCGCCACGCATTCTACTTTTACGGGATATCGTGGAGGCGTGTTGAACGCGTATTTGGCCACACAATGACTTGAGGTGGTCAGCCGATGTGCAAGTCAGTGCTTTATTCTTCCCAAACAAGTCTGGTACCAATTCACCGACCCCTTATGGATGGAAGGTGTGGTAGGCCTGCGCGGGAAATCCGAACCAGGAACCTGGTATCGGGTGCAGGCGACAGTTGGCGCCTCCTCCGACTGCGCTACGCGTCCATAAAACCGTCTTACGCAGTAAAATTGACCCACAGGTAAATAGGTTTAGCGATTTTTGCGAACTCAACCAGCACCCTGCAGTCCCTGAACAAAATATCATCTAACACGAAAACCCTTAGAAAAGAGTTGTGTGTACTTTTATACAGTGAAGAAACCAACATCCTCTTCCAAGAGTCTAGCGTGAGTGTATTCATAGCCAGAAAAGAGATGTAGATTCTAGCCAGCCTAGAGTTGATCCCAAAACTGGTTTTCAAAAAAATCAAAAATCTTTGAGTTTGAATTTGGCGACAGAAAACCGACATTACTTTTAGAGTGACCAAATAGTTAGTAGAGGGTGGAGTGGCACTGTTCAACAGTTCCAAGCTCACCTTGGTTCCGTAGCGTCCTCCGCTGCACACTCCATTGCGCTTGACGTATCTCCAAGCTTCTATCGGGTAGCCTCCTTCGCACCTGTTTAAGGTGAAACTTGTCAACAAGGTGGGACAAGGTGCAAGAAAGTTCGCTATAGCCATAGGCTCCATTTCTCTGATCGTATTGCTTGGAAGTGAATACTGGACCGTAACACAGCTGTTCAATCTCTCGAAGCAACGGCAGTGATGTCCCTCTTGTTGGAGCATATTCAACTTATATTCAACCAGTAGTCGCTAAAATTCAGCTCAATTGTCTTTTGCCGAACATAAACTATTGTACCCAAGAAGAAGTGTCCGTGCTGCTGCATAGTTTAGAACAAATATATCAACTTAAAACTTGATTTTAAAAAAACTTGAACTTGACTAGAAACTACTTGCTGGGTTTGATGGATTTCTTCATTGAAGAATTTCAACCACAACCTAAGGAACAATTGTCTATGGCGTTTGATTTTTTGTTACGGTCTGGCTGCAAGATGGATCTATACCATTGTCACGTCGAATTCGTCACTTTTCGAATCAAATTGGATGCTCTTCTAAGCTAGTTTTAAGACTTCTGAAATCAAAGCAAACTCTCCTAAATCGAAATGACCTTCAGGCAGTTTAACTACAGACTCATTAAGATGTTTAAAACTATTTTGTTCATGGAAAATTTGTCATAACATTCTTTCAAATTTTTTTTAGTTTACTTGCTGCAATATTTTCAAAAATTAGAAATTAACGTCTACTTTGGTTTAAATGGTGTCTAATTTAAATTGATGCGTGTCCGATTCGACGTGAAAATGCTATGTTTTCCTTTTCGGATAGTAACACGTGACACCGTTGATGCCTATATGAAAAAGCGATTTAAAGTTGTTTGATTCAGTGCAGGTTTTAGGAACTGTATTTGAGACGTAGCACAGCTTTTTGCTTATGCACTCAGGGAATCTTCAGCTTCAGCTGTCACATCCTCCAAGGCGTGGCTGACCCTTCGTAAAAGAATTTGTAATGGCAATCACTCATCTGCTGTATTTTCCTCCTTCCTATACTCAAAATTGCTAACCGCTAAAAGGATAAATTTATTTTATATTGACGACATAGACCGGAGCGCGAGTGGAGAATTGTTTTAGGAACTTATGTCTTGGGAATCTATATGCCAACCCCGATGTTCATGCTATCCATGCTTTCTTGGTCAGAGACAAAGTATCAAGCGTGAAAATCTTACCTACCAGGAAATAATACAGCATTACAGCATTACAAAGGTTAATTTGTACACATCCTTCCTATTCGCAATGCTATCGCGTGATGTGAGATGGATTCCAGTAACTTTAGTCATCTGCTCTGGCAGGATATTAAGTCGCGAACAAAAATTTCCGCTAGACGAGACCCCAACCAGCATTTTCTGCTCTCCGCGTATGATACTAAAATACTAAAATACTAAAATGATACTAAAATGAATAAATAAGTAGGCTTAATAAACGGTGAGGATTAAAAAATTGAGGCAGTATTGAAGCACGCCACTCAATAAGTCCTATTCGCTCAAAGTGAGTAATGTTTCTGTCGACATGATTATGCAGTCTCCAATCGAATATTGCCGACATTTCTTGAAAAATCCCAGAAATCATTCACCATTCCCCAACTGTTGGTTGAGATGTTAGGTTGTTCGGAAAGTTTTCAGCGTTTTGTGTTACTATTATATTTTGTATTCGTCTATTATTAAGTAAATTTTCAACTTGCATTGCGCATTAATGCTATTTTCTATATAGAATTTTTCGCCCTATCTGATTGACAATTTGTGTTCCAACATTGTTTTATATTTCTGTCTATGGAGTATGTCGAAAGAGCAGTTCCGAACAATATTTTATTTTAACTTCAAATTGGAACAACTCGCAGCGAGACAGCTCGAAACATCAATAAATATGGGGGCCTAATAGTGTTGGAGAAATCATTGTACGTCGAGTGGGTGTGAGTTGAGAGTTGAGTGCGTGAGTTGAGAGGGTGGCAAAAATTGTTATGCTTCGAGATAATCTGTTCTGCTCTACTTTTACACAGCAAAACTGACCCGTTTTTGGACCGAATCATCCCTTGTGATGGAAAGTGGATTCTGTTTGTAACAGGAAAGGTTCCGGACAGTGGTTGCCGGCGAACCCCCTTTGACACCAGACCAAACAACCACCGCAGAGTCCTACTGTAAGGAAATCGAAGGAACGCACCGAAAATTGCGTCAACATTTGGTTTTGGTCAACTGGAGAGGTCCGATGCTTTTGCACGATAACGCCCGCCCACACGTTTCACAAATCACTATTCGAAAATTGAACAAATCAAGGACTGAAGTTCTACCTTACCCGGCATATACTCCAGACCTCTCACTAACCGACACCACCTTTTAAAACACTTTCAGAACTTTCTCGCTGGTAAAACCTTCACCAATCAGGGCCAAGCCAAAACAGCTTTCGTGGATTTCTTCTGAACTCGATCACCCAATTTTCGCGCTAATGAATAAGTCGACTGGTGGCCCATTCGAAAGGTGATTATTTGGACTAAATCCGATAAGATTTGAGAAAGTTATGGTAGTTTCGATTGAAGCCCTCAAAACGCTGAGAACTTTCCGGACAACCCAATAAATTATAGTCAAGGACTACTCTCGGCAACGCAAATTCGTAACTTCATGTGTGAAGAAGTACGAAGGGTAAGGATAATAACCAAGCAGTGCAGAACTCCAGAATTTATGAAAATCAATACTGACTTTGGAGATACTAACCAATAAATTGGTCAAACGGAAGGATTAATCCTCGATAATTCATCTCTGACAATCCCGTGCAGATCAAGGAATCGTAGTGCAAGTTCCGTACAACCTACTACATGACCTGCTTCTGGGCAGATACACAGAACACTCACCCATATCCACATTGATCTCCACAACAGGCAAGGATATCAGTGTCGGAGGCAATCATCTGGAACATGGGGCACATGTCATCTTAAATGGGAAGCCAAGAATTGCGACTGTCCGACTGACTTTTATCTTTCCCTTGGAGTGTATACAGATTCGATCCGAGATGCATTCAGCTGCCGACACTGCCCAACATGACCCTGCAAGGAAAACCATTGAGGCGTTGTCTATAAATTCGTATGGATATACATATTATTTCATGCATACCATTTTCTTGTCGAATTGGACACTTTTCACGTCAAAATGGACACTTTCCACTTCAAATTGGACACTTTTCAATTCAAACTGGACCCTCTTCTATGCTAGCCTAAGACGTTTGAAATTAAAGCAAACTCTTCCAAATTGAAATGAGCTTCTTCTAATTAAACTAGACACTCTCCAAAAAATGTTCGAATAATTTCTTGTTTAAGGAAAATTTTTGTATAGCTCTCTTTGAAATTTTAGCTTACTTCCCAATAAGAAAACACAGTTTGAAATTTTATAAAATCATTGTTTTTCAGGAAAAGACAATGATTTGAAGCTTGTTTTGAAGAGCAGAAGCGCGCCATTTTATATTGCCGAAACAAATATTGCTCCACGCCCCGTCCGAAACCTCGTGATTTTTATTGATTGATAGCAACAATTCTGTTTGCATGCAGTTTCATACCTGCAAGCGGAGCC